>CP139503.1:76558324-77158324 GCA_021014915.2 Artemisia tridentata subsp. tridentata | reverse complement strand
TCCGGACTACCATATTTGAGTTCTAACCAATCATTGAGGGAGAGGTCTATCAATCTTACCATCCTGCCATGAAATAGTAATTCCGCCAAAGCATAATTCATATCATTATCCTGATAGTTCTCATTCAATCCCCAGTACTGTTCGGAATAAGGCATGTAAGAGATTTGGGGGTTGCTTCCACCACAGCTGTTGTTGCTTGAGTCCATGTATGCAAGATAGAATTTCCCATCATCTTCTTCGATAGTAGTCCAGTTCAATCCTTCGGCTTCAATGGTAGGCCATAAGAGCGACAATTCTTCTCCAGTATACCTCACAAATACATCATAAGAGAATACCTCTTTGTCAATGTTGCATAAACGCATGAATTCCTTAAAAGCAGCTTCAAGAGGAGTCTCCCAAGAGAATAAATCTGCATCGATCATGAGTACATTGAATGAATCTGAAAACAAGCTTTCCTTAGCAAGATATCCGTTAACTGACATGTCTTCCATAGCAAAATCTGTCATCCAAGGTAAAATCATCAGTAGGATTTGTTCGCTAGAAGAGAAATTAATGAATATAGAAACGGATATAAGAATAAAAATAGCTGATATCTGCAGACGATGCGCCGTATCCAAAAAGTTGGATACGCCGTATCTTATAATCGTTAAAATTTAATCAGACTTTATTCAGAAAATAGATACGCCGCTTTAGAATTTAAGAATGCGCCGTATCGACAGAGATCGATACGCCGTATCTGTTTAATAATTCGCAAACTGTTTTTAATTAAAATAATAGATACGCCGTATCTGCGAAAGCAGATGCGTCGTATGGCGTTAACGTTTTAGAAAATTTTTTTATTAAAAACAGATACGCCGTATCTGCAAAAGCAGATGCGTCGTATTACTTTATCGCTTAGAAAAATTTTCTTATTAAAAACAGATACGCCGTATCTTGGGGAAAAGATGCGTCGTATCGAATTAATTAAACGCGTTGTATTTAAAAAAATTAAACGCAATACGCCGTATCTGAGAGATCAGATGCGCCGTATCGTTTGATTTAGCACAGTACAACGATTGCAGAATAGAAAAATACGAAAAAAAATAAAAACAAAAATTAAACACACAAACGAAAATAAACACACAAAAATAAAAAGAAAACAATTAACACACAATACAACAAATATGCAAAATAGTACAATGATGCAATTAATCTAATAAAAAGAAAAACCTAATTAAAATACTAATCAAATTAACAGATAATAACAATTCACTCCCCGGCAACGGCGCCAAAAACTTGATGCGCGTGATGTGTCGTTGCGGTTTAGCAGTTTTAATGCCTACTCAAGTTTTAAATTTATATTTAGCCGACTTATCAATAACACACACACTTAACGAGCAGTGTACCCGGTCAGTATGAAGATAATGGTAAGTAGAGTGTCGATCACTAAGAGTGGAACGTATAATCTCGTTAATCTAATCAGTATTTTAATATCCTAACGCAAGGGGGTTTCAGCCTGAGAGACTGGCACGATTTGTTGCAATTAAATAATAAAATAAACCAATAGACACGAATCAGCAAGTAGCACACACGTACACAGATAAATACTCGAGACAATAAGAGGGCTGTCCTTATGATTAAGTAGTTTGTCACTTGTTTTATTGATAGCTTTATATGAAGTGTATGTAGTTAATCCTTTCTCGTTGGTCCTATTCTTATCGGCGAGTAAACCCTTAATGATTACTTATGTCTAAAAGTTATTCCTAAGTGATCAATTTAGAAACAACCGTGGGAGCCACATTATGTCCCGCAGTCAAATGCCCGCAAGCCACTAATAAACACAGAGGTTATCAATGCACTAATAAGTAGTAACCAAAGACATCAACATATAAACTTTAATTGATGGGAAAGCAAGTATTAAAGGGAGTGCAATCTTTCCGTTGTCACATTATACAAGCCACCAATCCTGATGAATTAAAGTTTGCTAACAAAATAAAACAAAACTACTTAATGAATTAAATACATGCAGCACCTTCTTACAGCTCTTGTATCTTTGATTTGGGTGTGTCTTGTGCTGCCTCCTTGACTGAATTCGTCCTTTGTTCCTACTGTTCGGTCTTCGGTTTTAGGGTTTTTTTTTGGAACTTGTAATTCGTCTGGTCTACGGGGTATTTATAGTTTCTGTCTGAGGGAAGATGCGGCGCATCTACTAAGTAGATGCGGCGTATGTACTTAACTTCGCGTGGGGTCCAAGATTATAATATTCAGGAATATTCGTACACCGCCAGAAGATGCGGCGTAACCCTTTATTAGATGCGGCGCATGTCCTCTTGTATCTTGGATCATATCTGGTAATATCTTGATAGAGATGCGGCGCATTTCGAGAGTGAGATGCGGCGCATCTGGAGCAGAATTGACTTGATCTTTTCCATGTCAGTAGACTTTCACTTTATGCACGTTTTGCTCCATTATTAGTCCGAAATCGCTAAGTTTCACCAAATGCTTGTTTTTACCTGAGAATTACAAAAGTAAACGATTAAGTATCAATCCTCATATATAATATAGTAAAACAAGTCAAATTAATAGGATAAATGATAGTAATAAAATGTACTTATTTGAGTTCATCAATATAGCAATTGGGTTATTTAGTGATGTTGAAGGTATGTTCAGTTTCTTAGCCAATTTCATAGATATGATAGAATGTGTTGCTCCAGTGTCAAATAACGCGAAGACAGTAAAATCACCAATATACAAAAAGCCGGTAATGGTACCTGTAGCCTTAGCCGCCTGATCTCGCGTAGTAGAAAACACACGCCCAGTATTCGGAGGTGGAGGAGGAGGAGGAAGAAGATAGTTCCTGGCAGATGCAGGATTCTGCTTTGGGCAGTCCTTCACCCGATGATCAGTAGACCCACATCGGAAACACGCACCAGACGCTCTACGACACTCTCCTGGATGACTTTTCCCACAAGTAGTACAGATAGGAGGTGGAGGTAAGTTCCCAGATGAACCCTTCTGAGCACTCGATCCAGAACCACGAGACTGCTGCTGAAAACCCTTAGAAGGCTGATCCTTCCACTGCTTCTGACCGTTATTGCGCCCCTCGCGCTCATTACCCTGCCTAGGAATCGAACCAGAATCCTGACCCCGCGAATCTGGTCTCCGCTGATCATAGCTCCTACCGGGCTGACCCTGATAATCACGACCACGGTCTGACTGACCCCGCAGTTCAAAGCCCTTACCAGAAAACCCCTTGTTGTCCCGATTCTGACTCTGCTGCTGAATCCTGTCGCCATCACGGTTTCGCTTGTAACCCACCTTCTCATGAAAAATCTCGATGTTGCGAGCTGCGTCGCAACATGCTGACGGATCAGCGAACTCCTGATTAAGAAGACAATCTAAAACCCAACTCTTCAGTGCCCACTTATAATGCTTAGCCTGATGCTCAGCATCCCCAGCAACCGGACCCACAAAGCTAACCAATCTCTGGAATCGCTCCAGGAATTCCCCTGCATTCTCAGAATCTAGCTGGGCAATAGTGTTGTACTCCCGAATAAATCTCTGTTGCTCGGACACAGGGAAGTACCTATTATAGAACGTAGTACGAAAGTTAGCCCAAGTACAACCAAGAACATAAGTATCGCCTCCCTTAGCTTCCTTGTGCGCCTTCCACCAGTTAAGCGCATCTCCCTCAAGCTTAAACGCAGCCAGACGAGTCTTAAACTCGTCTTCACAACCCAGTACCTCAAACAGCTTCTCCATGTGTGTTATCCAGTCCTCTGCAGCATGAGGAGTAGAAGCAGTACTGAAAGACAACGGTTTGAGTTTATTGAAACTCTCAAGCCAACCATTAATGGTAGTGGGTCGGCCCCCACCACCAGAACCACCAGCACCACTAGAGGGACCAGCACTACCAGAACCACCAGAGGGACCAGCTCCATTTCGGAAATCATTGATCATCCGAGTGATCACCTCGTTAGCATTAAGCCCAGGTAGCAAATTAGCTATAGCATTAGTTACCAACTCCTCCAGGTTAGGGATTTGCTCCTCCCCATCGGAATAGTCACCACGACGAGTAACAACCATCTACAGGATTTTCAAACGATTAGAAAGATCGAACAGGAAATGATAGAGCAAAAGAAAAAACATGGCAGAACAGGACAGGAAAAGAGAGTACGCGAAAGGAAACCTAATGTCTACCCAATCCTCACAGGTCGATAGCCTAAGCTCTAAGGTTTTCATGAAAGCCTGTTCTCTGATACCATAAATTGTAACACCCCAACCCGACAAGGGTAAAGATATCACAACAATGGTGGCATATCAGAAGTCACAGAACATTCAATAAATAAAAACATCTTAAGTCTTAACATTAAATACAAAATAAGTCAACATGACTTAAATCAAAATGCAAGACAAAAATAACTGAAGTACAAAATCCAATATTCAAATGCCTAAACAATGGCATATCAAAATAAATATAAGTTCAAATGGTAAACTAAATAACTAAGGTCAACTCCGAAATAGATCGCTCTCATCCTAAAGCTAAACCAAGCTCCTAGCTTAAGTACCTGCCGCAGGAAAAGAAATGCGGCTGAGCTTCAAAAGCTCAGTGAACAGATATATAGATAACGGAAACAAATAACAGGTAACAAATACAAAAGCAAATCAGGAATACAAAATCATACCGATACGAAGTCAACATGAAAGGAATGAGAAATGGATCATGAATAAAAGAAAAGAACAAAGTGAATAAGATTTAAGAAAAACAGGAACACAGGAATCTATCACGAGCCCAGATGACCGATAATACCATAGCATACTAATATAATAAAACAAACCTGTGTAGAGTGATCAGCTCTCAGACAAAGTGAAAGACGTGTATCGCACACACAATCAGTCACCAGATATAATAATCATAATCATATAACATATACAGATAACAGGTCAAATCTAGGATGCACCCATACGCCCCACAGACAAATCAATAATCATAATTATAATGGCCATAGCAAATAATAAATAAGGGACGGAACAGGTCATCACTCTCCTGCCCTAGAGTCATGTCAGAGGTGCGTCAATGACATGGACATGAAACCCTCATGCCTAGTGATTGGCTCGTAATATCAACTGTAGGTCAAAGTCAAATGTACTAGCATAATCAAGAGTTATATCTTAAGGGTACATGGCAAAAGATTCAAATCAAAGATCACATCGAAAGTTCACAAACAAAAGGGAACATAGCAGTGGTATAGGGAATCCTAATAAGGAAATGAATTCTGAAAGAAAAAGGGAATGAAAAGCCCTTACTGAAAGGACGGAATATCTGTACCTTATTAGCACAGCAGAAAGAAAACACGAAGCAGAAATTAGGGTTTCTCCTTCTTCACACCTAAAGAAGTAGAAGACGAATTACAAAATATTCAAACTCAGATTATTACTTCAAGTTTACTTTTCCATTTTAAGTAACTTTCTATTTTTTAGTAACTTTCCAGATTTAGTAAGATATAAATATTCCAGATTAGGTTAAGTCTTTATTTCCAGATTATTATGGAATTAAGGTACCTTTTATCAAGTTACAAAAGTTTAGGGTTAATTATAACAATTTTACATAGTTTAGGGTTTTAATTGTAAATTCATTAGATTCAAAGGTTTAAAATGAAAATACTTTAAGTTACTGATTTAAATACTCATATTATTCAGAATGACATTTTAATCCCTATGATACTTATATCTGCCAAACAAGTACTTTATTTTACAAATTTACAGAACATCACCTCAGAATTATGTGAAGTACGAATTAGACCCTTAGAATTTAGTAATTACACAATTGGTCCCTTAACTTTACAAAACTTACAATTTAAATCATAATTTATTTATAATTACATACCAATCCCATAAATACTCAAAATTACACATTATACTCTTTATGACATTATTTACACAAAATAACTCCAAGTTTCCAGATCTTACACTTTTAGTCCCTCTACTTTAATTATTTACAAATCGACACTTATAAATATAATTAATTCATTTTCTTGCAACATTTACACTTAGGACCCTCAAGTTATATTTTTCCCACATTCCTACTGACTTATATGACATTACAAAAATATCCCAGAAGTTTCAAAGTTGGCAAAACAAACCCTTATACTTTTAAATACCAATCGTATAGCCTTTTTATTTGCAAAACCAAACCCTACTTTCATCTAATCATTAAACCATCATGACACCATCATTGAAACATTAATTACATCAGATCTAATAATATAAACCCTAACCCTAATGCATTCTAGGGTTTCTTCTTATTTTTCTTTATTTTTCGCATAATCCGATTAAAAACAATAATTAGCATCAATTATTCTGAGCTTCTATAAATCATGTGGTTATTTTTATAGGCTTATATTATCAGTATAGAACATGTAAAAATTATGGTTACACTCCAGAAAAAATCGTATGACACTATTTGGTAATTATGTGTGTTTTATCTCTTGTAATTTCGTACGCATGATTTAACTTGCATAATTCATGTTTAACATTTTTACTGAGTTATATTCGACATAAGGATCATTATAAAAATGCTAGATCAATTATACAACGTAAGAATTAGTCGTGGGATTTTATACCTATCGAACAAAGCAAACCGAACAAACAATTGCACCACGATCAAACGAAGGCTTCCACAACTCGACTCCTATTTTTTGTGGCTTCCTTACACCTCAATGGACTCCAGAAAATTGCTTGCTCAGTTCCAGAAAGTCGAATGGAGGCTTGGTCGAATTTAGTGTGTGTCGATCTAGGGTTTTCGGAATTTATGGTTTGTAAAATAAAATGGTTTTGTTTTTGTGCTTTATCAAACCGACTAGGAGGGGGATAGGGTCCAGAAATTCGGCCCAAATATTATCATAAGATCATAATTTGATTTTGTGTATAACTCCTTAAATTAGTTTTGTATTTATCTTTAATAAAATGATTTTACAAAATATATATAATTAAGTTTATTTAATTAATTTCGGATCATGTATATATGTATATGTGATTTTGTGATTTTTGGACATTTAATATACTGTAATGTTGTCCAAGAAATTTATTTACTTGATATGTAGATCGTTTTCAGAAGTTTGGAATTGTTTCAGAATTTTATAAGTTATTTATTTAGGTTTTGTAGTTTCAGGGGTAATTTGGTCTTTTTACAGGTTATCTGAATTTCAGGTATTACAACTAAGAGTTATTGGCTCCAGTTTCGTTGTGATACGGTTGTATCGTGAGATTTTAATAATTTGACCTTTTAACGTTATAATAATAATAATAATAATAATAATAATAATAATAATAATAATAATAATAATAATTATTATTATTATTATTATTATTATTATTATTATTATTATTATTATTATTATTATTATTATTATTATTATTATAAACATTATTTTATTAGAAACTCATAGGATCTACAAGAAATTAGAAGGGAGCCGAGATACTAACTGGGCCCCCACTCCTCTAGCTATTGCAAAGTTGATCCTACTAAAAATATGAGCAGCGGTACGCACTCCAATGTCCTGGGTCACAGAGAACTTTCGGATCCGCTTCAGTAGGGCCACCGCATCCTTGTCAAGTTCCCCAAAAGAAGAAAATGAGAAGGGGAGAAACCCATATGCCATATCCAATATCGGCACACCTGGTCTCATATTTGACGCGTTTGCGTTATTATTATTATTATTATTATTATTATTATTATTATTATTATTATTATTATTATTATTATTAAAAACGGACTCTCGCCATCTCAAGTTAAGTATCCATCTTTATAGTTTCATTTGTCTTAATTCATAACTTTGTAGTTTTTTAGTTTGCGGTTCGAGAAAAATAAGATCGAATCGGATTAGATTTTAAGATCCTATGGTCAAGATCGGGATCTTATAAGATCTTAAGATTGCTAAGATCTAATGTAGGATACAGATTGTTTTTGCTTTGTAATATCGTATCGTAAGATCCTGATCTTAACAACCATACGGGTACTAATGGGTGAAAGTCTAAATACCACTGTAAAAAGAAGGAACAAGCCTTTCAAAACCGATGATTCTTTTCGTAGCTGTATATTTCATTGAAATAGGCAAGTAGTTTAGAAGATTTATACAGTATATTTATGAATACTACTAGGATCAACTTCAAATATTATTCTCAGCAATTGTATAATTCGTAAGATAGATACATTCTAACTCAAACAAAGCCAGAAACCTAACGTTTCGTGAAACGAATGATTCATCACTATGACCACTCCTTTTGGGCACCCAAAATCATTGATAGAGAACAACACTGTGGGGGTGATGACCCTTTTCAAAAGACTTTTTGGATGGCTTAAAAAGAAAAAAGGTATAATTGTGCCCACATCAAATGCAAAATGGTCCTTGCTTTACTTTTTGACATGTCCATGTTCACGCACCCATGATATGAAATGACTTTTATCATTTTCCAAAACGAAACCAAACATAGCCACAACCTTAAAAGGTTAAGTTGTAGTTTATTCCCTTTCTTCACAACTCTTTTTTGGTACATCTGCCGTAATCATTTATACATCTTATCATGTTCTGGTATTCCATGATGGGACTCAGATGTGATGTTTTACCAAACTATCTATACCCAATTATTGCTTCTTTACCATCTTTGGTTGTGTAGCTCGTGTATGTTTTACTCGACAATGATGCGTGTCTCATTGATCAAGTATTAACACAGATTTTGAAAACTGCAAAATGACAAGAGTCCATAAAAAATATACAGTTTCTGAGAATGCATGGTTACAAACCCAAGGATGCATTTATCTCGGAAAGGTTGTCATAAGGTCTGCAGACCAGGATCAGTTAGGACTGACCCATTTTGGGCTATGAACATTCAATAACAAAAAAGACCATCTGAAGCCCAAAACCAAGAAAGCATACATTCCTATAACTGGTACTGTCAATAGCAAATACAGAAAGAGTGGCAGCTAAGATGGATCTTACGAGCCATAGATCACGAGTTGATATCTCTTTAGATACATGATTTTAACAAAAAAATAAAACCTTCAACTGAGAATCACGAAACTGTGTCCACATCAATTTGACAATAAACCTTTATAAGCACGAATTTGGACAAAAAAAACTGCTGATATATACAACTTAAAAAAAAAAGGTTAAAGCAGCGCGATATATGGGTTGCAACTTCAAACCTGAACAAGTAATGGATACTGCTACAATGTTACTACACTCAGCTTCAGAGAGTTTCAACTATTAAACATCTAAACTTTCCTTCCACAACATGATAGCGCCTCACTTTTATCAACCACCCGAAGAAGTAGCTTCTGCTGTTTCCTCGTCACTAAAACTAGAGATCATATGTGCAGTCGGCCTGAGAATATAAAGTGTCTTATTAGAAAATACATACAATCATAACTTAGTTTTCTAAAGGTCTTAACTAAATCATACAGCATGGATAGAGCCCTTTCTCTTAGTAATTGGGATGATATCCAAGTTGCATATCAGCGTTTCCACCCTCCCACTCACACCAACCCTCCCCCTCCCCATCATGATTTGCAGTGTACTGCCTTAAAAGTTAAAGGGGTCAAATTTGCATGATAATTGTTGCATACATGTTTGGGTTCATAAATTGATTAAAATTATGTTTCATGAGGTTTGTGTGTGTGATTTGATTTTCCGTGAGGTTGATTTCATTTGTAATTGTTTGTGTGCGTGCTTGCCCGTGTGTGACTTCAGTTGTTCGATCTGCTAGGAATCGGGGGGGGGGGGGCTTGCCGAAGATGGGGGGGGGGGGGGGGGGGGCTTTCACGCCTGTTTCCTGTGGATGTAAAGGTGAAGGTGCCGAAGATGGTCGGTGATTGTTGTTCATTAGCTGTTCATATTTAGCATTTCACTGACAGTTGTGATGGCGAAGGGATTGTTTGATTTTCTGATGAAGAGGCTGTTTGATCGGGAATGGTGACGGCGGTGTTTATAGGTGGAGTGCCTGATGGGTACTTCAGGTGGTAACAATAAAACTAATTATAATTTTAAAAAGAATAACAATAATACTAATTTAGTATTATTGACTTCTAATATTAAAAAACAAATATATAATCCAAATTAGCAATTTTAATCAACCACTTATCCACATAATCAGTTTTGTACACCTTAGATACCCCAACATTTGACTGCATCATGAAAAACTGTTCATATTTGAATTAAAAAAACTGGTGAAAGTTGGTTTGTTAAATCCTATCTAGACCCTTGTTGTTTGCTTGCCAACCCAGAGTCCCAAACTGTTCGACCCGCAAATTAACCACACCCGCTTAGATCCACTACTCAGCCTGCCCATAAGACACAACTATTGATGGCGGATAACTACCAGGGATACATAGACTTGTGATGCGGAAGAAAGCCTTAGTACACAACCTTCCCTCATTTTGCGAAGAGATTGTGTCTATATCTAGAACCCATGACCTTCAAATGATTTAACTTTTTACAAAAAATTATGGATTGATCCTAAATAGGCATCCCATGTGCATCAAGGCTAATGGCTCGGTTAAGGGTTTTTGGTCTTACAACATGAAGTACTTATCCCATGAGAAAAAACAGCAAAAATTTGCAAAATCTATTGACAGGATAGAATAACTTCTTAAGTATACACACACAAGCACTGACCTTTTAGTCTTGTTGATTATCGGAGGGAAGTCAGCCACAGCCTCTTTCCTTGGATACACTTGATGTGTGAAGTCGTCCCTACTTCTTTTAGAAATCTTCAGTTAAAAGACAAATCAGTTTGGATTTAAAACTTAGACGGCACGGTGCTAACAAATTTGAATTTATGCAAAGTATAATACTCACCCTCATTTCATTTCCTGGATGAACCTTTACAGATACCAGCTTGGAGTATTTATCAATTCCTCTTCTTTCTCCATCAAACTTTCCATCCTACACGTAAAGTCCCATACATTATTTGTTAGATCATAACCTCTCTTCTAAAGATATAGGCGGAGTCAGAGGTGGGAGTTTAAACCCCTTAGAACAGAAACAGGTCAATTAAGGTTTTATTTAATTGATAACGAATTAAACAGGTCAGATTTTTTGACCTGTACGTAGGCCTTTGGTCTAGTAGTATGTGAGTTACCCACCAACCTAGAGGTTGTGGGTTCAAGCCTCGCTGGAGGCATTGTGAGATATATTGTCAGATAGGTGGTATAGGGTGTGAAAAAATTGCCGTTCAAAAAAAATAATAATAATAATAAATTAAAATTAAAGATAATACCAGTTTAGACCCATTACCCAACCCCTCTTTTTGGCTGCCTCTACAAAATGGTAAAGATAAAAAGAGTCAAAGATTGGGACCTTAGATATCTTTCTAGACAGTTCTCTGTCCTCCAATTCAGCAAATTCACCTCTCTTAACGGTCAGATCAGAAGTAGGCTCAATACGATCTATATAGTTAACCCTTGGAGGCCCGTTATTGTGGCTCCGGGGGTAGTTCTCTGCTTGCTTACTATCAAAGTTTCTCCCATAGGCAACAGGATGACGATTAGATAGAGAATCTGGTCTTCTAACTCCACCGTGCTTTATTCTAGTGTCAAAGTGCTCTCTAAGGTCATTAATTGAAGTTGCTCCAGCAGAATCATCATTTACTTCCATCTGAAAGCTTCTTCCCGGTAGAGAATCTCTATGCTTAGACAAAGGAAGTGTTTGCTTATAGTGGCTGTCAGATTGTTTTTCACGATGCCGGGGTGCATGCCTTATCTCTACACCTGACTCATCCAAATCCATTGGATGATAGCTCTGTGGATTGTATCTTTCATACATCTGTCATGAAATGGGATAAACGTAAGATTTTACATATACAGGTTAGCAAAAGTGTACTGACAGGTGAAATCGTCACAATATAATTTGTAGAAAGCATCAGTAGTCAGTAGAGGTCACTAGGCGTAACCCATTTACTAATGCCACTTATATAAAACATAATGTAAAATATATTATAGAATCATATTTGGCAGAGAGCTTATTTATAAAGAATTTTATTAGAATAAAACAAATATTCGAGTCAACTCAAAAAAATGCCCAAAGCTCATTTGAAAAGTATAAGTTATTCTTAATGTACAAGCACCAGCAATTATTAATAGGACTATGATACCATCATGTTGATCAAATGAATTTCCTAATATATACAATAAAATTAGAAGAATGCATACGTTGTTGGAATTAGGATGTTGGAATGAGTTAGATCCATCCAGTGATTGTAACGCAGTCCGGTCACTATAATAGTAGGATTCTGAAAAAATATCAAGAACTAATGATAAGAGCCACAACCATAGTATCTCAATATCAAGTTACGAGAAGGTATTTCCATTATCTTGTCATTTAAACAATAAAGTCAAACTCGGTCTCTATTTTCAATAATGAGCGATCATATTAACATTAGCATCCCATATGAACAATATAAGAAAGATAAACACAGGATGGTGGTTATATTTAGATTAAACAGGTAAAACAAATCACATAGAGCTAATACTACTTACGGTTGACTGGATCCGTTCCCAGGTTTTCAAATGCACCAGGAGGAAGCTCCTCAAATTCAATGCCAAGTGGTGGACCATCTTCTCGATAATGTCTTCCCAATTGCCTTTTGACAGCGGTAATTGCAGCATTCTCAACCTGACCTTTCACCTTTAAAAATCCTGATGGGCCCGTCCGGCCCTTCACACTTTTTACATCACTATGGGTAGGATATATTGATGTTAATGTACCTAAACGATCTACATTTTGAGGGCGAAATTTATCTTTTAATGGTGAGCTACTTCCCGAAGATGTATCATCATCCATATCCATGTTATTGTTATGTTGACTTACATGGTCAAACGGAAGTTCCGTTGGAAAAAGACCCTCAGCAGTAAATCTTCTACTCTCAACTTCCTTTGGTTCAAAATGCTTGTTATCCCCTTGTTTGGTGCTACCACAAGAATCTTGTCTGAGTCCACTGCCACGATCCTGTATGACACCACTTGACCGATCTTGTTTTCCATGTGTTTGGATTTCATCATTTGGTGATTTGTTTTTGTCCTTTAATCTTCTGTGACAAAACCACCCAGATACTTGTTTTTCTGATAATCCAATTGACTCTGCAACTTCAAGTTTCATGGCTTCTGTGGGATATTTATGCTCTGCAAAAAGAGTGAGAATTGTTTCTTTAGCAATTTATGGCTACATCTAGAGAAAAATATAAGTAAACAAATGCAATAGAGATAGCAAGATGGGTGCGTCAGCAGGTGAAAATGGGTTCAGGTTGAAATGGACCTTGTAGTATGGGTCGATACTCAGAAACAGTCAGTTTGGGGTTCCACTTATTATAACAAAATAGTGCATCAGTTATAGTTACAACAAGAAAAGAACAAGAACACTGTTCCAGCACTAATATAAATATTTGAGTAAGATATAAGTTTAAAAGATTGTATGCATAAATAAATAGAGTTTCCACAATTTTTTACCCATTTGACTCGTTTGATATAAAACACAATCCAATAGCTCAATCATAAGTAAACGGGTAGAATTTATCACTTCTAAAGATGAAGCAACAGATGAAACGCATACCATTGTAAAAGTTCTCTAGTGCTATAAGTTGCTTTGGTGTCTTGTGAATTCTCTTGGGTTTCTTATCAAGAAGTGCTCCATTCTCATCAGCTTGAACTCCTTGAGGTTCTACAATATAAACCACAGAATGATCAGCATAAATTGATACGTTTTACTTTTGACTCTTCACTCGCCTTAATTCCAAACTCATATTATATTACTCAGATTTACTAAAGCAATGTAACGGGATAGTAAAGAAAATGGTGATATCTGTTGGGCCCACAATTCTCTCTAATAGAGAAAAGTAAACAAACCCTTTGTGTTTGTTACTGCCTCAAAGATACAATTTAAAATGTGGTTTATAAATTGTACTCATGTAACCCGCAAAATACAACATGACTGTAAGTGTATACAGACTTCATGATAGAGATATTAACCCTGGTAAAACATTATGATATGAAGAACAAACTTGATACTGATAGTGAAATATTGACATAAAAGCCGTCATTTTTATCATATGCACACACTCCTAATATATAATAAACATAAATCCTACCCTAGTTATATCATCTGCAAACACATTACATTTCCATGCCTCAAGAATTATAGATCAACTGCAAGCCACACGATTGACGAATCAGATACTAAATTCAGGATTTATATCTAAGAGATATTGCTTTGACATTCAACATCTTATTCCAACCAGTAACACTTGAATTCAAGCCAATGGACGGTTTAATACCTTTAAAGACATCAAAACATTTTATATTTTTTGCATGAGAGCTAAATTAGTCACATAGAATCTAGATAAGCTAATTCACGTTTTCTTAAACCAAATATAACATATTAGCCTAAACCTTGAAAATTTGTATGGCTCTACATACGAATTCATCATTTATTCTTGTAGAACATAAAGGCCTCAACCCTAAACCAACTAGTTCTAAAACAGATCTAGCAAAACGTTAATAAGCATTTCTAGTTCACAAACCCCGCCCAGAGGACTATTGGTTATGAGAATTTAATAATTTATTAACTTTTAAACTATGTTATATTATAAAAGTTCGAGTATTACATGAGTCACATGACACATTGGCAATATGTTTGGGTACATCGTTCCAGATTACTTGGGACATCGTACCGGAGCGATCCCAAATAAACCTACCCCCACCGAACAGAGTTTTTGGTACCGAGCCAACTGTGATCCCTTAACCATCCCCAATCCATGCGACTATGGACCCACAGAAACGTGGCTATTTTGCTGCATAGTCCTCTCCTACGGAAACAGATAACCTACGCGCCTGAGGGGTGGGTCTCGAATAGAGAATCACAAGCCCCCAACTACTAGGCTACTCCCTAGAGGTTTCAGCAAACAGATCTAGTATAACGTTATAGCTATTCATCTCCTTATTTGATAGAAACATCTAAACAGCCCTAAATTAATCAATACTTGCAGTACAACAAGGGCGTCCTTTTCAAACCATACAATTACATTACCTGCCAGCCAAAAGCTGAATTAGGTTGAGTGTATGGGATTGCTTACTTTTTTCTGCTTATTTTGTCATAAAATAAGCAGTTTCTAATTATGCTCAAATAAAATAAAAGCAGCTTCTAACAAACAGGAAGGGGGCTGCTTATTTCAAAGTGCTTAATTGGCATATTTGACCTTAAACCTTTAATCAATAGATTTAGAGGGTGTTTGTTTAAGCTTATATGTGAGCTTATGAGCTTATGTGTTTTCGGCTTAGATCTTTGTTTGGCAACAAAACTTATAAGAGATTATAAAAAAAATAATCTTCCATAATATATGAAAATCAAAGGTTACTTCATGTAGCTTATAAAAATAATCTCTTTTTATGATCTCCATCTCCAGCACCATCTCCAGCTCCAGCAAAAGTTACTTTTGCCAAACATACCCTAGATAACATAAGCCTTAATTTTGTGGCTTATTTTGAGACTTATGGGCTTATATAAGATTGTTGTGATACAACAATCTTACATAAATCTCAAAATAAGCTACAAAATTGAGGCTTATGTTATATAAGCCGAAATCACATAAGCTGATAAGCCCACATATAAGCTTAAACAAACACCCCCTTAATTAAAAAAAAAAAAAAACATTCGAACAAGTTATTATATTTCATCCCGATTTAGCAAATCGAAACACGGCTTCTTGAAGTAATAATTATTCTACAGCAAAGTATAAGCAATCCCAAATATGAATCAGATCTTAGAATGCTGAATGTTAAATGAATCTAAATAGCTCAATTATACACATATAATAATAATAATAATAATAATAATAATAATAATTAAGCAACAAACTGGATACCTTCCATAAGTGATTGTCTAATTAAGCTATCATAACAATTGGTTCAATTCAATGAAATTAGGCGGAGAATGCAATGAAATGGATTTAGGGTTTGTTTGATTTTAATTTAATTTAATGGAAGAAGATGAAACGTAATTTTTGAAGGAATAAAATAAATCTGCTGGTTGCTGTGGTAGTTTTTGGTTTTGATGACCAAAATTTAATTCCTTCAAGCTGCTATTCTTTTCTTTTACTTTCTGCTTTCTACGTCAACCAATCCATTGTCTTTTTCCCTTATTAATTTATGATTTTCTTTTTCCTTAATTTCTAATTTTTTTTTTTTTTTTAATTAATTTTTCGTTTTTACTAGTCTCGTCTTAAACTAACTGGAACGAAAACCTCATTCGTTTATCTGTTTTAGTCTCAAAACTAGTTTTAGATCATCGTCCACACACGAGAGGCTTTGGGTTCGATTTGTTAGATTAATACATGAACGTGGAGTTATGGGTTTGATTTTTGTTATTTAAATTCTATCCATTTTAAATTCTACCTTTTATATGAATTATATATTTTCGTTGTGATCACGTATGTAAATAAAACATAACCATTTGTTGAAACAAAACATAATATTGTTAATATAAAATATTAACATAAAAAACTTGATATTAAAAAATAAAAATTAATGTCTTGTGCAAGTACATTCCTCATGAATACATTGACATGTTTTTTGACACAATAAGCAGTAACAATCATCATCTTCATAATATTCTATAAAGTCGCATTGTGCTCATTCCCAATCATTTGCCTAATCCTTTTCCCTCGTATTATGGAATATATCAACATTTTATTTTATTTATTATTGTTTTTATTTTATTTTTTTGTTTTCAAATATTCAACATTTAGCACCTCAACATCAACAACATCAAAACTACCTTCTTTTTTTTGGTACCATTAACTTTCAAATATGAATTTGTACTATTAACTTCCAAATTCGAATATTTAACACTTCGATTATAAAAATCAATGTTATTTGATAAATCAACTTTATCATCTTTTACAAATTCTTTGATATCCGTTACTTTATCTTGATCGATTTGTTTAGTAATTCACATGGTAAATTCCAATTGTAAAAAAACAGGTGTATGCATAGAATTATTTAAAACAAACATCAACAATGATAATATTGTAAACACACATAACCACAAAAAGTATATTAAACAAATTTTGAAACATGCATGTAAAAGTGATTAAAAGATTGCATGCATACAATGAAACAATATCATAAACGTTTACATTAAGATTAATAAATCAATAATTATTATTAAACAAAAAAACTATATTAATCATTGTGGAATTAAAATAACATAAAACGTTTATGTATGAATTTTAAATATGTTAATCAATAATCATAATTAAACAATATTTATTTAAAAAAACTATATTGAGCAAACCTCGAGGAATTAAAACCGCATAAAACGTGTATGTATTAATAAATTAAGGTTAAGAACTATATGTGCTTATATAGATATAATTGATTCTGGTGAATTTAGTTAAACGTTTATTAAGCCCATTAGATTTAGGAAAACAAAAAACACATTAGATTTATTAAAAAACCAAAAGCCCGTAATATTTATGCACCAAGCCCAAAATTCAAATTATAATATTCTCTTTGCATGTGTTTCTAATAATTCATGTTCTAATGGTGTGGTTGTTTCGATTTTGTGAAAGGTCCGTGATAATGCTTGATTTATACATATCTTCTATAGTGTTATTTATTAGTTTAATAGTATTTCTTATGGACTTTCGATGCTTAAATGCATGAAAATACATTTCAGGTTCACTCGATGAAGGATCTCAGAAGAATACAAGAGTAGTTTGTTTATTATAAAGAAATGCAAGTCTTGGAATCACGTATGAAATAAAGTGTAGAAACATCAAAATCACGCCGGACTTAACAAAATGTGCGCCGGTTACGTGAAGCTTCGTTGAATATACAATCTGAATAATCATCAGAAGCATGCCAGTTATGTTAATATGTACGGCGGTCCATGACCCTTTGTCGCCAAGGAAATACAAGAAGTAGTTTTATCTGGAAGTGCGGCGTATTTTAGAAGCTTATCAGTTTTCATCCTATTTATTCTACCCTATCTCACCTCATTTGATACCATTTGTAAAACAAAACTTAAAAACTTATTCTCTACGAATTTCCACCATCAACCTTAGCCAATAACACCAATTGGAGCATGTGAAAAACTAGAATGGGGGGTTGAATAGTTTTTACCGTTTTTAAATTTAATTCGCTTTGTGACTTAACGTGATTTCAAAGTAATTGCACACAAATAAATAATATAAGTAAGCAAGTAGAGAAAAGAACAATCAAACCACAACACGGAGATTTATAGTGGTTCGACTACAAAGACTCTCTTCCTTGCCCTACTCCACTCCTCGAGCCTCTAACTCGAGAGTTTTTCTTCACTAAGAAACAAACTCCCTTCTCGGCGGAGAAAACCTTTATACACGTCGCTTACACCTTTTTCCAGTACAAAGCTAAATACCGGGTTCTAATTCAAGGTAGAACCAACCTGACGTCGCCTATACAATTTTCGACACTAAGCTAGATGTCGAGTTCTTTACAAGGGTACAACCACTCCCGTTTACTCTATGTATTTGAGGACTAAAACACTAACCGGGCTCTACTGAATGAATGGTATAACAATGATGTGTGAACACTAACAAATCACACAGTATCTAACTAATCAAGACTTGCAACAGTGTGTTGAAGCTTGTTGATGCTTGATCTCTTTTGCTAAAAAAGAAAGATCACTAAGAATGAATGAATGATATGGGTTAGTAATGTATAAATGAATGAATGTATAATTTATGCTATGTAAGTGATAATTGTGCTTGAATGATCAGCTTTCTATTTATAGGCAAACTGATCAAACAGGCGGCGGATCCGGCGGACCCAAATTATGGGTTCCGCCCATATACCTGTTTGGTTCCGCCGAGACATGCCAGCTAAGAGCTTACCATATCTTTCCAAGTCTTGTCAAGATCTTACAAAGTCAACTACATTGCTTCAAGATCTTTCCAAAATATATTTCAAATCTTCCAAGATATCTAAAGATTTCCTAATGAGGTATGCCATGATGTCATGTGTATATTTCTATTTTAAGAAATAAAAATAAACATGTAAATGTAAATATGTATGTAATGTAATTTCTAGTGATCATGTAATATGTAAATGTGTTTTAAAAGACTTGTTACTGTAAATGTAAAAGACTTTAACTTATATCTATGCTTTGCTAAAGATAAACCTTATAATTGTCATCAACAAAACAAAGCAAATATCGTAAAATATAAATAACGTTTTTAGGACGATATTTGTATTAACAATCTCCCCTTTTTGTTGATGACAAAATATAAAGTTTATTTTTAAGCAATGAAATAAGTAAAGTGAAAGTTTTTTAAAAATATAGATTAAGTTAGTTTTATGCAAGTTGTAAAAAACTATTTTAAGCATAAAAACATGTACTGTAATGTTCACATTGATGTATGAACTTAATCTTATCTCCCCTTTTTTGTCGAAACAAAAAGAAGATATACGTAGCGGAATGTGGTGAACATTTCTTGGTTATTACTCCCCCTAATTTGGAGTACCAAGAATGATTCAATGATTTTGAGAACTTTAAAGCTCCCCCTTGGATTATACTCCCCCTAATTGGAGTTCCAAGTTTATGATGCATGAAATGATCCTACAAAACAAAAGTTAGTTGTATGATATGCTCCCCCTTGATCAATACTCCCCGTTGCTAGGGTGCCAACGTATATGATTCAAGGTTTATGAATGCTATAAAACAAAAGATTAGTACATGATATTTTCCCCCTCGATCAATACTCTCCATTGCTAGGGTACCAACGTATTTGATTCAAGGATGAGAAATGCTACAAAAAAAAAGGTTAGTTGTATATAAATCAATCCAACCAAGTAGCATAATGCGTAAGTAAAGGTTCAACCAAACATGTAGTTCAACCCGTTGGACTTTTAAAAAGTCAACTAAGTAAAATTGTCCAAACCAATCACAATGGTCAACACAAAGATACTTTAACCAACCATATATATAATGATGCAAATCTACCAAAATATTATGCCAAATAGTGATCACCCACAAGCATAAATATAACATCCATTAATTGAAAATTGTTTGTGACAAAAGTCACAAAACAAGATGTTACAACATAACAAGAAAATAAATCCTAGAAAAAAAATCCTAAAAAGGTCCTAAAAGTTCCTATAAGAGGAAACTTAGGAGAAACAAAAAATGCCTATTGCGGAGGGTTGGTTGGGTTTGGTGAAGATATGATGGAGGCAAGCCAAATAGATTCTAAATCCTTTGTATCACGTAAGTGAGAGTCCATCATGTTTGAAGAGGGGTTGAGAGGATCAAGTTCCTTATTGCCTTGAGTATTTGGTTGGTTTAGCCACATTGATTCATCAATGGCTTGGAGTGTGGCAAGTAAATCATTGGGTTAAAGGTTGGGTGAATGTGGAGGTGATGATGTTTTTGTCACTTGAGGTGATGCGGGTGGCGGTGTGGTAGCCACAGGTGTTATGGTAGGTGATGGTGATCTAGGTGGTTGAGATGGAGAGGGTGGTGTTATGTTAACTACTGGAGTTATGGTGGGTGTTGTAGTAGTAGTTGATATAGTAAGGAAGTTTGTTAGGATTCGGTCGATACACTATTAAGGTGGTTAAACCTTTGTCGCTTTGTGTATGTGATACTTGAGTTAATATGATCAAGTACGCGGAATTTACTTAATCACACTTAGAAGGTAATTTGTTGTATGAAAATGGAACAGTGATGCTTATGAGATTAACAAAGAACACAAAAAGTGTTTTCACCAAACGATTAATATTATTGATAATGATACAAAGGTTTGATGTTGTTCATGTTGTATGTTTTAGAAAAGTTCTATCAAGTTCTAAGTAAGCACCCTTGACTACTAAGCTAAGATCTTCTTTTATAGAACAAGAAGATCTTTACAATATATTGTTAAGTCACATCAAGTCTAATCGAACTACTTGCAATCTTATCTTGTATATAAGTAACTAAGATACAACATGTATCTATGTTTACAACTTGTTCTGTGAGAATAAGATAAGGACTGAGCACATGGGGTAAGATATTATCTACCATGTATATTTGACTTTAGTCAACCAGACTTAACCTTGAACGACCAGACTTAATTCTGTATTCACCAGAATTAATCACTAGCAGACTTAATCTTCAACGATCAGACTTAACCAGGTAGAAGACTTAATCACGATTAACACTAGCAGACTTAACCACCAGACTTAATCACTTAGAGAATTTCCCGATACTTATTCTTCAGAATATTTAATTCCCAACAATCCTCCCCTAAACATGTGAACCCTTTCCAACATGTTTTCTGAATTGAATTTCTGATTGTGAGGATCTTTCAAACACTTCTCTGTTCTGAGAGATCAGTAACTCATCTGCTTCTGTTCTTTGACTTTAACAATATTAATACACATCTTCAGTCTTCAAACATTGACCTAAAAGATGGTGCAATTTCCTTGGATGGAAGAATTATAAGAGGCAATGGTGCTGTGTATCTTGGATGCTTGTTTCAACAAGTGAAATCATCTATCAGCATGCCTTTGCAAGTGATGAACAAACGTGGTGAACTGAAATTGAACCTGAAAGCTCCTAGATAGAACTTTCTCCTTTGAAATGCTTCATCCCTTCTGAATATATAAAATACACCAGAATGGTGAACTTTCTGTTCTTTTCATTTTCAACTTCCATATCATCATCTTGTATGCTCTTGTCTTTTCCTCCCTTTCATTGGTTAATCTTCCTTGAGATATTCCTCCCCTGGGTATAACATTTCCTCCCCAGTGAGTGTCTTTCCTCCCCTGTTTGAAAGATTTCTCACCATCATCCCATCATCATCTGATCTACCAATTAGAACTTGTTTTCAGACAATGTTGTACATGTAGCCATCAATTCCTTAAGAGTTTAAGTTTCTGCCCTCATCACTTCTAGGTGTGTTAACTCCTATGAGAGGTGATTCATTGGACATTTGACTCATGATCCATCAAAGGATGGTTTTTCTGAATCCTTTGAAAATCCTTGTTTAAGAAATTATTTGACTTAGCAGTATGTTCATGATTTTAGAATTGAAAAATCATACTGCTTTCAACCATTTTGAAGGGATTAAGTGTGTAACAGACACTTAATCAAAAATTTCAGTTTAAAGCAACCTCCGGTTGTGTGAGAACCAATGTTTTTCAGTTATAAATAACTGTCTGTGTAAAGATAAACCTATTCAAAAGGCTTTCTTGACAGGGTTTCCAGCTCATAGCAATTGTTGCCTCTAACACAAGTGTTAGATTCACTTTTACTAGCTGTTCTTTCTATCAGATGTCCTTAGACTTGCTCATTATACTTAAAAGTATAAAATGATAGAAAGTGAGTTGAGTCAGTTACTTTCTGACCAACTAAGTCATCAATTCAATGTGAAATATCATAATCAAGCTTCAAGAAGGAAGTTTTAAGGAGGTTTGAAATTCCCAAACTCTTTCTATCATAAACCTATTATGTTAGCAACTTTGTATAACATTCTGCTGCTTCCATTTCACTTGAAACATCCTTTTTGCTCAAAGTTCATTCCTGAAAATGTTAGTCCAAAACCAAGAAACAATATGCAAAGCATATGTCTTATAGCAGCATTATCATATGACTAACAGAATAAACTTTTTCAATTTACTAGTATCATTACCAGTAATTCTGAAACCTATTCCTTCTTTGATGGTAACATATCCAATGATTTAAAAATGTGATATGTTGTCAGTTATGTGTCTTGAACATTCATTATTTGAGTATCCATGATATCTTTGTTTAGCATTTGAATGTTCCTGCACATGTATAAAGAAATTAGTTTTCTTTGTGGATCCAAGCCATTACTGACTTGGATCTGCCTCTTGCATCAATGTAATCAATCCTTTTTAAAATGATCGATGCTCCATTGGGTTTAATTGGTCTCCAAACCCAACATGCTGAGGACTTAACAGCATTTGCCTTCTTTTCCCTAGCAGTAGAACCTTTAGGTTTCCAAATTTGTTTTTGAATCACTGCTTTTGATTGAAAAGGCCTTCTAGTAGTTTTTAATGCATATTTAAACGTTGATTTTGCATTTTTAACTGCTGGTTTTGGGTAAACATACTTAACTTGTTTTAAGCCAGACTTAATTAAGTCTGTTTTGGGTTTAGTTCTGTTATTAAACAGATACGACGCATCGATCTCTGTCGATACGGCGTATCTTCTGAATCAAAAATCTTGTATTTTGAAACGTAACGAAAATACGACGCATTAACTTTTGTTAATACGACGCATTTAATTTTAAATAAATATCGATTTTTGATAAATAACTGATACGGCGCATTCTAATTTCTAAGCGGCGTATCTATTTTCTGAATAAAAGTCTGATTAAATTTTAACGATTATAAGATACGGCGTATCCAACTTTTTGGATACGGCGCATCGTCTGCAGATATCAGCTATTTTTATTCTTATATCCGTTTTTAAATTCGTTAATTTCTCTTCTAGCGAACAAATCCTACTGAAGATTTTACCTATGATGACAGGTTTTGCTATGGAAGACATGTCAGTGAACGGATATCTTGCTAAGGAACTTTTGCTTTCGGATTCATTCGATGTGAAAGTTTTTGATGATGTCAACTTCAATGTGCTCATGATTGATGCAGATTTATTTTCTTGGGAAACCCCTCTTGAAGCTACTTATAAGGAATTCAAGCGCTTATGCAATATTGAAGATGGGATATTCTCTTATGATTTACTAATGAGCTACACTGAAGATGAATTACTACTCTTATGGCCCATCATTGAATCTAAAGGATCGACTTGGACAACTATTGAAGAGAATGATGGGAAATTCCAAATTGAACACATGAACTCAAGCAATAAAAGTTGTGGTGGAGGCAATACCCAGCCTATACAAACCTCTTACATGCCTTATTTCGAACAGTACTGGGGATTAAAGGAGAACTATCTGGACGATGAAAGAATTTATGCTGTGTCGGAGTTATTATTTCATGGCAGGTTGGTAAGGTTGATGGACATCTCCCTTGAAGAATGGCTTGAACTTAAATATGGTAGTCCGAAATTTGCCCCAGCAAATGAAGTTAAGCGGATTATGACTTCATGGTTGACGCGGAGTTTTAGGGAGCAATTTAACGAGTTCATGGAGATAAGGAGGAAAATTATTGGTAAAGCTTGCTTTGACGTTGACCACGATCCTAACAATGTTGATTTTTCAGATTGGTTGGCTAGTAAGTTCAATAACCATAAGAGCATGGATCGAGCTACTAAAGATGCGTTATGGGTATATTGGATGAGAGGAGAAGATGAAGAAGTAGAGAGCGACTATGGGTCGTCACTTCATGATTCAACAATCAATGAGGGCATTGAAGAATTATTCAGAATAGACATTGACGTGTTCGATTATGAGACACCCTTGTGCAAACAATTCAAAGAATTTAATTACCTTCTTCAAGTCGACGATGATGTGCTAACTGGAGATTTACCAGGATTCAAGACTTATGATGATTTCAAAAACACCTGGTACTACGAATGGAATGACCAAATACCATGGGTTTGGGATAAACCATGGGAATTTGAGCACATTAATCACACATGTACACCTTTCGTTTTCAAGGATGGGAGTAGTGTTTGGCCGACCTGTGATTATAAGAGTGACGGAACCTGTAATGGGGGAAGTATAATTGGGATGAAACGGGTTGGAAACGATGTAACCTTTGAAGACTATGAGTGGTATGATAATGTTGAAGACTGCCCACAAAAAGTGGAGGCTTTGCAAGAAAAAGGTAGAATTGAATACTTGAAAGGACTTAAGGGAACATCGAATACTACTTTCTGGGAATGGGTGCATGAACAATTTGATGATTACACGAAGCTTAGTCGACGGTTACAATGGGAATTGGAAAGAGAGTGGGAGGCAATTCAAGATGATGATAACAATAAGTCATTAATTGATGAACTTGATGACTATTTGATTAAGGATCCTTATTTTAAGTTTGTTGATAAAGACGAAGAAGAATTCATCAAAAGAAAGTGTCAACTACTTGGGATCCCTTATAATGAGCCACCCATGATTATTTCTGAAAAATTTAAAGTCATTAAATACTCTTTGGGACCAGATGAGGATTATGTTGCGACAAAGACCAAGAGTTATACTAGATTAAGTCGAACGGAAGAAAACGTCGCAAAGCTATACGGGAACATCTTTCGGATGAAGGAAGAAGGATGGACCGTGACAAGAACAAATTAAAGAGCTGAACGTGAGTCTAACTTGAAGACTCTGGAATAAAGACAAGTGCTGGCCGGGAGACAACCCGGAAATTTTTTTATTATTTTATTCTGTGTCGAGTCAGTCAGGCCCGCAGCAGATACGGCGCATCTCAATCCTGAGATGCGACGCATCTCCTGCACTGGTCATATCTTACTTTATTTTTCTGCATTTTTTATTTTTGACTTTAAAATTTTTTATCAGTTTATTTCAATGCGGCGCATCCCTGGTTAAGGATGTGACGCATCTTCTATTTTAATTCGTATTTATTCCAGGCTCGATACGACGTATCTTCTTCCATAAGATACGGCGCATCGACTGACCTGATGATTTCATTTTAATTTTTATGTTTTATTTTTTCTAACTACTAATGTATTATGCAAGTTTGAACCTTCTTAACTTAGGTGTGTTTAAAGTCTTGGTGGTATTATAGATTCCTGCATTTCCTGTGGATACATCAATTATGAAGCTTAAACGTTCTAATCCACAAGAAGTTGATTTTTGCTCTTATACAAATGGAGGATCATACCGAGCAAATCTCAGGGGAGTTTTTCTGTTCTAATTCTTTTATTTTCCAGTTTTTAACCTTTTATACAAACAACGAGGACGTTGTTTAACTTAAGTGGGGGGATTGGAGAATTAGAACAAACACTTACTTGTCCTAAACTTTTCAAAAATTATGCTTAAAATGTGCTTAATATATCAAAATTTAAAATTTTTAGCATGTTTTTGTTTAAAGTCTAAGTTGCATAGCTGCACACATGACGTTATTTTCAAAAATTGTGATTTTTCAAAATTCACAAATCTATGAGTGTGCCGGTGACTTGTAAACTTTAGAACTTGGCTTGTATACTACTCGAGACCACCATAATAAGTATTATTTATATAATTGGAATGACTAGTCTAAATTGGTAAATTTCTAGGATTACACCCAAATAGCCTTTATATGTTATGTGTTATTAGCTAACTACACTGGTTAGTTAACCCACGTATAAACCCTTTTGTTACTCTCACTTTTAGAGTAAGATACCCCTAGAAAAACACTCAGAGCCATTCCTTTCGTTTCTTACACCTTTGTTGTAATGTTTCGTTACACCCTTACACCTTAGCCTACCCTATAGATTAAAATCCGTGGTTGGTTAATTGCTTTAGGCAAAGTGTGTTTCCTTACATTACCTGTGTTCGCGTGCGTAATTCATTATCTATGGTTAGGTCAGGAAATTGCACAATGCAATTGGAGTGAAAGTAAATATTGTATATCTTTGAGTCTTGTTTTTCGTGTGTTTACTACTTTCACTATTACCGTTATTTATGAAGTCATGGAAAGTATGGAAAAATTATCCAGAATTATCATTATAGTGATGTGGTGAAATTTTACACTTGTTTATGTTAAAAAAAAAAAAAAAAAAAAAAAAAAAAAAAAAAAAAAAAAAAAAAAAAAAGTTGGAAGTTTGTTTTAACCAACTTATGTAAAGTTTTGTATTAAGTGGTTGATATCACCACTAATTGTTGTATACTATATCTATGGATTGAATGGGAGTTGGCAGTTATGGGAACATCAACTAAAGGATATTCTTTGATTAAGATCTTGTTGAGTATAATTCGTGTCTACCTAAAGCGTGTGTTTCAAGTGTTAAAGCGCGAGTTATTCAATGATATGAGTCTTATTCATGGGATGGTTGGGATAGTGATTAACCACACTTAGGATTTTAATTTATTTGTTTTGATTATTTTTCATTTTACACCAATTTGTATCCCAAATATTATCCATACCCTATATTATTCTTTATCCAAACCTTTGATTTATTGAGATTATGGATTTGAGCAATCTTAAGTATCGTAGTCGTGGATTCGGCTATGTATTTATGATTTTGTCGCCCTTTTTGATATAATATTATTGGTAAAGTTTGGACCTATCTTTAGCCTGTTCGAGTTAAGGATTTGAGCAATTGCAAGTATCGTGTTCGTGGATTCGATCATGTATTTGTGATTTTGTCGCCTTTTCTGGAATTTGAGATCGATAGAGATTAAGGAGAATGATTAACCCTTAAACCTCAAAACCCTTTTTACCACTTTAGACTTGTTATTCCTTGGCTTTAGTGGGGGAGATGTGTATACTTGCCAAGCTTATGATAGAATATTCGTCACGACTGGACAGTTAAACGATTAGATTTGCTTTTATCGAATTATTTTATTTTACTTCTATTTCGTTAAGTGTTTGGTTGTGTGATTATGACAAAAATGAATACATGCTTAAATATAAAAATAAATCCTAATATCTTTTAGGATACATTTTCATAAGATTAATTCTAAGATTCACTTGGGGACAAGTAAAGTTCAAGTGGGGGGATATTTGATGAACTCAAATAAGTACATTTTATTACTATCATTTATCCTATTTATTTAACTTGTTTTATTATATTATCTGTGAGAATTGATACGTTAATGTTTACTTTTGTAATTCTCAGGTAAAAACAAGCATTTGGTGAAACTTGGCGATTTTGGACTAATTATGGAGCAAAACAAGCAAGAAGTTAAGAGTCTACCGAAATGTACAAGATCAAGACATTCTGCTCCAGATGTGCCGCATCTTACTTATTACATACGGCGCATCACTATCAAGATTTCACAAGATACGATCCAAGATACAAGAGGACATGCGCCGCATCCATAAATGGAGTTACGCCGCATCTTCTGGCGGTGTACGAATATTCATGAATATATTAATCTTGGACCCCACGCGAAGTTAAGTCAATGCGCCGCATCTACTTATTAGATGCGCCGCATCTTACCCTCAGACAGAAACTATAAATACTCCAAAGTCAGACGAGAGAAAGAGTTCGACAGTTTTAGAAGACCGAAGTACAGAAACCCTAGGACGAATTCAGTCGAAGTAGCAGCACAAGACACACCTTGAACGAAGATACAAGAGTTGTAAGAAGGTCCTGCATGTGTTTAATTCATTAAGTAGTTTTGTTTTATTGTGTTAGTAAACTTTAATTTATCAGGATTGGTGGCTTGTGTAATGTGACAACGGAAAGATTGCACTCCCTTTAATATTGCTTTTCCATTAATTAAAGTTTATATGTTGATGTCTTTGGTGACTTTTATTAGTGCATTGATAACCTCTGTGTCTAGCTGAGCGTTGATCGGGTCGCCATGCCTCTGCCCTCGCCTATTTATTAGATCGCCTATGCATTCTATCGTCTGTAGAAAAGTAGGAAGAAAGATAAATAGGATAGTCATAAGTAATCATTAAGGGTTTACTCGCCGATAAGATTAGAACCAACGAGAAAGGACTTAATCTCGGTGCGTTGCATCGAACTATACACTTCATATAAAACTAGCAATAAAACAAGTGACAAGCTACTTAACTATCAGGACAGGTCTTTTTATTGTCTCGAGTATTTATCTGTGTACGTGTGTGCTATTCGCTGATTCGTGCCTATTGGTTTAGTTTATTATTTAATTGCAACCAAATCGTGCCAGTCTCTCAGGCTGAACCCCCTTGCGTTAAATTAGGTTGTATAGCTAACTTAAGATATTAAAATACTGATTAGAATAACTAGATAATACGTTCCACTCTTAGTGATCGACACTCTACTTACCATTATATACATACTGACCGGGTACACTGCTCGTTAAAGTGTGTGTGTTATTGATAAGTCGGCTAAATATAAATTTAAAACTTGAATACTGCTAAAACCACAACGACATACCGTGGGTATAAATCAGAGCACTCGCACGCACGCATCAATATCATAAATATCGTTTCCTCAAAAATGGTTTAAATAAATCGTTAAGTTAATCGTTAAAAGTCGTTATATAAAAATATAAACGTTATATAATAAATATTGAACGAAATGAAATAAAATGCACGTGAAACAAATGGAAAACGTAAAATATAAAATGAATATGAAAACAAAGTAAAGTTACTATTTGTCACACCCCAAAAATGGCGCAGCGGAATGACATTTACGGGGTATGACTTCATAGTTAAGAACACAAGGTGTCACAACAGAGAAACACTAAATGCATAACATACGATAGATAATAGTCGCAAACTCCCATAACCGGGATAAATACAAAGTTCCAAAATAACATAAGTCTTAAGGTTACACAACATCACTAATCAATCTCAGAATGCAACTCCACGAGATGTAACCCGGGAGGGTCTTGACTAAGTCTTGCTAAGTTAGGCCACTACTCAACCTCCTATGGTACCTTCAGTCTTAACACCTGAAAATGGATACTCGAAAACGTCAACATAATGTTGGTGAGCTCGTAGGTTTGAAATGTTAAACCACGAAGCTGTGAATAATAGTGTAGGACAATAGTGCAAATGAATACAAATTATGAACATGTTATCCAAACAAAATAGTGTCGCGCCAACTGAACCTATCACAATGTTACAACCATAAACAGTACACACAGAGGGGAGCTACCCCTGATAGATCTATCATAATGTTTCGGCTCTCAAAGAGAGTTAACAGTTGCGCATTCATGTACATACAGTCAAAACAATTTGTAGCACATAATTGCATCATCACACATATATGTCCAAAAACATGAAAACGATGTATCACAGCATGAAAACAGTCAAAATATCATTTGAGTACCATTTTCCCCCAAGGAAAACATATGAAAAAGAGGCTACGAGAACTCACCTCAGTGTAGTGGAAATCTGAATGCAATAGAATCAAATGGTGTGTAGTAACTCCAACGCGTGACCTAGATTAGTATGGCATAATTTAGTTACCGACTAAGTTTAAGACTTCACGAATTTAATTTAAAAGTTTTACTTTGTCGTTGCTGGTGTGGCAGCATTTAAGTTTAAAAATAGTTTACTAAGTTTTGTAAGTATTGGCTCATGGAAGTGGATATATAAGAATCGCGAGAAAATAGTAAGACGACTAAGTATTTTGATTTAGCGATAACCGAAGGACTGCGTATATATATATATATATATATATATATATATATATACATAAAAGTTGATTGTAAATGAGAAAAAAAATATATGTACTAATATATATATATATATATATATATATATATATATATATATATATATATATATATATATATATATATATATATATATATATATATATATATGTGTGTGTGTGTGTGTGTGTGTGTGTGTGTGTGTGTGTGTGGTCGACTATTATGCGATCTAGTTATTAGTTAATGTTTAGAAATATATTGTTCTCATAATATTCTCATTTTACCAAACCGTGTCGTAAAAAAATATTTTTGTTCCGAGAACATGAGTAAAAATTGTTAAACTTTAGTTGCGCCAAAAGTTTCTTTGTCGAGTTAGTATTACGCAAGTGATGTGTGCATATTTTTATAAAATTTGTCAAGTTAATATTTCGTGATTATTTTATATGACGAGGAGGGGGGTTGGGCTGCGGCCCAATCAGGACATTGAAAACAGGCCCTCGCTAGTTGGGATGCCACTCTAAAAATGTTGCATGGGCTTCGGCCCAATATAGTTTTGTGGCTTTGGGCTGCATAATTAGATTATGGGCTTTGGCCCATTTTGTGTCAAGAAGTAAAAAAGCATTAGCAGATCGAGTGACAATAGGCGAAATGGACCCACGACAGAAAGGAAATTAAGTATAACAAATAGGGAGCAATAGACTCATTGACAGGAAGAAAGACCAACACTTCTAGTTTAAAAATAAGAGGTTTTGGTGCCATCTTTATAACTAAAAAGGCGCAACTCGAGTCAATCCCGAAAGCCAAACGTCAACACTTATGGAGTCACTATTCGACTAGGACTCACGTAGATCATAACGCAAGCACACTCAAAACAAGTACACTACGATGCGATTGAACCTAGTTTAGCACTTGTGATTATGAAGACTCGCGACCTCAAGCATACTCAAGTTTAACACTAATATAAGTCACATTGGATATAACGCGGGTTTTAGAGTGTCGATACGACCCATAGCGAGGAGGTCCCTAGGCAGTTTAAAACGGCAAAAGACAAGGTTTCAAGGACCTAACGCTACTTGATTCCGACTTGACATTTTCACAAACACCTCGTGGGCGCCATTTTAACACCACGGTTTGTCTAGTTCGACCTCTAAACTTAACCTCAAACTAGACCACTTCACATTCTCGAGCCAATAACAGTTTCAATCTATTGTTTCTAATGATTTTTATTAGTTCTAAAAATGTTCTTACCACACCATAATAGTCGCACAGTTAGTAAAATAAAATAAAATCCAGCCGATTCATATATAACAAAAATGAAGAATATCAAAAATATTATAACAACAAATCTATTCATGGTTCGAATGAAAGAAAGAAAAAAATATTAAAATCTTACAAATAATACTGATGACTAACAAGGAGATCGAAACTAATCCGAACCCGACTTCAAGTGAATCCACAGCCTTGAGATTAAATCCTCACTACTAATCTTTGTTGGAAATTTTGAGAAGATGTGGATTCCACTTGTGGGTTTTGATCGGTTTAAATAGGGGATAAAAAGGAAAGCTTGATTCCTTATCTTCTTGGTTTTCAGTTGATCTTGTAGCCAAAAGGAGTAATCTTCATCATATCCTACTCACCCTTCTTTGGACTTTGCGTTGTCCTTCACATAAGCAGCGAGACAGTTGCATCCTTATGGACAGAATGAGATGGCATCATCCTTGTGTTTGTTTGTGGCATGGAAGTGAGGACAAGGGGGTGATGATGTATTCTTGATGGAAGCAGTAAAGTGCAGCGAAGCAGATGGGAGAGAGAAGGAGATGAGAGGCGTGAGTTGTGGTAGGGATAAGAAGGATTTTATTATTTTACACTTTTGTATTTAAAAGATGTGTGTATAATAAAAGATAAAATGTAAATGTTAAGTAGGTAAATAAAAGGTGAGTATATGACAAGATTTGTTCTTAGGGTATATTAAATGTTCCTCGTGTTTTAATGACCTTCGGTATTAAATTATTAAACATATGTCATACTATCACGGTGTCGGGACGCGTGTGGTTCCAGTAAAAATGGAACGTGTGTTTTGCCACATTGTTCGTTTGGCAACATCATTTGTTGTTTCTCAGTTTAACCAGAGCTAAACTTTAAATGTGAAAATGAATAAAATAACTTGAATAAAACTTCATAATTGATTACTTCGAGTTTACAGGAATTTAATAACTTGAAAGATCAAGATATAAGTTACACGCAAGAGAATATGAAAGGTCTAAACTAAATTATTTTGAGTCCTAAATGTTGAGTAATGACCTGGAAAATTCGCGGTTGCTACACTATTGATCCTTGAAATTATACAAAATTTACATTTTTAACCCTAACGGTGTAGGTTTTGTACCGTTAGTCCTCCGTTAACTTTATATTACAATTTAAGTCCCCAAAGGTTCAAATATTACTTTTTATAACTCAAGTTTACTGTTTTAACAATATCTACCCTTAATTTACTGTTTTGACAGTTTTGGCCACAAGTTTACAAAATTGACAAATTTAGTCCCTAAGGTTGAAAGTATTTCCAAAGTTAGTCCAAAAAACTCAAAAAGATTAGGAAAAGTTTTCCGAGAGTTTTATAAAGCTTATAATGCTTATTTAAGTGCTTTTCAATAGCTTATTGGTCAAAGTCCTTAATTTTCCACTAAGTGGGCTTTTAACGAAAATTATACAAGGCCCATTAACCAAATTCGATCCATTGGACTTACGGGAGTTTTGGGCCTGTATTTGGGCTTATAAAAGAGTCTTAAAAACAAGTTTGAAACTGCTTATTTATGGCTTATTCGATCTAGCTTATTGGGCCCTAATTTCGGTTAAAGGCCAATCGTAAGTTTTAAAGGTTTTTAAAAATGATCGATTAGGGTTAGGATTTAGGATTTTAGAAAGCTTTTAAGGGCTTGTGAGGGGAAACTCCAAACACGTTTTTGGTTATTAATCTTGTGAAGAATCAGGTTAACAAATAAAAATGTTAGGTCATGTTCATGTATTCGAATTTACAAGGCCTTTTCTAAGTGTGTTCGACATGTACAAGATAATTAAAGATAGGACATGTATATAAGTTGCGATATGAGAAATAAATAAAAGGTGCTCGAATTGTAGTGAAACGAATACATATACGTAACATGATTATGTAAATGCAGTCCTAGCCTTCCATGGAGGAGGCATAAACGTAAAAATAGATAATGAATACGAAATGAATTAAAACGAGATGTATATACGTTCGAAATTTAAGAAACAATGCATGATAGTTTAAAAACCGAATATAAAGGATTTAAGAAGATTTAGAAGGACTCACAATATCGAAGAGATGAGTTTAAATGTTTGGATGATCAAGTACTTGGTTAGATGGTACAAAAGGGTTCGTATGAAGATTATACGATTTGGATATGGTTCGAATGGATATGAAAACTTGCTTCTACTTTCTGTGAGGTCTCGGTAAGGAGGGTAGGGGTCCTTGAGAGGGTGTACGAGTGAGTTTTCAGTTGTGAAAGTAACATATGAGTGTGTGTTCGATTATACAAGCATGGGGGGGGGGGGTTATGAGTTTTAAAATGTCAAGTTGTGGGAATATATTCCCCCCTAGCTGAGGTTTTAATGAGTTGCAGTAGATAAGATGAGATTATGGCCAAGTTGGATGGTATCTAGGGGAGGGCTTAGGGCTAAGTTTGAGTATGATCGAATGGTGCATATGTATATGTATCGAGAGGCATTTCTAAAGGGTCCAATTGATGTTTAACGTGTGATTTCAAATAAGGAAGTGAGTGACATGTTTGTAGACACTTGTTTGATCATAGAAAATCATAAGGACTAGATGGAATTGGGCTATGATCGAGTTGAGTTAAAATGGTAAAAATTTTAAATGATTCGAACATGTGTTGCATACGACTTACTTTGGGTCTTGATTTCTAGACAAATGGACGAGTTAAGAAATGAGATTAGTCGTTCTTGATTCCTTGTTGTGTGAGGAATGGAGTCGTGTGAAAATATATATATGCTATGTGTCGAATTGAAGAGAAAACGAAGCAAAGCTTTGTGGGTTTAGTCGAATTATACAAAAGAGGAAGAAAAGAAAAATATTTGGGATGGGCTTAAATGAATAGTATCAGGCCATTTTGTGGGCTAAAATATATTAAGGGTCCGTTTGGGTTATTTTGTGAGTTTAAGGGATTTCGGGGTACACGTGTGAGCTCGTTCCAGTTCAATATATCACGTATAAACATTTTTAAGTTATTATAGTGTAATAACTAATCATTTTGAGATAACATCTCATTCTTAAAAGTCAGAAAACAATTAACACACATATTCTGATAATTAATTATTATTAATTAATTGGGAAAATTACCAGTTGTCACAGCCTCCCAGCCTTATTTGAATGTCGTCCCGACATTCTACTCATATTTTCATATACGAAACGATGGGAATATTTGGCCTTGAATTCATCTTCACGCTCCCACGTGAATTCAGGGCCTCTTCGGGAATTCCAAAGAACTTTAACAATCGGGATTTGACTATGTTTTAATCTCTTGATCTCTCGGTCCTTAATTTCAGCGGGTTCTTCTATAAAGCGTAGTCTATCGTCAATCTCGATCTCTTCCAGAGGAATAGCGAGAGTTTCCTCGGACAGACATTTCTTAAGATTGCATACATGAAAGACGTCATGTACACTGCTGAGTTCTTGCGGTAGCTAGAGTCGGTACACTACCGGTCCGATTCTTTCTAAAATCTTGAAAGGTCCAATGTAACGAGGATTTAGCTTTCCACGTTTACCAAAACGTATCACGCCCTTCCATGGCGAAACCTTCAACATAACTCTGTCCCCTACGTGGAATTCAAGTGGTTTACGTCTCTTATCCGCATAACTCTTTTGTCGGTCTTGAGCAGCTTTCATCTGATTGCGATTCTGTATGATCTTTTCGGTTGTCTCATGGATGAGTTCGGGTCCGGTGAGTTGATTGTCTCCTACTTCAATCCAACAAATGGGTGATCGACACTTACGTCCATAAAGTGCCTCGAATGGAGTGACTTTTATACTCGTATGATAGCTGTTGTTATACGAGAATTCGACTAAGGGCAAATGCCCGTCCCATTTCTTGCCGAAATCAATAACGCAAGCTCGGAGCATATCTTCCAATGTTTGGATGGTTCTCTCACTTTGGCCGTCGGTTTGGGGATGATAAGTTGTACTCATGTCAAGCTTAGTACCCAAAGCTTTCTGGAGTGACTGCCAAAAGTTCGAGGTAAAATGACTATCGCGATCGGAAATGATTGAAATTGGTACTCCATGTCTGAAGACTACCTCTTTCAGATATAAGCGAGCGAGATTATCCATGCTGTCGGTTTCCTTGATGGGAAGGAAGTGAACAGATTTGGTGAGTCGATCAACGATCACCCAAATCGTGTCATATCAACTGGATGTCCTGGGTAGTTTGGTTATGAAGTCCATTGTGATCCGTTCCCATTTCCATATTGGAAGTTTTGGTTGCACTAATAATCCTGATGGTCTCTGATGTTCTGCTTTAACTTTGGAGCAAGTTAAGCATTTACTGACATATAGCGCGATATCCGCCTTCATGTTAGGCCACCAATATAATTTCTTAAGATCAAGATACATCTTATCAGCTCCAGAATGAATAGAGTATTTGGACTTATGCGACTCGTGCATAATCAACTCTCGTATCCCACCATAAAGAGGTACCCAGCTTCTATCCTTGAAGCACAATACTCCGTCTGATCTCTTTATAAATCCATTTGCGTTCTCTGGCATACCATAAAGTTTCTCACTTGGTCTATTTTCTTCCTTGAGTGACTCAATCTGAGCAGTGAGAATTTTTGATGGGAGAGGTGAACTAATCGTCATTCCTAATGATCTGACTCTTTAGGTTGTTTTTCTTTCTCCTACATCATTCTGGCCTGCACCATCTGGAACTGAAGTACTTGGACCTGCACCACTACACCCTTCACCCTTCTGGACTAGAACATTAGTTAGGAAGACAAATGAAGAATCAGCATTCTTTCTACCTGGTTTCCTTTTTTCCTTGACTGGTTTAGGTTGTTTTTCTTTCTCCTACATCATCTGTAACCTCATCAAACCCAAGCTCAGTTTGTACCCAATGGGATAAATCATACCCATGATGTTCCAAATACAGATCAACAACATTTTTATTCTTAACACCTAGTGCAATAAAGTCTTCCAAGTCTACATCATTCTTAAGTAACTTCAAACCATTACTAAGCTCTTTACCAGGAATATGATAGTACATACCTTTAACAGGGAACTGACAACAATCTTTGAGCACCTTGGACAAACGAATGACAGTCATCCCAATGAAGTCTATATTTTCAATTGTAGAAACATCTCCTTCTACATACATGAGTGGTGATGGTGTAAATGTACCATCATGGTGAAAATTGACAGTTAATCGCATTTTTGTTGGTGAATTATGAGTTTTTGATCATATGGAAATTAGGGTTAGGGTTAAGTTGAAAATGGGGAAAATGTATTTCGTGTGTGTTATGAATGAAAAAAGTAAAAGAGTTTAGTCTATATATGTCTTATATGCCACGTTGGACTTTTAGCCGGTTTTAAAAAAGTTTAGCCTGTTGCAGGTAAACTTGTGTGCAAGATGGTACAAAACATGAAAGTAGACTATATTAAGTGGAACGAAAAATAGTACGCGTACCAAAATGGGATATTTCGAAAAGTACGTAGCTATTGTACGGCGAAAACCCAAGAATATATGAATAAGGCAAAACAAGATTGATTAATACATGTTAGTTGATACTACGTGTGATAATGTTGGTATAAAAAGAAATAAAGAATGAAAATGTTTGCACATTATGTTATGGGAGGTGATTTGCACACTCTAAGATATGATTGGCACACTCTAATGTACAAGTACTATAAACATCATGTGATATATGTACAACTGTCTAATGCAAGAAATGGAGTGTGCCAATCATATTTTGGAGTGTGCAAATCACCTCCCTTATGTTATGGGCATTTGAAATGTTACAAATTCAAAAGAAAATCAAGTGGGAAAGAAGGGGGAAGAAGATAAGGGTAAATTAGTCATTTTACATAGTCACTAATAGGGAAATTTAACGATCGTTAATAAAAAACGCCAATTTGCAACTACAGTGCAGCCTCAGAGACATTCCTCACAGAAAGTCCAAACGTTGGGTACACTACTAACATAATTTTAAGAGTAAATGTCATAAATCGTCCCTGTGGTTTACCGGGTTTAAAGAAAATGGTCCCTAAACCTTTTTTTCCCGGATCCAGTCCCTGTGGTTTTGACCCGTAACGGGTTTGGTCCCTTGACCAAATTTTTCGTTAGTTTGACCGTTTAAAAGGATGAAATGACCAAACTACCCTCATATTATTATTATTATTATTATTATTATTATTATTATTATTTATTATTATTATTATTATTATTATTATTATTATTATTATTATTATTATAAAAACCACTCACTGAGTTATTATTATTATTATTATTATTATTATTATTATAAAAACCAGAGTTCTTCTCCCACCTAAACATATTCAGCCCCACCTCCTCTCTCACTTGTTCTTCTCCCACCTCCGGCCAAAAATTACTGGCCACCACCCCACCTCCGGCGACATACCAAAACATAACATCACCACTGGCCACCATACTATTCTCCATCTTCTCCCTTTTTTCTACTCTAAACATAACATCACCATCAACATCATCAACCCCGCAACACCACCGTCACATTCCCAGATCTTCGACACCATCACCTCCACCATAGTTATTTAGTTTTCTTATAGATCTGAGGGAATTGATTGAAGAAGTTAAATATATGAGGGTTTGATATAAAGCTTCGACACCATTCACAGAGCTATTATCCTCATCCATTTTATCCATGGCATCACCACCTTTATCTATCATCTCAATGTCACCGTCACCGTTAACGGAATCAGTTACAGGTTATTGTTGTTCAGTAGATGATGATGATTGTTCTTCGTTTTGGGTGGTGTAGGGAATTGAAGTGGAACTCATTTGTTTCAAAAAAGGAAATGAAGAATGGGTTGATTTATATAATAATGGAATTGGTTGTTAAAGTCTTTGTGACAGGGATGGATGACGAATGTGGGTTTCATTTGTTCTTTTTTTTTGTTAGGGTTTGGAGCAAATGAGTTCTGTGAATGAGTGTTTAGTGTTGGTGGTGGGTGTTTGGGTGGGTAGCAGTGGTGGGTGTTTGGTAGCAGTGGTGGGTGTTGGGTGTAAATGGGTTGATTTAGTGTGTTGGGAATTATATTTTCATAGATTTGATGATCACAGAAAAAAAAGAATGAAACATGAAGAATACTGAAATGATAAGCAAAATACGCTAATGAAGCTGTTGCAGGAGTTGTTAAGTCTTCTGGTTAAGTCTTCTCACAGTTAAGTCTCGTGGTTAATTCTTCTCTCAGTTAAGTCTGGTGGTTAAGTCTTCTCTCAGTTAAGTCTGGTGGTTAAGTCTTCTCCCAGTTAAGTCTCCTCGTTAAGTCTGGTCATTACACAGTTAAGTCTTGTAGTGTATCAGGTGCTGCTATGAGTCATACTACTGCTGGATGGATAAGGACGAAGAAGATATTATCTATAGATAATATCTAGATATGTTATCAGTCAACAAAGTTGTAAAACAAGATACATGTTGCATCTTAATGACTGACACATTACAAGAAAGTAGTAGACAAAGTCTTATCATATTGTAAAAGGTCTCCTTGGACTATAAAAGGAGATCTTACCCCTTAGATAAAAACATGTTTTACAAGTGTTTAGTATGCTTAGAATTTAAACACTAAATGTGTTAAAATGTAAAACATCAAATAGTGAGTGTGTGTGGGAACATCAGACATGGGGTCTGATGTTGTTATGTTTGTTTAGCCTCAAGGATCTTTGATCCCTGATTAGAGTGTAATCGTACTGCTACTGATCAAGTAGTATTGGGGCTGATTTTATAACAAAAGAGAAAGTTTGGCAAAACCTTGTTGTGATAATATTGTTTCTTTCATTTGAATATTCCGCTAAATATTATCATCATACTTTTCATAGTTAATCCTAGATAAAGGCTTAACAACCTAGAGCCCATAAACGAACACGTAACTTATTTTAGTAGATGTAAGTCGGTCTAAAATAAGTTTTCATAGTTGGCATCAGAGCAGGGGGCTCTGGATCTAGGAAAAGAAAAGGTTTTAGCTAAAGAAAGAAGAAAAATTCGTTTTTGCTTAATTTTTCGCAACTTTCTGCTGAGCAGTTTTTCAAAGGGCGATAACTCCTTCGTTAACCGTTGGATCGGGCTGAAATTTTTGTTGAAGGTTCTTGGTATATCAAGGTAGATTCTCACCAGAGGGATCTTCAATCTGAGCCTTAGGTTGCAAGATATGCATCGTTGAAAACTGCTGCAGAAACAGTTGAGGTATGAATTTTTGGTTTTCTTTCAAGGTTCACACACAAAGGGGAAGAATCACACACAGAAGAGAGTTGGTTCTTAAAAGATTAAAGGCTTGTTTATCAATTTATTATTGGTGAAAAAGATTATTTGTTGCTTATTTGAAGTTAAAGTTGAGTTTTTCAAAATTGTGTTCTTATCATATCTTAAAGTGGTTGACTACACTTTAAAGATAACTTGTTCGTTCGTTCAAGTGACTACGAAATGACAAACACTTAAAGGAGATACGTTGTAGTACTCAGTGTCTCATAGAAGATGAGTTTATTGTCATGAGATTGCGGTCTCCCTATACAAGAAAGTTGGGTATAGGTTCGAAATCAGTTTTAGTACAAGACATAAGACACAAGGTTGGTTTATTCAGCTTCATCAACAAGTTAGTAATGGTTGGTTTTTCTTCATCAGTCATAAAAGCCTACAGAATTGGAGATTCGAATGGTTAACATATGGGTTTCAGAGGAAGCTTAAATGTTTAGATGTATAACCATTTATTATATATGTGCATCACCACAGGGAAAGTTATTGATTCTTGCTACTGTTGATTGGTATTGCTACTGATGGTTTAGATTTTTACTGTCTCAAGTTCATTTTTAGTGCGGAAATCTTAATGGAGGGTAATTTGAGACATTAGAAGGATGAATTAGATGTGTAGTATTAGTTTGTAATTGTAAAGATCATATTTGTAATATTCTCTATTTGTTGATAACAAAAAGGGGAAGAGATGTGGTGGATATCATAGATTAAGGGGAAGACAATATGGTTTCATTCATGGTGAGATTTAGTTATCTCAATTTCTCTACTTTGTCTAGGGAAATTCGTACAAGAACGTGTTTGTTTTGTAATCATCAAATAGGGGAAGATTGTTGGGAATTATATTTTCATAGATTTGATGATCACATAACAAGAAGAATGAAACATGAAGAATACTGAAATGATAAGCAAAATACGCTAATGAAGCTGTTGCAGGAGTTGTTAAGTCTTCTGGTTAAGTCTTCTTACAGTTAAGTCTGGTGGTTAAGTCTTCTCTCAGTTAAGTCTGGTGGTTAAGTCTTCTCCCAGTTAAGTCTCCTCGTTAAGTCTGGTAGTGTTAAGTCTGGTCATTATACAGTTAAGTCTTGTAGTGTATCAGGTGCTGCTATGAGTCATACTACTGCTGGATGGATAAGGATGAAGAAGATATTATCTATAGATAATATCTAGATATGTTATCAGTCAACAAAGTTGTAAAACAAGATACATGTTGTATCTTAATGACTGACATATAACAAGCAAGTAGTAGACAAAGTCTTATCATATTGTAAAAGGTCTCCTTGGACTATAAAAGGAGATCTTACCCCTTAGATAAAAACATGTTTTACAAGTGTTTAGTATGCTTAAAATTTAAACACTAAATGTGTTAAAATGTAAAACATCAAATAGTGAGTGTGTGTGGGAGCATCAGACATGGGGTCTGATGTTGTTATGTTTGTTTAGCCTCAAGGATCTTTGATCCCTGATTAGAGTGTAATCGTACTGCTATTGATCAAGTAGTATTGGGGCTGATTTTATAACAAAAGAGAAAGTTTGGCAAAACCTTGTTGTGATAATATTGTTTCTTTCATTTGAATATTTTGCTAAATATTATCATCATACTTGTCATAGTTAATCCTAGATAAAGGCTTAACAACCTAGAGCCCATAAACGAACACGTAACTTATTTTAGTAGATGTAAGTCGGTCTAAAATAAGTTTCCACATAGTGTTTGGTGTTTGGATGTTGATGGTGGTGATGTCGTGGTGAGGATGGTGTTTGGTGGTAGGGATGATGTTTGGTGGTAGCAGTGGTGGGTGTTTGGTGTAGATGGGTTGGGTAGCTGATGACGTATAGTCCGCATTCGGGTCACGAACCCGACCAATACTTAAGCCCATCACGCGTGGGCTATCACGATAAAGATTTGGGCTTACAACGGCCCAAATCCGAAACCTATTATTGGCCTTGATCTCTTATTTATGGGATAATGATCAATGGACCGAATAAGAGGGATACGCCGAAGGGTAAGGAAAAGACGAATATGGTGGGTGTTTGGGTTAGGTAGCAGTGGTGGGTGTTTGGTAGCAGTGGTGGGTGTTTGGTTGGGTAGCAGTGGTGGGTGTTGGGTGTAGATGGGTTGATTTAGTGTTGGGTGTTGGGTGTTTGGGTTTGGTAGCAGTGGTGGGTGTTTGGTAGAATTATCCTGACTAAGTGCAACCAAAAATCACATACTTCTTCCTAAAATTCATGTAAAGGAAAAGACGAATATGCCCTTGAACTAACGGTCAAAATAACAGAGTTAGTGGTCAAGGGACCAAACTCGTTATGGGTGAAAACCACAAGGACTGGATTCGGGAAAAAAAGTTTAAGGATCATTTTTGTTAAACCGGTAAACCACATGGACGATTTATGATATTATATATATATTCTAAAACCCAACCCTTAGGAACAGTAACCCGAACAGTGCATAACAGTACTTAACCACAAACAAATCTGAAAAAAAATAATAATAAGGAACAACAACTTATTCAAATTCCGACATATATATAACAAACCGATAATGAAAAGAAAAAAGAATCAAAACAAAAAATGCACATACAACAATTTATTTAGCCCAAAAAAAAAAAAAGCACAAATCAGCCGCAGCAGCAACGCGATTTTTTTCCGGTAACCTTAAAATTTTCCGGCAAACGGCAACACTAAAAAAAAAAAAAAAAAAAAAAAAGTTAGATCTACAAAAAAAAAACATATACATCTATACGGATCAATTAAAAAAACTACAAATCTACGAAAAAAAATCAATATTATTGCTACTGTGGTCGCCGTGAGTCACGGCTTGGACTAGCCGTGGCTGCCGAGAGCAACCCACAACCAAATCCAAACAAAACCACATCCAAACTCAACAACAACATCAATAGCATTAAAAGAGCAAACTCAACTGAGTTGACTCGGTGGTTAACCGAGTCAACTGTGAGCCGCGACCAAGCAAAAGATCCACACGAGTTTAGGGTTTCTAAACCTTTTTTTTTTAATAAAATTTATTTAAAATCCGGATTTAATAAAAATAAAAATTAGGGTTTGTTAAAATGTTTATTAAAAACCAAAAAGGAGGCGCGTGGTTGATTTTTACCGTGGGACGATGGTGGGGAGGGCTGTGGTGGCTCTTGGTGGTGACAGCAGCGAGGTGGGGAGGAGCGTGCCGGTGTACGGTGGTGATTGGCAGCGAGTGGCTGGTAGAAATAAAGTCGGGGTGGGTCGATCTAAGTTTTGGAACAAGAAAAAGAGTAGCCGAAGTTTGGCCGGAATTTTTTTCCGGTGTGGTGGTCGGATGTGGAAGAGAGAGGGAGGGGATAGCCCGATCTATCTTTTGGTGCAATAAAATAAAAATGGCCGGAAAAATATTCCGGTAACCAGAAAAGTCGCCGGAAACTGCTGGTGTACCGGATGTGGTGGCCGGCCGGATTTTAGAGAGAAGGGGGAGAGATAGAGAGAGAAATATGTGAGTGTGTGTGTGTAAAAATGAATAAAAATAAAAATAATGAGTTTTTATATTAAAGAAGGAAGGGTTGAAATGAAAATATGAAGTGTGAGGGTAGGAAGTGAAACAAAATGGAGGGGGCTATAGTTGCCAACTAGCAATACTTTTCGTCAAAGCGGTTCGGGGCTCATTCGACATACCAAACGGACTCGAAAATTTACGAAACTTGCGCCATTGTTCACGAAATCATTTTTCCAACAAAAACGAGTATAAATATGAATAACTTTAAAAAATTCAATATATTTTGCAAATGCGATACGTTTCAAATTTTCTAGGTTGTGCTGGTTTCTTCTAAACTTTATTATTGTTTACTAATTTTTTTCGAATACATGGTACTAATAACTTTTGTTAAAAATAGTTATTATCTTAATATCAGAATTGTTGCACTTTTTTTAGATTAATGTGTTTAGAATTATGTTTCCACATTGTATACACACGCTCCACGGCATTCTCGCGCGTTTCTCCAAGGCATTCCCGCAGCAACGCGCGGGCTCACCAGCTCGTTTACTCTAATTTTAAAATTAGGAATATGTCTGCAAAAATGGCAAACTTTTGGGACATAATTTGCATTTTACTCTATTTGATGCTTACACAAACACCCTTCTTCATCGAGTTGCTTTCAAACAATCAAAACCAACTTCATTTTGGTGTGGCAACCGCAATGGCAGCAGCAACAAAAACCCTCATTCGAAATTTTTTTCTTAAACCCTTTTCCACATACACGCTAAACCCCCTTCAAACCCCACAACATTCAGACACATCTTTCTTAAAAGAAAAGATTTTAATACATTTGAAACAACAAGGTACCCTTAGTAAAGATTATCTTTTTCAACTAACCCCATCTCTATTTACAGACATTTGTTATCATTTTAGTAGGCATAATTCACATTTGGGTCTAAAGTTTCTTGATTTAGTAGCTTTTAATCATCCTATGTTTAAGCATTCATTGCTTTCTTTAAGTGCTGCAGTTCATGTACTTGTTAGACACCGTAGATTATCCAACGCGCAAGCGTTGTTGCTTAGAATGGTTAGGAAGAGTGGCGTTACGCGCATTATGGTTGTTGATTGTTTGGTAGATAGTTATGAGAAATGTGGGTGTGGAGGTAGTCTTGTTGTGTTTGATTTGTTGGTTAGGACTTTTGTGCAAGCTAGGAAGGTTAGGGAAGGTGTGGAGGCGTTTCGGTTGGTTAGGAGTAAAGGGTTTTGTGTGATGGTTAATGGGTGTAATAGTGTTCTTGGCGGGCTTGTGAAAGTCGGGTGGATTGATTTGGCGTGGGAGGTTTATGATGAGGTCGTTAAAAGTGGAGTTGAAGTGAATAGTTTTACGATGAATATTATGTTGAATGTGATTTGTAAGGAGGGGAAGTTTGATAAAGTTGAGTACTTTTTGGCGGAATTTGAGGGGAGAGGTGTTATGCCGGATATTGTGACGTATAATACGTTGATTAATGGTTATTCCCGTGTAGGGCGAATTGATGAAGCTTTTGAAGTTTTGAAAAGTATGCGGACTAAGGGGTTTGAACCGGGGTTATATACTTATAATGCTATTTTAAACGGTGTGTGTAGGAATGGGAGTATTGAACGAGGGAAAGAGATTGTTAAAGAGATGGTGAGTATTGGGTTGAGTCCTGATGTTGCTACTTATAACACGTTGTTAGTCGAGTGTTGTAGAAAATGTAATATTGTGGAAGCTGAACGTGTTTTTGAAGAAATGATGCAGAAGAATATTGTTCCTGATTTTCTTACTTATAGTTCACTTATTGGGTTGTTTTCAAGAAACGCGAATCTTGATAGGGCTTTAGGCTACTATAAGGATATGAAAAGTAATGGGCTGGTACCGGATGACGTTATCTATACAATTCTAATTAACGGGTTTTGTAGACACGGTGTTATATCAGAAGCAATGAAAATGCGGGATGAAATGGTGAATCAGGGGTGCGTTTTGGATGTGGTTACTTATAATACTCTTATATACGGATTGTGCAAAAATAAGATGCTTCATGAAGCAGATAAACTTTTCTATGAGATGGTTGAAAGAGGTATATTTCCAGATTTTTATACTTTTACGACACTTATTAATGGGTATTCAAAGGAAGGAAACATGAGCAAAGCGTTGACTTTATTTGACTCGATGCTTCAAAGGAATTTGAAGCCGGATGTTGTAACATACAATACTTTGATTGATGGGTTTTGTAAGGAAGGTGATATGGAAAAAGCTAATGATTTATGGAAGGATATGATATCTAAAAGTATTTTTTCTAATCATATCACATACAGCATTTTAATAAACGGGTTTTGTAGCAAAGGTCGTGTGCTAGAAGGTTTGCAGATATGGGACGAGATGGTGAATAAAGGCATTGACCCGACTATCGTGACTTGTAACACTATTATTAAAGGCTATTGCAGGTCCCGACTACCCTTAGAGGCTGTTAAGTTTTTTGATAGAATGGCTTCTTATGGTGTTATTCCTGATAGTATTACATATAACACTCTTATACACGGGTTTTTGACGGAAGATAAAATGGATAAGGCTTTTGACTTGGTCAACCAAATGGAAAGTCAAGGTCTTTTACCGGATGTTATTACGTACAATGTGATTCTTGATGGGTTTTGTAGACAAGGGAAAATGCACGAAGCTGATATGATTTATAGGACGATGATTAAAAAGGGTTTAAATCCTGATAGATCTACATATGTATCGCTGATAAATGGGCATGTTTCACAGGAGAACATGAAGGAAGCGTTTCGGTACCATGACCAAATGCTGCAGAGGGGTTTTGTTCCTGATGATAAATTTTGACTTATGTTCGGGCGCCGTTGTGGTTTTTGGGAGTGAAATCACAGCAGCAATCGTATAGAATGAACCCTTACTGCTCCGATGCTGAAAAGGTGTTGAACTTCCCAACAAAGAGGTATGTTTTAACTATGAGGTCAAAGAAACTAAATTTGAACTTCAAATTGACATAGTTTTCGCAAATTTCCAAGAAACTGTTAGATGATGGCACTATAAGCTTCAAAAAAATTGCTATCTGTTCTCAAAGAAATTTGGTTGCTGTACTAATCTGATGAAAAACCTATCATCAAAGAGACCTATTTATTTTACCAAATATCGAATATGGTAATTAGTAGTTTTAAACTTCAAATGACAAAAAAAACTTTGATTCGGGGGTGCATGAAGTACTACTACTACAAATTGAACTGTGTTGGTGCCACTTTTTCTGACATAATTTCATGTCAACTACGGAACATAGAAGCAATAAGTTGAGGTGGAAAATAGGCGGGACAGGCAGGCCGGGCGATGGGTGAAATTCATTATTTTGTTTTATACCGGATGATATGGGTTAACCTGAATCATTTTTCATCGAGAAGTTTCATGTTTTTATAAATACCTGGTTTGTCTAAAAATGATTACGGAATGGTTTAGGAGGTTTTATGCATTGGACATAATCTGTTTTCGACATTCGACCCGTTTGACCATTTTCCTTATCATATATTTTTGTAATTTCTTTGTTTGACCCACTTGAGGTAAAGAAAAACCCTATGTGACTCATTCATACATAAATTGGTGGAAATTGCCATATCAACTAAAACGTTGGCCTCATTAGCCAGTGTGCAACTTTTTCTTTAAATGTAAGCAAGATGTTTCAAAATTGCACATCAGATATTTGAGCATGGCATCATGGTTTTAATTTGTTATCGTTTCTCAAGAAAACTGCACGAAAATTCATTTCTGATGGAAACATTTGCCTTTGCAGTAAACAATACAAGAGCCTATAATAATGCGAAATAAAAAATTGCCTATCTGTATCCAGTTGGCTGCTTGATTAAGAACACAGTTGAGACTTCACAGGAACCTCGACTTTCTGACAATTAAATAGGTACAGATAAATATCAATGCTCTAAGTAGGTTATCTGCAATTCACGTATTACTTCACTTGTTAACGGTAACTTCTGATTTATGCTGGGACGGGTGCACTAATTGGCAGAACAGCCAGTATTTAGTTTACATTCTCTTCTGGAGTTTTTTTTTTCCTTGAAACAAAACTGAAGAAAGCAAAAGGAAGGGAAGGGTAGGCGGTAAAAGACCGGAAATTCTTTTGGTTGTGTTCTTGATGAACTTGAGTACACAGTTTAAGAGTGTTCGCTGATACAGGTTTCAGGTTCCTCGGGTTGGCATTATTTTTGCCTGTCAAAGCGAAGACTGGAATTTGAAGTGGACCAAATTAATATAAAAATTGCATCTGACTTCTTTTTGGTTCAGTTTTAACCCAAAAATCTCAATTTCAAGAAAATTGTGTATATACTGTAAAATATAGTATACCATACAAGGTATGTGGTCTAATACTTTTTTTTTAAAGGTAAATAACATGGTTATTGTTAGAATAGGAAATTTATCCACCACCTATATATCCCACATAATATCTCAGACATGCCCCGACTGAGACTTGAACCTCAACCTCTTGGTTGATAGGCTACTCACATAGGCGCTAAGTCTTTGATATGGTCTATACTCTATAGTCTATATTAAGCATTTTAGTATCATTATTGTTTAAGAAACACTGTAGGCTGTTCCTTATACTCCTCATGGAACATGTATAGGTCTTCTACAGTGGACACGGCAGATGCAAGGCTACCTGCCTCACACCACCATTGGAGTTCCCGTCTGAAATCATTACACACACTCATAGTTCTCCCTGCCTTACCAACTCTCTCCTCCAACTCCTTCTCCCCTCCAGTTCATTCAAAGGATTTCACCTAACATCCTATATTGTTTCCATTGTTTCTTTTGAATTGTTAACCACCTTTTTCAGCTTCAATTACGCTTGTATGTTGCTTTGATTATCTAGTTAGGAATCACATAATCATGTCTTCCATTGTGGATGTATGGCTCGCATATAGTAACCACAATGGCATTTCATGGATGAATTACCGATTGTGTCTTGTTCTCCTCAACTTTTATGCTCAAATAAGGGTTCAAATCAGTTATGTGTATACATGAAGGATATTGTTTTACGTAATTGATGAACAACATGATGACAACTGGATGCTCTCTCATTGGTAAATTCTCTGTTTGAGATTAATCATTTTTAAATTTTGTATTTATTTATCAAAATGAACTTTTTTTCAATGTACGTCAAGTGGTAATACCTTTATAAGGTGATTATTACCGGTAAGCAGTAGTACTACACCTTGCACAAATGAATCTTTCAAGTAGGTCATAATGGATAGTTTAGGGGACAAATCATAGAAAACAAACCTGCTTTAAGACCCATATGGTTTATTTTGGCACATGTAGTATGCTTGATTAGTTGATTCAAGAGTGGATTTGGAGTGTCATGCTACTCTCATTGGCATCTTTACACCAATTCAGTCAGCATGATTGTTGAACGGATATTTAGGCACATTAAAAATGCAAATGACAAGTGCGGAGTATATCATTAGATTAAAATAATAGTTGCAAACGAAAGAAGAAAATTCTACTTGACTTAAAACAATTCTTGCTGTCTCGCCCACAGGTTAGTTGAACTCCATATAAATTCTTGGTTAAAGCTACCCATAGTATTAAAAGTAGGAGGAAATGAACATTATTATTCGCCTTTTGTCTGCTACAGCAGTCTATCTTCTACTCTTGGTGCTGAAGTAGGATTTCAAATATACCAAAAAGGATAGAGTTTTTGTAGTTCATCAGATCCAGTCACTTCTCTTAATCATTGGTGCCAAGATAGAAATACAATGTACATTGGTATAGGATAATCCTTCTCAAGTCTGTTAATGGTTAGCTTCGTCATTTTCCTTACCTTAAAATGCTTGCGCACATCTAATGCTTTTAGACATTATAATTGATGATGCTTTGCTTATTAGTTACTTTTTATGCTGCTAAATATGTTTTTTTTTTGGGGGGTGGGGGTAAAGGGTTTCACTCCGGCAAACTTTATATATATAAAAATGTTACATGAGCGTGTGGATTGACCACAACATAGGTAATCAAAAACTAAACAAATATGACATGCCATACTTATTACAGACAAAATACAAGCTGCTAAATATGATACTAGGATGCCTTTTAAAAATAAGAGTTGTGCAAGGATGAAGTTAGCCAAAGATGAAAATATCATCATTTCATTATGTACATAGGACTCTTCATTGTCTCTATAATACATTTATATACAACATGATATGGGATTTTGACTGTTAACTGTACGTAGGGGGTAAGCCTATTCGGGTCGCGTCAAAAAGGCCAACCCGACCCGAACCCGATTAAGCCTATTCGGGTCGCGTTACTCGGGTCAATAATTTTATTCAGGTCAATTCGGGTCAACCCGACTAACCAGAGTTTCAAATAGGTTTGGGTTCTGGTATGTTTTTTTAGCCTCAACCCGAATTGACCTAAAACCGAATTGACCCGACCAACCTGACTAAACAAACTCTTTTACAATGTAAACATATTGAATTAAGCACTTTTTTTAATCATTTTATTTATATTCGGGTTGACCCGAACCTGAATTGACCCAAACCCGACTAAGCCAAGTCTAAATAAGGTCAGGTTCGGGTATGTTTTTAGCCTCGACCCGACCCGAATTGACCTGAACCTGACCGGGTCAACCCGATTAACACCCCTAACTGTACGGTCGTGATAGATTTAGCAGGTTTAGATACCAACTAATGCGTGCTTTTATCCATCTCACAAGTGCTTTGAAATTGTTGATATGCATTCGTTGAAGCCACTCTTGAGTCACATCAATGGCCTGGAAAGTGTTTGAACTTTCATCTTAGTCCTATTCACAGTTGTGATATCCTAAAACTTCAAGAAGATATACCTTCCAAAAATGCAGAAGAATTAGAATACAGAAATAGGAGTTAGTTTTTAATGTTGTGTTCTTATATTGGAATTGTAGATGGCTCATAAATAGCAAATGCTTGAAATCTTACGTGGAAAAGCCGATCAGGCAGCTTAGGAAGTAAGGTTTATTTCCCTTCTCATTACTGTGTTCGTCTTGTGTGAAAAGCATGCCCCATTTGTCTTAAAAAACCAACTGTAAAATCTGTGATGAATACAAATAACATTTTGTTGGACAAACAATGATTACAAAGCATTACTGGAATTAAAAAATAGTGGTGTAAGTTTCGGAGTTCGACTTTATGAAACAATAATGTAGTGAAGTGCCTTCTTTTGCTGTAGCTATTGTAATACTGCATTGACTTAATTTCTACTCTTTTTAGGTTCAAAATTTGGTTTTGTGGTTCTCTGACGACAAACTAGATTCTAGAAGCTCGGCTCTCAGATTGGTCGATTAAAGTTGCTCAACAAGTACTCAAATACAATGGCTTTCCTGCAAAAAGCAAATTTGGAAGATTGGTGTACTTTGCTTTTCACATAGATAAGACATCAGAAAGTTCACAATCTTATCTTCTTTTTTTTTTTTCTTTTTTTGGGTAACCATGGTTTCCGACCTTTTGGCCGACTAATCCACGAGGTTTGAACTCACCGTCACACAGACTCAAACCTGGTAAAGCCCTCCCTTTTCAGGAGGTTGGCGTGGCCACTTCAAGGTTGTTTGCACCTAGCAGGAATTGAACTGAAATCTCACACATTTTAGAGTGATAATCACAAGTACTTTTACATAACAACGTTCATCGATGCAACACATTTTCGCAACCATATGAGATTGATCGATTAGTATATATGAATCACTTTTTGGTACTGAAAATGCCAGGTATTCTTTATTTGTACTTATGTAAAATTGTTTATGCTTGTGTATGCATATATTCGTTCATTTTAACACTATTTAGGTAGCTATAAATTACAATGAGAGAAATGTCTAAAGGTTCATCAGAGTAAATTCTGTTGACATATCATTTACTCATTTCCTGGTTGTTTATTGACAAGTCAAAATTATGTAATGCATAGCCAAAGATCTGGTTGTTTATTGACAAGTCAAAATGTCACCATGCTAATCACAAACTCATGCATGTACATTCTTTCATCAAGTTTTAGTATCATTAACTAGGTTATTGAGAAGGTTAATTTGAAAGAAGATGATAAGAAGAGTTAACAATTCAAAGTTTTTTTTTTTTTTTTTTTTTGGTAACTAAGGTTTCTGACTTTTTGGCCGACTAATCTACGAGGTTTGAACCCACCGCCACACAGACTCAAACCAGGTAAAGCCTTCTCTTTCAGGAGGTTGGCGTAGCCACTTTAAGGTTGTTTGCATCTTTGCAGGAATTGAACTTGATACCTCACACATTTTAGAGTGATAATAACAATCCTTTTTGCTACCAGGTAACAACACCTGTTTTCAATGCTTATGCTTGGTCGGACCTTATTTAAAGGCGACAAAAGTTGTGTAATCACCTAACTTAACTCGATCAATCTTCATAATACAACAATTATAAACACCATAGTAAATGATATATTTAATGCAATATTCAAGGAGGCTAAACCACCACAATATTAACCATTGATTCTTGGAATTAACGAGCAAAATTGCCCGCGCGATGCTGCGGTGCGTCTGTTTTATTGCTATTTAAATGTTAGAAATTTTATTATGTGAGGGTGTTAATTATTTTATTTATTCCAAATAAATAAATAAATAAATAAAATAATAATAATACATATAGTTGGAAAGCCTAAATGGGCTTAAGGTAAGGCAAATTTAAGAGTGCATTACTTGCAAAGTGTTAATGTCCTTGCCCAAACTCCTTAAGATGAGAAATGAAAGTAAATAAAGTTGGGGGACCATTTTGTAAATTTCGGGTATAATAACCCTAACCCTAAACTAATTACTGATTTAATTTCTTCTTCCTCTTCACTAAGTTTCTCTTCCTCCTCCTTTGAGCCGCCGGCAGCTGCAACCCTCAAACACCACCACACCGCCGCCCTCACCACCTCACCTCCACCATAAAAATAACCTCCATCATCTCCTCTCTCTTTTGGTGTACATCACGCGCCACCCAAGTCATTCCATCTCATCAACATTGCAAAACAAAAGCAAAATTTAAGGTTTGACGCTTTGGAAGTGATCCTTGGGTAAATCTTGGAATAAATTAGGTTTGGAAAAGCTTGGGTCTTCATAATCTTGGGCTAAGGAAATTGGTTCTTTGTTTTCTTCCTGTTCGACACAAACAACTGACCCCACTGTAAGGATACAAATTCATTTAGGCTTGTGTTTTCTTGGTTTACTAAGTGCTAATATGTAAATACTTATTAATGTGTTACTAAAGCTAAGTTTTGGAAAACTAAAAATGTGTTCTTGTTTTACTTTATAATCGACATACATACAATACATAGACATTAACAGCCGACTTATATTACATCATGTTTTGTACTCTGTGAAGAGTGGCCGTTTGACTGTTTTGTGACCAACATTGGAGGTTGTGTCTGTCTTTGATCTTGTCTGCATACCTGTATAGGATGTTGTTGGTGTTGTTTTTTCTGCCAAAAAAAATGAAATTACGGTACTATGTTAGACTAAATCGTAAAGTTTGATGTTTTTTTGTAAAGTATTCGAAGTTTGTCACCTCCTGTTTCTTCTGTGTCTGGTAGGTTCTCTTGTTGTTTTTCTTTCAAAAGTTCATCACCTTCGGAATGTTGAGGCTGAATGATAGGGTTGTTAGGTGTTTGTATGGTTTGTGTTGTTTGTCACCTCCTGTTTCTTCCGTGTCTGGTAGGTTCTCTTGTTGTTTTTCTTTCAAAAGTTCATCACCTTCGGAATGTTGAGGCTGAATGATAGGGTTGTTAGGTGTTTGTATGGTTTGTGTTGTTGTGACTGTTGGTACGTAGGTGGTCGGAGGCAATAGCTTTGGTTGTAATTCAGCACCTGCATTATAAAAGTTAGTATGTGTAATTATTAGTATGAATGTGACTCATATTGGTAAATGGTTGTCATATTATAATGAATTTTGCATATTGTTATTTGTTTCACTTACATGTCTGTCCAATAAGATTGCACGGTAGCCTTTTTCTGTTGTATTTGGAGGGTTTTGAGCCGCCCATGCACGGTATACTCTAACCTTGATCAATTTGTGTCTGTCTCCAGGTTTCAGTTCCCGAATAGAGCTTAATTCTACAGGGTTTAACGCCATTCTGTGATAACAACATTGGAAAGAATTATGAGGAAGCATACACGTGAAGCAAAAAGAAAAAGGTAATTAAATGAGTTCATACTTTTTTTGTAAAATTCATGGGTATTAAGTAACTAAAGTTTATTTTGTTTATAATTTCAAATAACCAAATGTATAAATGTGCCTATAAGTAAGACTGCAATATTTACATGAAAAAGCCGAAGGGCCTTCCATATCACTGATAGGTGCAGCATTGTTTGTCTCATTTTGTAATATGCATACATTATTTGAGGAACTTGTAGAAGTATATTCTGAAATGAAATTGGTCCAACTTAATGGCCATTAACTTTTGTAAATGATAAGTGTTTTATTCAATAATGGAGCAAACAAACCTGAATTATTACCGATGTCAGTTTGTGAATGGACTGACGGTCGTTGGATTTGAGAGTTATGACACAGATTCTGTTGGGCCGTTTCCATTTTTGCAACTGCAGAAGCGAAATATGTGTAAATCAAATGATAACTAACAAAGTTTTCATGAGCTTATACAATAATTTCATTACCTTTTGTTCGTCTCTTCTGTATATTAATACTGGTACTATTTTGCTGCAGGTTGTTTTCTGTCTGTATGGTGTGAATATCAGCCGCGCAAAGAAAAGTGGGTGTACGAAGGTTTGTATCTAAAGGGCTGTTACTCATATCTGAAATTCCTTTTTTATTTGCCAAATATGCATGGTGATAATCCTGAAAATGATATGTTGCGCTTGTATTTGTAGAAGCTGCACTCCAGGCAAAATATAATTTAGAAACAATCAATTGAGAATTTATAAGGATAAATATTAGAGCTACTATTTTCACCTGTGGCATAATTTAGTGTATCCCAACAATGATGTAAACTTGTATATGTTGCGACCTGTAATGAATGTAGCAATTTAGTTGTTAGTGTGCACTTTATTGTCATTGATTAGCTTTAAGATTTTACTATAATTTATTGTTAGAATTTAATAATAGAAATAAAAAAAAAAAAAGGAAAAAAAAAAGTAACTGATGATTTGGGTGTTTCTGTTTATTTGTTGCAGCAGTGTTGGAAAGTTGAAGGGCTGTTGCATTTGAAGAAAAGGTTAGTTTATGATTTTATTGAGGTATACATTATGCATGAGTTGAAAAACATACCACCATAGTCTTTTACCAACCACGAAGTAACTGCTATAACTGTTGGTTTTTCACTGCTTTCATATTCTTCCATGCTGAAACTATGTGCTTTGTCGCCCTATAAAGTAAATCGTACAGCAAGACCACTGTTGCCGAAAATTAGATATGAGTCTATACGAACATGTAAAGAAAAATGTAATAAAAGGACATGGCACTTACTCTAGATTCTGTATGCCTATGTCTCTCCATTCCACTACCTCAGTTGTAGGTTTAACCACTTGTTGTATGCCATTCACATACTGAACACAGCCAACGTAGTCTGTAAATTGGGAATGTATTTTAGAAATTTAGTGCGGAATAGTTAGCATAAGTATATATAGCTAATGTAGCTGTCAAGAGATCTTTTTTATCCACTTTTGAATAGAGGTCTTTGTATTGAGTAAACCTGAAATAATGGCTTGGAAACCCTATGTCTGGTATTTGCTGAATATCTATATTATCTCCAAAAACCAATAGCTTCTCCCTGCAAAAGAAATTTGAATTTAGGAAGTGGATATTATTATTTTTCTATGTATTTTACAGAAATATGATCAAATGTAGTTATGTATTTTAATAGAGTACCCGATCGTACCTGTTGATCAATCAGGATGCAGCAAAACATAACTGGTTTCCCATTCTTGTTTGTTATTGTCCATTTGCGATATGCTTTTACCTTGAGAGTTTTGTCTGTGTCTGCTGGCTTTAGCATTGAGACACTAATATTTTCAGCTTCTGCCATAACCTGTTTCCCTGTAGATCTAGGGTTCCTTTTTTTTTTCGGTCTCATATTTGTGTGACATGAAATGACTTTCCATCAACTTTACTTTGCCTTTTAGTTGGGCCAGAATTTTGGGTTGTACTTGGGCCAGGGTTTTTGGAACTTTGAACATCCCCAAATGGTCTGTGTATTTTTGTGTGTGCAACATAGTGATTTGCAGCATATATAGGAGTGTTTCTTTCATTTTCTGTTGAAAATACATCAAACATTGACAAACCTTCATTTGTATATTTTTTTTTCCATCTTCCATTATATTATAACTAATGTGTTTATTTAATTTTTTTGGTTTGGTTACCAGGTACACTTTGCATCAAGTATTAAAATCTATACAGGTAGAAGTGAAAGATTGTATAAAGGATAACAAAACATGCAGCTAATGACAATGATCATGCATGGGTACATCAAAGCAGAATATAACAAAAGGCTGTAGAAAACATACCTCTACAAAGACTTGTTCCTGAGATTTGCTTCTTCCTAACACCTTTTACTTTTTTTCTTTCTTTTATATATATATATATATATATATATAATTTTTTTTCTCTGCCTTTTTTTGCCTTTTCTTCAAGAGTTCGGATTGTGTGCAGTATTGTGTTTATGTTTTGAATCCTTTGTTGAGTTGTGGAATTGTATTTCCAGAAGGTTACATAACATTTATGGCCATGTTTATGGTCAACCATAGGCATGCTTAAGTACAATGTTTGTTAACACTTGGCAAGCCAATAAAGATTTCTTCATTGGTTAGGTTGCAGGCTATTATTATTACAATGTAGCAAAGTCTACTATAGTTGGTAAGTTATATTTAGTTAGTCAAATGAAGCTAATGAAGCGTGTTACTCAAAATTATGTATACACAGTAAAGTTGGAGATGTTTGACAGCCAATGCCACATTTCCAACACATCAACAAACAACTGTTACATGTATAACATCAAATTTCCAACCAATAGGGATGCAAATTAGGAAATCATAAAGGATTTAAGTATACTCATTAGTGTCACATCATAAATCTCTCTTAGTATATATATAATAAGTTAAAAGAATTATTGCCTCAAAAGCGTTTTACATACAACTGATACATGTTCATATCCATGGTTATAAAAAGGCGCACAAAGGCCCCGCAAAGGCGTGAGGCTTGGTCATGACGCCACGTCACGCGCTTATTCTGTCTTATGTCACGTCTTTTTGTAAACTCGATATATATGAAATATGATATAAATATATAATTATTTTCATATTTTGTGCCGTCCTATGCTACGCGCCTTATAAACGCAAAAGCTTTACCTTAGCCGCTAAGGCGTGAGGCTTGATCATGCCGCCACGCCACGCCCGCGCTATTTATAACCTTGTTCATATCTATGAAGACGTGTGATAAAGTGCATATAAGCTTGTGGTGTGCTATTGAGATAGAAACAAAGAACCTATGCCAATACGACCCAAAGTATCTAGGGTTGTTTCTTTTTTTTTTTCCTTCTAGTTAGTGTCTGTGTGGATATATGTGTCCTGTTTCTAGTTAGTGTCTGTGTGCATATATGTTGTTTCTTTTTTATGTTTAATTGATCATCTTAATACGAGTTTTTTCCCGAACTAGTGTAGGTGGAAAAAATTTATAAAAATTCGAAAAAATTTATAAAAATTTTAAAAAAATTCAAAAAATTTTAAAAATTCGAAAAAACTTATTAAAATTTTTAAAAAATTCAAAAAAATTATAAAAATTTATAATTTTTTAAAAATTCAAAAAATTTATAATTTTTTAAAAATTCAAAAAATTTGTAAAAATTTACAATTTTTTAAAAATTCAAAAAAATTATAAAAATTCGAAAAAAAATTTAAAAAATTCAAATTTTTTATAAGTTTTTTTGAATTTTTATAAATTTTTATAAAATTTTCGAATTTTTTGAATTTTTATAAATTTTTGAATTTTTATAAATTTATTATAAAATTTTCGAATTTTTTGATTTTTTATCAATTTTTCGAATTTTTATAATTTTTTTGAATTTTTATAAATTTTTTGAATTTTTATAAATTTTTTGAATTTTTAAAATTTTTCGAATTTTTTTAAAATTTTTATAAATTTTTTCGAATTTTCATAAATTTTTCGAATTTTTATAAATTTTTATAAATTTTTCGAATTTTTAAAATTTTTTTGAATTTTTATAAATTTTTTCGAAGTTTTCTAAATTTTTCGAATTTATTTTTTCCACCTACACTAGTTCGGGAAAAAACTCGTATTAAGACGTCCTGGAGAGAAACAGCATCAAATTTTGCCCCCTTTCACATTAAGGATTCTCTTTTGCAATAAGTTATAAAGAAACACTGAAGTTTCCTGTTTTCAGCCAGTTTTGTTTTATTACCAAACAGGACATTAAGCAGAAAGTAAACAACCCCTAAGTCTTCTCTAATCACGAGCAAGATAATATCACACCGTGATATAATATTACTTTTTTTTCCTCCTAATTTGCAATGGCTTAAGTTAAAACGTGTACATTTAAACCAAAATCCATTCATATATTGATAGCTTAATGTCATGCAATATAACGTTTTAATTATACTAATGAAAATACATTTAAAACCCAATATATTCATGTATCTAGCATGACATTAATTTAACTTCGTTTCTTTTCGGCAAACAAATGATTATATTGATAGCTTGACAAACCTTATTTTTAAGTTAGACATGACGGGATTCAAGGTGCTAACACTGAGAAATTCCATGACTTATTACTATTTTTTTGAACGGCATATTATATTAAGAAAAAAGCTACTAACAAGGCACTAGAAGCTAAAGAGTACATTTACAGTATAGAAAAAACAAAACTCACTATCTTCCTCTCAAGTCTTTAACTGCAAGGACTACAAAAAGAATAATAATAATAATAAAAAAAAAAACTCTTGCCAATTACAGAGAACCAAGAAAAGAGAAAAAATTCCATGGCTTGTTACCTTGTTAACGTATAACCACACCGACTTGACTCTACCTTGATGCTTAAGCTAGCTAAATGCCCTTAACTATATGTCTTATAGTACCTCCAACACAATGAGACATATCTTTATCATTTTTCTTGTATTAGACGTAAGTTGCGTTGAGACAGCTCATAAATATCTTATAGTACTTCCAACACATTTTTTTTTTGTATTTTTCATTTATCGATATAACAAGACGTTCCTTTCTTATATAGTATTCAAATGCACTCATATATATAGTCCATTCATTGACGTAAACAAAAAGATTGAATTATTAAGGGCAAATGACACAAAAAGGTATCAAACTTAGGGTCTATTTTCAATCAAGGTATGCAATTTTTTTTTTTGCATAAAAAGGTTCCCAACTTTTTTATTGGCGGATTTGGGTTTTTCACTAACGTTCGTTAACTCAGTTCGTTAGTAAGTTACATGTTTGGTCCTCGAATTCGTTAACTCAGTTCATGCAACATCCAAAAACAATTTCGATTTTTTTTTACATGTTTGGTCCTCGAATTCTTATACTCATTTCATGAAACATCCAAAAAAAAAAAAAATCGAAAAATATTTAAAAAAAATTATCAAAAAAATATTTTCTTAAAATATTTATATATTACTTTTTAAATTACTTTTTTTCGAAAAATATTTGAAAAAAATATATTTCGAAAAAATTAAAAATATTTTCGAAAAAAAATTTCGAAAAATATAACCAAAAAATATTTTCGAAAAATATTTGAAAAAAAAATTAAAAAAAAAAGTTCGAATATTTTTTTCGAAAAATATAATTTTTTCGAAAATATATATATTTTTTTTCAAATATTTTTTCGAATATTTTTAATTTTTTTTTTAAAAAAAATTAAAAAAAAAATATTTCGAAAAAATATTTTCGAAAAAATTAAAAATATATTTTTTCGAATTTTTTTTTTAATTTTTTTAAAAATTTTTTAAATTTTTTTTAAAATTTTTTAAATTTTTTTTTAAAAAAATTAAAAATATTTTCGAAAAAATATTTGAAAAAGAAAATATGCATATTTTCGAAAAAATTATATTTTTCGAAAAAAATATTCGAACTTTTTTTTTTTTAATTTTTTTTTCAAACTTTTTTTTCAAATATTTTTTAGAAATTTTTTTTTTCGAAATATTTTTCAAAAATATTTTTAATTTTTTCGAATTTTTTTTTAAATTTTTTCGAAAATATTTTTAATTCTTTCGAAATATTTTTTAAAAATTTTTTTTTCAAATATTTTTTTCAAATATTTTTTCGAAATTTTTTTCGAATTTTTTTTTTCGAATTTTTTTTTCAAAAATATTTTTAATTTTTTCGAAATATTTTTTTTAATTTTTTTTTTCAAATATTTTCCCAAAAAAAAGTAATTTAAAAAGTAATATATAAATATTTTAAGAAAATATTTTTTTAATAATTTTTTTTTAAAATATTTTTCGAATTTTTTTTTTGGATGTTTTATGAAATGAGTTTAAGAATTCGAGGACCAAACATGTAAAAAAAAAATCGAAATTGTTTTTGGATGTTGCATGAACTGAGTTAACGAATTCGAGGACCAAACATGTAACTTACTAACGAACTGAGTTAACGAACGTTAGTGAAAAACCCAAATCCGCCAAAAAAAAAAGTTGGGAACCTTTTTATGTAAGAAAAAAAGTTGAATACCTTAATTGAAAATGGACCCTAAGTTTGATACTTTTTTGTGCCATTTGCCCAATTATTAATTTCGTACACTAGGTCGATCTCTAACATAAGTTGAAAAGAACTTAAAAGGTACAACTAAGATCAAAAGGCACGTGCTCAAGAAACAACTCAAACAAAAAAAGGAAGTAACTAGACAAATAACTTATCGATATAACAAGACGTTCCTTTCTTATATAGTATTCAAATGCACTCATATATATAGTCCATTCATTGACGTAAACAAAAAGATTGAATTATTAATGTCGTACACTAGGTCGATCTCTAAAATAAGTTGAAAAGAACTTAAAAGGTACAACGAACTAAGATCAAAAGACACGTGCTCAAGAAACAACTCAAACAAAAAAAGGAAGTAGCTAGACAAATAACTTATCAAACATATCAAACTACTGCTAACTACTATATTCACACCAAAATTCTAACTTATATAAATGGATGAAAATAGATGAATATAATGAACCAAAAATGATTATATAATTAAGTGTTAATCCATTCTATCCCTATTAATCGGTAAGAAGGATGCCTAATCTTGTTATGTTCTAGAATGGTCTCGAGCTTCGGTGACCATGTTTGATCCTTGAATCCAACCAACTGTTCATATTGCTTCTTCAACTCAGGTGTATTACACAAGACCTCATGATTTGTTGTATTATCACTAGCACTTTCATTTTCTTGATCATTGAAACCACTTCTTCTAGTAAGAATTCTTGCCAAAAACTCACTTGATACTTTGGTCAAAACCCTCCCATTTGATCCCTTTATATACTCAAAAGGACACTCTTTGAAGTTGACCGGCGTGCACTTAGAGGTGTAAGCGACCAAGGCTGATATTGAAGAAGCTGAGAGGGTCTTTGAAGAGAAAATGTCGAGTGGGAGAACGAAATAGGTTTGCCCGGGCTTGAGCTCATCATCAATGGCTAAAGCCGGGATCGGGTGGCCAATGAATAAGGAATCTGCATGGCAAATCATAGTTTCTGGAAACTCGAACATGATGTCTCTAGCTAACAATCTTTTTCCTGTTAGGGTTCTTGTTTTCCCGTCCCAGTAAATTACTTTCACAGAGAATCCTTCGCTTTTTATGCAACAAGCACCCATGGCATTACCCATTATGGATTTCAAGGTGGAAATGAATTGAGGAAGATGAAGGTTGGGTTACGTATATAAAGAAAAATGGTACAGTATATATGCATGCATGGTTGACCTTTTTGATAATGTCTTGGGTTGGTCGGTGGTCAGCAAAAAACGGCCTTGAACTTTATTTATAACGTATAATTGGTGTTATTGCTGCAAAATTTAATTGAAAAACTCTACGAAAGTCGTTGATGCATGCACCAATAAACTGGAATAATAACGTTGACATTGTCATAAGATTAACTGGAAACAGATGTTACTTGTTTTATTCTAATTTATCTAGTCAACTTTTATGTGAGTGTGACTTATGATAGAATGGAAAAGAGAGATAACGAGATACAATTTGGTATGAACATATATGTAATCAGGGGCGTGTTAGAATTTAATAATTATGACTATTCATATATTAATCTAATAAACATCTTACACATATGTGGTAACGTATGATCTAATTTTAACACATAAAAGATTAACCGAAAAATAAAGAAACGTACCTTTTGATTCTAGCAAGAACAAAAATCAAACTTCAAATCTTCTTCTTTAATGTCAAGAACGGATTAACGAGATACCCCTTACCTTTTTGTATCTCAATCCAAGAATATCAACTATAATGAGTTGATACCACAATCTTGTACACACGTACTATAACCGAATTAATGAGATTGCTAGATCTTGAAAACACAAAGTAAACCAAAACAATTTTGTTTGCAAAACAAAGATGGATCGACCCTATGAAGGGTTAGTTCGATCGACCACAAGCAAAATAAGAAGAGAAAAAGATCTAGGGTTATAGTAAGAGTGCAAGAGTGTTGAAACTGTGGAAACCGTAGAGAGGGGGGGGGGGGGGGTGAATACGTTTCCATTGAAAACTTAAAATTTTTTGTATCAAACACCCAATCAAGTATAACGTAATATGAAAAGTGTCAACAATGATCATGCAACATCTATAGATGGTACAATGTAAACTACAACACAAACATAATCAAACCATGACACAAGCATAATCAACATATTATAAGCAACAAACAACATAAACACAAACGCAATGCAAATATAAATATAAAGCGATAAAGACTAAAATGAAAGTAAAGAGATAAGTAAGAAGGCGCAAACCGAACACGATGATTTATAGTGGTTCGGTCACGAAGCTCCTCTTCGCCCTACTCCACTCCCCGAGTACCCAACTCGAGAGTTACTTCACTAATCAACAAGCTCCCTTCAGGCGGAGAAAACTGTACAACGTCGCTTATCCTTATTTCCGACACTAAGCTAGACGTCGAGTACTAATCTTAGCTTGTACCAATCTACCACGATCCACATGATCTACTCACGATCTACCCGATCTACCCTTGATCCACTTGATCAATACACAAGCCCACAAGCTACAAGAGATCTCCAAGATCTCACCAAGATCTACTCCCACTTGACTCGATCTACCCGATCTACTCTTGATCTTCTTGATCAACACACAAGCCCACAAGCTACAAGAGATCTCCAAGATCTCAACAAGATCACAATGATCTACTCCCACTTGACTCGATCTACCCTTGAACTTCTTGATCAACACACAAGCCTACAAGCTACAAGAGATCTACAAGATCTCAACAAGATTACAATGATCAACCCTCACTTGACTCAATCTACCCTATCTACCCTTGATCAACACACTAGCTCACAAGCTACAAGAGATATTCGATATCTCTATAAGATCACAATGATCTTCTCTCACAACCTCTCAAAAGAAAAATGAACTTGATGTATACAAGATACAACAAGTATGTAACAAGTGTTACAAGTGCTCTAACTACAACTACAACACTTGATATCTTTGTGATACTATGTGTTCTTCTCTTGCACTAGAAGAGGAATGAAGGTGATCTCTTGGTGGGATGAAAGGATCACTCTTAAACAAACTAAGACTCTCTAAATGATCAAGGAAAGTGATCTAAATGAGGAGAGATTAGACCAGAGAAAATTGACTGAAAAAATCAAGTTGAAAGTGTAAAATGGTCCACTATTTATAGGCAAGGAGAAAACTAGCCGTTAGAGAGGGACGGCACCACTAATTGTCAAACGGCACCACTAAATTTAGTGGTACCGTCAGTACTTTAGTGGTACCGTGGACGCTCCTCCGTTTATTTTTAGTAGGGAAGATTTATTTGGGAATGTTTGGAGCTATTTTGGGGGGAAAAATGGTTGTTGGGATTTTTAAACTTATTTTTCAAAATAAAACATTTCTTTTTAATTCAAAAATAATTTGTAAAATGTATTTTTGAAAAAATATTTTGTCACATTAAAAATGTGAAGTTTAGAGAAAAATATAATCCTTTGATCATTTGTCAAGTAGTAGATTTGTTTGTCCATACCTTGAGTGATTTACGTCGGGATGGAAATCTACGACTTTGTTGAAGCATACTTGAGACGTCGAGAGGTGTTGATGTAAGTATGCATTGATGATTTGTGTTTACAAGTAACTTGCACATTTTACGTTATGCATTACAAGTTACATGTTTGTCATTATTAAAACCGAAGAAACCGTTTAGTTTAAATATCGTAATATTTGCACTAACAATCTCCCCCTTTTTGATGATGACAAATATGTAAACCGTAACACATAGTAAAATGTAAAAGTTACCTGTTTACACTCCCTTCTCCCTCTTTTGTCGAAGCAAAAAGGTAGTTGCCTCGAGCTCTCCCTTGAATTCACTCCCTACTCCCCCTTATTGCACTACTTTCCTTTCTCTCTAGAAAAGCGAGCTTGCATCATCCCAGTGAAGTCTTCTATCACCACTTGTGAAGACGACTCCATGCTATGTACTCAAATTGGTCGATTAAAGTTGCTCAACAAGTACTCAAATACAATGGCTTTCCTGCAAAAAGCAAATTTGGAAGATTGGTGTACTTTTCTTTTCACATAGATAAGACATCAGAAAGTTCACAATCTTATCTTCTATTTTTTTTTGGGTAACCATGGTTTTCGACCTTTTGGCCGACTAATCCACGAGGTTTGAACTCACCGTCACACAGACTCAAACCTGGTAAAGCCCTCCCTTTTCAGGAGGTTGGCGTGACCACTTCAAGGTTGTTTGCACCTAGCAGGAATTGAACTGAAACCTCACACAATTTAGAGTGATAATCACAAGTACTTTTACATAACAACGTTCATCGATGCAACACATTTTCGCAACCATATGAGATTGATCGATTAGTATATATGAATCACTTTTTGTTATTGAAAATGCCAGGTATTCTTTATTTGTACTTTATGTAAAATTGTTAATGCTTGTGTATGCATATATTCGTTCATTTTAACACTATTTAGGTAGCTATAAATTACACTGAGAGAAATGTCTAAAGGTTCATCAGAGTAAATTCTGTTGACATATCATTTACTCATTTCCTGGGCTATATGTAATGCATAGCCAAAGATCTGGTTGTTTATTGACAAGTCAAAATGTCACCATGCTAATCACAAACTCATGCATGTACATTCTTTCATCAAGTTTTAGTATCATTAACTAGGTTATTGAGAAGGTTAATTTGAAAGAAGATGATAAGAGAGTTAACAATTCAAGTTTTTTTTTTTTTTTTTTGGTAACTATGGTTTCTGACTTTTTGGCCGACTAATCTACGAGGTTTGAACCCACCGCCACACAGACTCAAACCAGGTAAAGCCTTCCCTTTCAGGAGGTTGACGTAGCCACTTTAAGGTTGTTTGCACCTTGCAGGAATTGAACTTGATACCTCACACATTTTAGAGGGATAGTCACAAGCCTTTTTGCTACTAGGTAACAACACCTGTTTTCAATGCTTATGCTTGGTCGGACCTTATTTAAAGGCGACAAAAGTTGTGTAATCACCTAACTTAACTCGATCAATCTTCATAATACAACAATTATAAACACCATAGTAAATGATATATTTAATGCAATATTCAAGGAGGCTAAACCACCACAATATTAACCATTGATTCTTGGAATTAATAAGTTAAAAGAATTATTGCCTCAAAAGCGTTTTACATACAACTGATACATGTTCATATCCATGGTTATAAAAGGCGCACAAAGGCCCCGCAAAGGCGTGATGCTTGGTCATGACGCCACGTCACGCGCTTATTCCGTCTTATGTCACGTCTTTTTGTAAACTCGATATATATGAAATATGATATAAATATATAATTATTTTCATATTTTGTGCCGTCCTATACTACGCGCCTTATAAACGCAAAAGCTTTACCTTAGCCGCTAAGGCGTGAGGCTTGATCATGCCGCCACGCCACGCCCGCGCTATTTATAACCTTGTTCATATCTATGAAGACATGTGATAAAGTGCATATAAGAGCATTTGCAACGGTTAACGCAGGGGGTGCGTTAAACCTTAACGTGGGGTGCGTTAAGGTGCGTTAACCACACAGGAAAGTTGCGTTAAGGGTGCGTTAACGTCCCCACGTTAACCCCTTAACGTGACGTTAAACCCTTTTTTTTTTCTTTTTTTTTTCTTCCGATTTAAATGGGTTTTGGTGTGTATTTTGGTGTGTATTTGTTGGGTCTAATATTTGAGTTGATAAAGACAAAACATGTGAAATATGAGGGACTATTTGTGTCAAAGAGGAAAACTACAAAGATATGAAGATACATAAGATATTTATTATATGTTAGAAAGATTTACTAAATATTCTGTATTGTTAATAGTTATCTCTTTGTGTAACCCTAATATCTCTAATATATAAAGAGATATAGGGATCGATTATTAGTGTGTCAAGATGTAAAACACCAAAAGTGTGTGTGTGTGGGAAAACCAGGCGTGGGTTTGGGTAGAAAACGCCTGGTTGTTAGTTTTGTTTAACCTTAAGGATCTTATGATTCCTTGTTAGTGTAGCTAACACGTTCAACACTTGATCACGTAGAATTGAGGTTATGTGTTTGTAATAGTAGTTGTTAGAGATGATGACGAAGAACCTTATTGATAATAATAATATTCTTTATGTTATTCCGTTGTGCTTATTATTATCATTGTGCTTATTGTTTATCCTAGATCAAGGTCTAGACAACCTAGAGTCCAAAACGGTCTAAGAGCTTATCAATGACGTGCATAAGTTCTAACAGGTGTCAGAGTGGGGGGCTCTCGATCTACGGATGTTACAAGGTTCATCGTCAAAGGAAGCAGCTGTGAAGAAAGAGTAGGTCGAATTTTCTGGTTTGAAACCCTAGCCCTAATTTATTTGTTAATTCATTTTTCTTGGAATATTTACAAGTCGACAAGCTTGATGTTCTATGTTCTGGTATAGATCAATTTGTATTTAAGGGTTGAGTTAGCTACATACATGATCTACTGATTCATGTTTTTAAGAAAACCGATTAGGGTTTCATGGTTTTTGTTGATGCAAATAATGTTCTAAAAACGTTATTTATATCTTTCGATTAACTCACGTTTTGAGGATGACAAAATGTGAACTCACGTTACGTTAAAATTAACGTTAACAAGTTTTTAATCGGAAGATCCCGTTTCTACGCAAATCACTCTTGAACAAAGTTACAACTTGAACTAGTGATCAAAGAAGTGAATTCATGTTTTGAAAATTCACATTTTAAATGGGACAAAACATTTTTTCAAAAATACACATGACAAATTATTTTTGAAATATTAAGAAATTTTTTAATGGAAAAATAAGTTTGAAAATCACAACAGCTATTTTCCCCCCCAAAATCAGCTCCAACCTTCCCCAAATAAGTTTTCACCAGAAAAGACAAAATTTGGAGCGTCCTAGTCTACCACGGCTCCACGGTACCGTTAAATTTAACGGAGCCGTGGGTCATTTAGTGGAGCCGTCCGTACCATTTTGAATTGTAACGTTCAGATTTTCTTTGCCTATAAATACCCACCTCTTTCACAGTTTTAGGCACCCTTCACATACAGAAAAATCCCTTAGTAAAATCCTCTCACACCTTTCACTTCTTAGGGTCATTTAGATTAGTTTTTCTTTGTTTCAAGAGTGATCCAATCATCCTTCAAGTGATCCTCTTCATACCTCTTCACTAGCAAGAGAAGAACACAAGTATCCAAGTTGATACAAGGTGTTGTCATCCCTCTTCATTAGCAAGAGAAGAACTCAAGTAATCAAAAAGATACTAGAGTTGTAGTTGATAGGTTTTTGTAACACTTGTTACAACCTTGTTGTATCTTAGCATACATCAAGTATACTTTTCTTTTTGTGAGTGAGAGTGAAGATCAAGTGTGATCTATAGAGATAGTGAACATCTCTTAAAGCCATTGGGCTTGTGTGATTGATCAAGAAGATCAAGGGTCATTAGGTTAGTGTTAGTCAAGTAGAGTGAAGTGAGTGTTGATCATTGTGATCGTGTTGAGATCTTGGTGATCTCTTGAAGCCATTGGGCTTGAGTGTTGGTCATGTGGACCTTGGTAGATTGGTGCTAGCTAAGATTAGCACTCGACATCTAGCTTAGTGTCGGAAATAGGATAAGCGACGTGTACGGTTTTCTCCGCCTGAAGGGAGGTTGTTGATATAGTGTTTGAAACTCTCGAGTGTGGTACTCGGGGAGTGGAGTAGGGCGAAGAAGTGCTTCGTAGCCGAACCACTATAAATCCTCTGTCTCGGTTTGATCTTTCCAACTCTACTCTTTACTTTTATTTGTTATTATTACGTAGCTTAGTTTGTAGTTCATATTGGTGTTGTTTGATTACACATAGAGTTCGAATCAAAGTTTCCAATAGCATACTTTTAAAACAAGATTTTTAAAAGAAGTTTTTAAACCGGTAAACTATTCAACCCCCCTTCTAGTTTCCCACAATTGGTATCAGGAGCCACGTCAGTCAAGTTTTTAAAGTATATTGTATTTTAAAGCTTGAACCGATCAATGGATTCCGACAAATATCTAGAAGGGCAATCTATGCAAAGACCACCACTTTTTGAAACCGATTGTTTTATTTATTGGAAAACAAGATTCGAAACGTATGTGAAATCAAAAGACATTGATCTTTGGCATGTTATTACCGAGGGTGACTTTCAACCTATTCAAAAGAATCCGGAAACTAAAAAGGATGAAATAGTTTCTTATGATAAACAAAGTGATGAACTAAAAAGGAAATTAGCCAAAAATAATGAGGCTAAAATGATGATTTATAATGCTTTGCCTAAAAAGGAGTTTGAAAGAATTTTCATGTGTAATACGGCAAAAGATATTTGGAAAACTTTGTTAGTCACTCACCAAGGTAATAACCAAGTCAAAGAGAACAAGATAGATCTTCTTGTTCAACAATATGAACAATTCTCCATTTCGGAGGATGAGTCAATAGATAATGCTTTTGCTAGATTTAATACTATTATCACTAGTCTTAAAGCTCTTGATGAAGGTTATTCTAGTAAGAACTATGTTAGGAAGTTTCTTAGAGCTCTACATCCTAAATGGAGAGCAAAGGTCACCGCCATAGAAGAGTCAAAGGACTTGGCGGCATTGTCACTCGATGAACTTATAGGAAACTTGAAAGTTCACGAGATGATCATCAAGAAGGATTCCGACATTGTCAAAGGCAAAAGCGAGAGAGTTAGATCTCTAGCATTAAAAGCCAAGAAGGAGTCTAGTGATGAGGAATGTTCGAGTTCCGGTAGTGAAGATGAAGAGTACGCACTAGCCGTTAGGAACTTTAGAAAGTTCTTTAGGAGGAAAGGTAGATTTCCTAGACAATCTCGAGATGAGAAGAAGTCATCTCAAAGAAATCATGATGAAAGAAAAGGGACAAGTGATAGGAGATGCTTTAGATGCGGAGATCCTAATCACTTCATAGGAGAATGTCCTAAGCCACCTAAATCCAACAACCAAAGAGCCTTCGTAGGAGGTTCTTGGAGTGATAGCGGTGAAGAAGAAGAGAAGAAGCCTAACGATGAAACGTGCTTAATGGCTCAAGCTTCTAACGAGGTACAATCCGACTCTTCTTATTATAGTGATAATAATTCGTCAGTAGATGATAATGAATTACATGACGAATACAACAAACTATGCGTAGTTAGTACTAAGATTTTAGGAAGAAACACAAAGCTAAAATTAAAATTAAAAGAACTAGAACTACAAATCTTAGAACTAAATGATCAAGTCAAGAGACTTGAGAGAAACAAGGAAGTAGATTTAGGATGCGGGTCATGTATTAGTCTTCAAGTAGAAAACGAAAAACTTAAAGAAAATGCTTTAAGAATCATTAGGTTTGATGAAGGAACTAAAAAGCTTAATGATATACTTGAAAATATTAGATACAGTGAACATGACCGTTCGGGTTTAGGATTTGACCCAAATCAGGCTTCTACAAGTGGTACTAAACAAGTAAAATTTGTAATGCCTGAAAAGTCCATGTCTGAAGGTGACGGCACCATTAAAGATACAGACGGCACCACTAAATTTAGTGGTACCGTGTGGTGCTGAGGACAAAACTGGGTCAATTCTGAAAAGTAACTTAAGTCCTAAACCAAGTCAAGTAGTTGTAAATAGAACTAGAGTGTCTACTCCAAGTAGAGAGGAAACCAAAGGCTTTAACAAACCATTGTCATCTCCCGAACATGGATTTGTAAAGCGTGACACTAGGTCAACTACTCCTCCACCTAGAAAGGTAAACTCTCCCAAACCTCGGTCTAGAACTCCTCTACCGAGAGGTAACTTTAGAAGACAAAATCATCCAAGTAACTTTCCCGTAACTTGGAATGATCGTCCACCACAAAGTTACTTACCATGGGAAATGTGTCCTCCATTCTCACATCCTAAACTAACGCAACAAATGCGTAGGATGTTTAACTCTAACAACTTTGGACCCATGAGATATTGGGGACCAGATGTTTGAACAAATCCTAACCACAACATCATCAATTGTAAGTAATTCACTCTTATTTTCTTTTAATTTGAGTCTAGGGTTTGTTCTTGAGTATAAATCCGAATTGAGGATTTTCAAAATTAGTTAAACCATTGTGAAATTAAGACTAGGATTAGACAATGTAGTATTCACATGATTCCCTAAACCTAGGATTTCCAAAAACCCACTTATGTTGCAAAACCTAATCCGAAATTAATCACTAAATTCGGATTATGATTGTTTACTTGTAATGGAATCATGTTTAGGATGATTAAAATTGAATTAGGAACGTTCTGCATTAAATCTTTTCAATCTTAAAGCTTGATTAGCACCATGTTGAGGCATTTGCCAAACACCCCAAATTCGATCATTTTTTCAAAAAAACCTCACAAGTCTAGGATCATTAAACCTTTTTCATACATTGTTGATGCAAATTAAAAACGTTTTTGCATGCATACATGAACTCTCAAATATGGCTCGAAGTACATAATTGATATGTATTGTTCGACATATTTGATTGAGCAAAAGTGAAGTTAGGAGCGTTTGGGTAATCTCTTTAGGATAATTTTAAAGTCGAGATTGCCGCACCTCCACATTGTTTGCATTTAGGCACACACACTAGAAGTGTAATCATTAAAATGCAATGAACTAACATATACAAAAATATTTTTTTGTAGACAAACAATGCCTCGAAATGATTATCAAGATACCAAACCATACATTCTTAGCACTCTTGAAAATCTAAATATTCCCGATGAGCAAAGAGCTTATCTCGCTAAAGTTCAAAATCGATACATATACGAAGGGCGTGTAGTCGATGCACTCTACGTCACAACAGACAACATAAATGCCTGTTTCTCTTCTATCGAGTTCGATTGTTTATACAAAATAAACGATCAAGTCTGTCCTCGTTTTATTCTCGAGTTCTATAGTCGTGTCCGTACCTACACCGATCTTGACGGAAACGTCTTCCTTGATTTTTGGATTCGACACCAAAATATCATATTGTCTGTCACCGAGATTGGTCACATTCTCGGTATTCCCTCGCATGGTCAGTGTGCATTCACTAAAGACCATTCTCTAGAGTCTCTTTACTACAATCTTGAGAACGAAGGTGCATATTGTACCGAAGTTCCCGACATTGAAGTAATTAAACAAGTAATTCAAATCCCTCGAGTCACCAACACGTATCAAAAACGTGATGGTTCCATCGTCTACCTCGACCCAAACAAAATATACCTCAAAGAGCTCCGTCCCGATATTAGAAATTGGGAACTTCTTCTGCGTGAGAACGCGTTAAGCCTCGCAGGCAACCGTGATCACGTTCCGGCAAGTCTTGCCCACATGCTCTACTGTCTTAGTATCGAGGAACCTTACAACCTCGCATACTACATGGTCAAACGGATGGCCAGTATTCATCGTCGTTCCGATGAGCTCATGCCATACGGCATGTTGCTTACTCGTTTACTCAGGTGGGTTATGCAAACCTACCCATCTCTAAATGATGTCGACTATGTCCTAGTCAATCCGGTTATGAAACCTCTTGGTGGACCACAGCGTCGCACTAAGCAACGTAAGGACAAAGGGTCCAAACGTGGTCGTAAATCCACTTCCGATATTCCCCATTCATCCTCCTCTTTCAGTCACGAATCATCATCTGAACCCATGGATGAGGACGATGATGAGGTGAACGAAGAAGGAACGTCTAGTTCTCAAATCCCTTCTCCCGACACCTACTTTCGTAACCTTGATACCTCATCATTTCGACGTACAACCGACACCGAAAACGGGATGGTCAACCTATCCTACATGATGAGAAGGCAAACTACAATGTCCAATAGACAAGTGGAGATGCATGAGCAAACTGTCAGGGGTTTCAAGTCTATTGGGAAGGCGCTAAAAGGGATCGGGAGCAAGCTGAAGAAGTTGGGGAAGAAATGAAATTAGTTAGGATTAGCTTAAGTAGTACTATTAACCTAAGTATTATTAAGCAATTATAAACAAAGGCTTGACATTAACTTGGTTGATGTGTTTCCTTTTAACACTTGAACATGATTAATTTTCTTGTTAATTAATCCTCATGTTGCTTTATCTTGCATGTTAGTTTATTTTATTACATGCACTAGATGTTAAAAATGCTTGAATTCATGCATGCTTAATAGTTTCCTAAATACATAGATGATCACATGATCAAGTTAGTTGCTAGTTGAAACTAGCTTTAGGAATTCTATGTGCTTAGTAATTTGAGGCTTTGAGATTTGCAGCCAATGGATTCCCCAGAAATTTCCCCATTTAGGCTGCCTAAAACCTGCAGACCTGGAAAGAAGGTCAAAAGAGCCCACGGCTCCATTAAATAGGCCACGACTCCACTAAATTTAGTGGTGCCGTAGCACCTTTAATGGTGCCGTGCCTCTGGAAGACGAAAACTGCTATCCTCTTCCACTTTTTGACTATCTTTTCCAGAAAATCTGCAACCAAAACCTGATTCCCATGCACCCAAATCCCCAAATCCAACATTTCAAACTTGCATGCTTATGTTTTGGCTATTTAAGCTAACATTATGCATTGCCATTCTTACACCCATCCTTACACCTTCACATTCACCATACCATCATCATGGGATCAAGAGTATTCAAGAAACCTAGATTCAACATCAAACCAACCAACCAAACCTCTCTAGTTGATCAATGGATCAAGAATGTCAACACACCCCAATCATCAACTAAACCTATCACCAATGACATTCCCCTCATTGATCTCACCTTGGATGATGAAGATGAAACCCATACACCCATAACCTCTACCAACTCATCATCTTCTTTCACTACACCCCAAGCTCCATCCAAGGCAACCTCTATTAAACCTACATCCTCATCCTCCACAACAAGAATCAACACACACTCATCTCCACCTAGTCCCATTCACCCTTTAACCCTAACACTCAACTCATCACCATCAACTTCCCTTGAATTGGGAACTCACACAACACCCTCATCACTTTCAACATCACCACAACCTCTAACTCTCACCCTCACCCTCACCCTTTCACCAAACACTCCCTTTGAATTTGGGAGCAACATATCATCACCTTCACTATCACCATCACCTCAACCCTTAATGGGTTATCCAATCATGTATCCCCTTCACTCACACACCTTGAGTTGCCCTTGTTGCAACTACAACCTTGAACTCATCATGAACCTTAGAGATGAGCTTAGCTTTAGGTTTTCATATCTAGAACACCTTCTCACACCACCCATAGGACCCATCATCCTTCCACCACCTCCACCACACAATAGCCCAAACTAAACATGGTTATGTTTAGTTCCTCAAATAAATGACTAGGAACCCTTTTGAAGTTGGAAGCAAATCTAGAAGCCTCATGTTACTTTAGAAGTTTATGTGTCTTCTTGTTAGTTTAATTTGCTTTCCTATTGTAGTCATACTTATGTATGACATTTATTTCATATTTATGTAATGGGCTTTTCATTTTGGCTACTTAGCCATAATTCTCTTATTGTGGTTGGATATTTGTCTTATGTGCTACTTGTTAGATATTGTATATTTGTCATCTAACTTTGTTTTGTAGCACGATCCATTGCTCGATTCCTTTGTGTTCTCCAAATGAGGGGGAGTACACATCAAGGGGGAGCCTTAACCACCTTTTTGATTTGACAAAAAGGGGGAGAAATGGGAGTAAACTCATTAAAAACTTGTTAAAACAAATTTTAACCTAAAATGAGTTTATATTTTGTCATCATCAAAAAGGGGGAGATTGTTGATGCAAATAATGTTCTAAAAACGTTATTTATATCTTTCGATTAACTCACATTTTGAGGATGACAAAATGTGAACTCACGTTACGTTAAAATTAACGTTAACAAGTTTTTAATCGGAAGATCCCGTTTCTACGCAAATCACTCTTGAACAAAGTTACAACTTGAACTAGTGATCAAAGAAGTGAATTCATGTTTTGAAAATTCACATTTTAAATGGGACAAAACATTTTTTCAAAAATACACATGACAAATTATTTTTGAAATATTAAGAAATGTTTTAATGGAAAAATAAGTTTGTAAATCACAACAGCTATTTTCCCCCCAAAATCAGCTCCAACCTTCCCCAAATAAGTTTTCACCAGAAAAGACAAAATTTGGAGCGTCCTAGTCTACCACGGCTCCACGGTACCGTTAAATTTAACGGAGCCGTGGGTCATTTAGTGGAGCCGTCCGTACCATTTTGAATTGTAACGTTCAGATTTTCTTTGCCTATAAATACCCACCTCTTTCACAGTTTTAGGCACCCTTCACATACAGAAAAATCCCTTAGTAAAATCCTCTCACACCTTTCACTTCTTAGGGTCATTTAGATTAGTTTTTCTTTGTTTCAAGAGTGATCCAATCATCCTTCAAGTGATCCTCTTCATACCTCTTCACTAGCAAGAGAAGAACACAAGTATCCAAGTTGATACAAGGTGTTGTCATCCCTCTTCATTAGCAAGAGAAGAACTCAAGTAATCAAGAAGATACTAGAGTTGTAGTTGATAGGTTTTTGTAACACTTGTTACAACCTTGTTGTATCTTAGCATACATCAAGTATACTTTTCTTTTTGTGAGTGAGAGTGAAGATCAAGTGTGATCTATAGAGATAGTGAACATCTCTTAAAGCCATTGGGCTTGTGTGATTGATCAAGAAGATCAAGGGTCATTAGGTTAGTGTTAGTCAAGTAGAGTGAAGTGAGTGTTGATCATTGTGATCGTGTTGAGATCTTGGTGATCTCTTGAAGCCATTGGGCTTGAGTGTTGGTCACGTGGACCTTGGTAGATTGGTGCTAGCTAAGATTAGCACTCGACATCTAGCTTAGTGTCGGAAATAGGATAAGCGACGTGTACGGTTTTCTCCGCCTGAAGGGAGGTTGTTGATATAGTGTTTGAAACTCTCGAGCGTGGTACTCGGGGAGTGGAGTAGGGCGAAGAAGTGCTTCGTAGCCGAATCACTATAAATCCTCTGTCTCGGTTTGATCTTTCCAACTCTACTCTTTACTTTTATTTGTTATTATTACGTAGCTTAGTTTGTAGTTCATATTGGTGTTGTTTGATTACACATAGAGTTCGAATCAAAGTTTCCAATTGCATACTTTTAAAACAAGATTTTTAAAAGAAGTTTTTAAACCGGTAAACTATTCAACCCCCCTTCTAGTTTCCCACAATTGGTATCAGGAGCCACGTCAGTCAAGTTTTTAAAGTATATTGTATTTTAAAGCTTGAACCGATCAATGGATTCCGACAAATATCTAGAAGGGCAATCTATGCAAAGACCACCACTTTTTGAAACCGATTGTTTTATTTATTGGAAAACAAGATTCGAAACGTATGTGAAATCAAAAGACATTGATCTTTGGCATGTTATTACCGAGGGTGACTTTCAACCTATTCAAAAGAATCCGGAAACTAAAAAGGATGAAATAGTTTCTTATGATAAACAAAGTGATGAACTAAAAAGGAAATTAGCCAAAAATAATGAGGCTAAAATGATGATTTATAATGCTTTGCCTAAAAAGGAGTTTGAAAGAATTTTCATGTGTAATACGGCAAAAGATATTTGAAAAACTTTGTTAGTCACTCACCAAGGTAATAACCAAGTCAAAGAGAACAAGATAGATCTTCTTGTTCAACAATATGAACAATTCTCCATTTCGGAGGATGAGTCAATAGATAATGCTTTTGCTAGATTTAATACTATTATCACTAGTCTTAAAGCTCATGATGAAGGTTATTCTAGTAAGAACTATGTTAGGAAGTTTCTTAGAGCTCTAGATCCTAAATGGAGAGCAAAGGTCACCGCCATAGAAGAGTCAAAGGACTTGGCGGCATTGTCACTCGATGAACTTATAGGAAACTTGAAAGTTCACGAGATGATCATCAAGAAGGATTCCGACATTGTCAAAGGAAAAAGCGAGAGAGTTAGATCTCTAGCCTTAAAAGCCAAGAAGGAGTCTAGTGATGAGGAATGTTCGAGTTCCGGTAGTGAAGATGAAGAGTACGCACTAGCCATTAGGAACTTTAGAAAGTTCTTTAGGAGGAAAGGTAGATTTCCTAGACAATCTCGAGATGAGAAGAAGTCATCTCAAAGAAATCATGATGAAAGAAAAGGGACAAGTGATAGGAGATGCTTTAGATGCGGAGATCCTAATCACTTCATAGGAGAATGTCCTAAGCCACCTAAATCCAACAACCAAAGAGCCTTCGTAGGAGGTTCTTGGAGTGATAGCGGTGAAGAAGAAGAGAAGAAGCCTAACGATGAAACGTGCTTAATGGCTCAAGCTTCTAACGAGGTACAATCCGACTCTTCTTATTATAGTGATAATAATTCGTCAGTAGATGATAATGAATTACATGACGAATACAACAAACTATGCGTAGTTAGTACTAAGATTTTAGGAAGAAACATAAAGCTAAAATTAAAATTAAAAGAACTAGAACTACAAATCTTAGAACTAAATGATCAAGTCAAGAGACTTGAGAGAAACAAGGAAGTAGATTTAGGATGCGGGTCATGTATTAGTCTTCAAGTAGAAAACGAAAAACTTAAAGAAAATGCTTTAAGAATCATTAGGTTTGATGAAGGAACTAAAAAGCTTAATGATATACTTGAAAATATTAGATACAGTGAACATGACCGTTCGGGTTTAGGATTTGACCCAAATCAGGCTTCTACAAGTGGTACTAAACAAGTAAAATTTGTAATGCCTGAAAAGTCCATGTCTGAAGGTGACGGCACCATTAAAGATACAGACGGCACCACTAAATTTAGTGGTACCGTGTGGTGCTGAGGACAAAACTGGGTCAATTCTGAAAAGTAACTTAAGTCCTAAACCAAGTCAAGTAGTTGTAAATAGAACTAGAGTGTCTACTCCAAGTAGAGAGGAAACCAAAGGCTTTAACAAACCATTGTCATCTCCCGAACATGGATTTGTAAAGCGTGACACTAGGTCAACTACTCCTCCACCTAGAAAGGTAAACTCTCCCAAACCTCGGTCTAGATCTCCTCTACCGAGAGGTAACTTTAGAAGACAAAATCATCCAAGTAACTTTCCCATAACTTGGAATGATCGTCCACCACAAAGTTACTTACCATGGGAAATGTGTCCTCCATTCTCACATCCTAAACTAACGCAACAAATGCGTAGGATGTTTAACTCTAACAACTTTGGACCCATGAGATATTGGGGACCAGATGTTTGAACATCTGTTTTGCTAGGAAAACATGAGTGTAAATAAACCTTGGAGTATAACAAAAGGAGTATGATGCGTTATCAAGCATACCCGGTGACGCTATAGTCAAGTCGTGTCTTTCATGCTTAACATTCAACAAAGGTACCTTAGTCTTCTAGTTTTAAGAGCAAACACCTCAGGCACATGTACGCTTTCTTAAAACACCCTTTGTTAGTAGTAATGTTTGGCATGAAATAGTGTAGTTAGAATCTAACATGGTAGGCACTATAACACAGAAACTCTATTCACATCTCATCATGCCAAATTCAACTTGTCCAGAAATGTTCGATGATCGCTTGAAGATCATGCGTGACAAGTTTGAATTGAGCATTGATAAGTGAATCAAGTTCCCTTCCTTGCACATTCGTAATCTTGCCTAAATGAAGTATCCCTGTAAACTTATATATACTATATGTATGAGATACATAGTTTAAGTAATAGTCTTTATTGACAATAACGCCCATATCTGCAAATGCGAAACTCACAAGAGACGAAGAAGGTGAGTGTGCGGATATAACTAGATTAGGGTCATAATAGGTAAAGTAGTTTACCTAACGGCAAGTAGGTCCATTATCATGAATAGTGTTGGCTTCGTGCCCACTTGTAAGAAGTATCCCAAAACTTCTTACATCAAAGTGTTTAATGTATCATACCATACATTAAAGATACTATACACTTGAGATTATGATATCTTGAGGAGATTGATGTAGAAAATGTTTCTATACCAACTCTGATAATGTGAGAGTTAATGTGGGTTGAAACATAATGAGTAATGTTTGTACCTTCATAGGTTGATTAACAAACATCTTGGTTCCCCAAGAAACAAACTACTCTTATTGTCACCACGACCGAAACCGAGTACGCAAGCGCCAGAAAGGCATGACAACAAACACTATAGATGAGACAACTCCCTGTGAAGAGTAGCAGTCAAGATGCCATTAGACTTGTCCGGGAACCCTATAGTTTGCTCATGAACGAAGCTCGTCGAAGTACGTCATCTCCCCGCGGAAAGACATCTCCTCCGTCATGATAACGTCGAATGAGAAATCTTTTCTTTGAAAAGTATTTCTTCTCACCTTAACCTTTACATTCTCGTCAAATGACCTCTTAATACTCCATTGGAATTATTAATGTCATTTCTCACGTCTCATCATATGACTTTTCAAGTCATTCCTCATATCCCGCTCATGACTATTTCAATATTTCTATGGAAATATTAAAGTCATCTCACACTTCCATCCTATTCTCGACTCATGACTTTTGAATATTTCATTAGAAATTTCAAGTCATTCCCTAAGCCTTATCCCATGACTTCGTAATATTTCACTGGAAATATTAACGTCATTTCTCGCGTCTCGTCATATGACTTTTCAAGTCATTCTTCTCATCCCGCTCATGACTATTTGAATATTCCTTCGGAAATATTAAAGTCATCCGTCACGACATACCTCATAACCTTTCATCCCTTCTATGACCTCTCGAAAGTTTCGCGGGAAACATTGAAGTCATTCTCTACAAATCGTTCATGACTTTTTAAGTCATATCCTTCACTCGTCACATGACTCATGAATATTTCACGGGAAATATCTAGTCATTCCTCGTGTCGCGTACTCCGACTAATTAAATATTTCATGGGAAATATCATAGTCATCCTCCTAAACACAACTCATAACTTCTATTTATTTCATGGGAAATACTAGAAGTAAATCCTCATCCAATGACGTCTTAGTCAATTTCCTCGGAAACACTAAGGTCATTTCCGGTCATCCCATTTAATCATCTTTCGTCAAAAAGTTTATTAGGTATAAACTTTTTTTCTCCTCGTGTCAAAAAGTCTTACTAAATAAGTAAGATTAATCAGCCAAAAGTCAAAACAGAAGAAAAACTGGACAATCAGATATACGGCTCCACTAAAGAGCCATGGCTCCACTAATGTTTAGTGGAACCGTGGAGCCGTGCATCTGAAATACGCGCCCAATCACTCTTTTCTTCTGCACAAACTTTCCAAACTCACAAAACCTCTTCCACTTGCTGTCAAAATCGAACCATAACACCATAATTCAACTAAACTCTTGCAAATCAAGATTGAGGCATTGGAATTAACAAATCCTAACCACAACATCATCAATTGTAAGTAATTCACTCTTATTTTCTTTTAATTTGAGTCTAGGGTTTGTTCTTGAGTATAAATCCGAATTGGGGATTTTCAAAATTAGTTAAACCATTGTGAAATTAAGACTAGGATTAGACAATGTAGTATTCACATGATTCCCTAAACCTAGGATTTCCAAAAACCCACTTATGTTGCAAAACCTAATCCGAAATTAATCACTAAATTCGGATTATGATTGTTTATTTGTAATGGAATCATGTTTAGGATGATTAAAATTGAATTAGGAACGTTCTGCATTAAATCTTTTCAATCTTAAAGCTTGATTAGCACCATGTTGAGGCATTTGCCAAACACCCCAAATTCGATTATTTTTTCCAAAAAACCTCACAAGTCTAGGATCATGAAACCTTTTTCATACATTGTTGATGCAAATTAAAAACGTTTTTGCATGCATACATGAACTCTCAAATATGGCTCGAAGTACATAATTGATATGTATTGTTCGACATATTTGATTGAGCAAAAGTGAAGTTAGGAGCGTTTGGGTAATCTCTTTAGGATAATTTTAGAGTCGAGATTGCCGCACCTCCACATTGTTTGCATTTAGGCACACACACTAGAAGTGTAATCATTAAAATGCAATGAACTAACATATACAAAAACGGGATGGTCAACCTATCCTACATGATGAGAAGGCAAACTACAATGTACAATAGACAAGTGGAGATGCATGAGCAAACTGTCGGGGGTTTCAAGTCTATTGGGAAGGCGCTAAAAGGGATCGGGAGCAAGCTGAAGAAGTTGGGGAAGAAATGAAATTAGTTAGGATTAGCTTAAGTAGTACTATTAACCTAAGTATTATTAAGCTATTATAAACAAAGGCATGACATTAACTTGGTTGATGTGTTTCCTTTTAACACTTGAACATGATTAATTTTCTTGTTAATTAATCCTCATGTTGCTTTATCTTGCATGTTAGTTTATTTTATTACATGCACTAGATGTTAAAAATGCTTGAATTCATGCATGCTTAATAGTTGCCTAAATACATAGATGATCACATGATCAAGTTAGTTGCTAGTTGAAACTAGCTTTAGGAATTCTATGTGCTTAGTAATTTGAGGCTTTGAGATTTGCAGCCAATGGATTCCCCAGAAATTTCCCCATTTAGGCTGCCTAAAACCTGCAGACCTGGAAAGAAGGTCAAAAGAGCCCACGGCTCCATTAAATAGGCCACGACTCCACTAAATTTAGTGGTGCCGTAGCACCTTTAATGGTGCCGTGCCTCTGGAAGACGAAAACTGCTATCCTCTTCCACTTTTTGACTATCTTTTCCAGAAAATCTGCAACCAAAACCTGATTCCCATGCACCCAAATCCCCAAATCCAACATTTCAAACTTGCATGCTTATGTTTTGGCTATTTAAGCTAACATTATGCATTGCCATTCTTACACCCATCCTTACACCTTCACATTCACCATACCATCATCATGGGATCAAGAGTATTCAAGAAACCTAGATTCAACATCAAACCAACCAACCAAACCTCTCTAGTTGATCAATGGATCAAGAATGTCAACACACCCCAATCATCAACTAAACCTATCACCAATGACATTCCCCTCATTGATCTCACCTTAGATGATGAAGATGAAACCCATACACCCATAACCTCTACCAACTCATCATCTTCTTTCACTACACCCCAAGCTCCATCCAAGGCAACCTCTATTAAACCTACATCCTCATCCTCCACAACAAGAATCAACACACACTCATCTCCACCTAGTCCCATTCACCCTTTAACCCTAACACTCAACTCATCACCATCAACTTCCCTTGAATTGGGAACTCACACAACACCCTCATCACTTTCAACATCACCACAACCTCTAACTCTCACCCTCACCCTTTCACCAAACACTCCCTTTGAATTTGGGAGCAACATATCATCACCTTCACTATCACCATTACCTCAACCCTTAATGGGTTATCCAATCATGTATCCCCTTCACTCACACACCTTGAGTTGCCCTTGTTGCAACTACAACCTTGAACTCATCATGAACCTTAGAGATGAGCTTAGCTTTAGGTTTTCATATCTAGAACACCTTCTCACACCACCCATAGGACCCATCATCCTTCCACCACCTCCACCACACAATAGCCCAAACTAAACATGGTTATGTTTAGTTCCTCAAATAAATGACTAGGAACCCTTTTGAAGTTGGAAGCAAATCTAGAAGCCTCATGTTACTTTAGAAGTTTATGTGTCTTCTTGTTAGTTTAATTTGCTTTCCTATTGTAGTCATACTTATGTATGACATTTATTTCATATTTATGTAATGGGCTTTTCATTTTGGCTACTTAGCCATAATTCTCTTATTGTGGTTGGATATTTGTCTTATGTGCTACTTGTTAGATATTGTATATTTGTCGTCTAACTTTGTTTTGTAGCACGATCCATTGCTTGATTCCTTTGTGTTCTCCAAATGAGGGGGAGTACACATCAAGGGGGAGCCTTAACCACCTTTTTGATTTGACAAAAAGGGGGAGAAATGGGAGTAAACTCATTAAAAACTTGTTAAAACAAATTTTAACCTAAAATGAGTTTATATTTTGTCATCATCAAAAAGGGGGAGATTGTTGATGCAAATAATGTTCTAAAAACGTTATTTATATCTTTCGATTAACTCACGTTTTGAGGATGACAAAATGTGAACTCACGTTATGTTAAAATTAACGTTAACAAGTTTTTAATCGGAAGATCCCGTTTCTACGCAAATCACTCTTGAACAAAGTTACAACTTGAACAAGTGATCAAAGAAGTGAATTCATGTTTTGAAAATTCACATTTTAAATGGGACAAAACATTTTTTCAAAAATACACATGACAAATTATTTTTGAAATATTAAGAAATGTTTTAATGGAAAAATAAGTTTGAAAATCACAACAGCTATTTTTCCCCCCAAAATCAGCTCCAACCTTCCCCAAATAAGTTTTCACCAGAAAAGACAAAATTTGGAGCGTCCTAGTCTACCACGGCTCCACGGTACCGTTAAATTTAACGGAGCCGTGGGTCATTTAGTGGAGCCGTCCGTACCATTTTGAATTGTAACGTTCAGATTTTCTTTGCCTATAAATACCCACCTCTTTCACAATTTTAGGCACCCTTCACATACAGAAAAATCCCTTAGTAAAATCCTCTCACACCTTTCACTTCTTAGGGTCATTTAGATTAGTTTTTCTTTGTTTCAAGAGTGATCCAATCATCCTTCAAGTGATCCTCTTCATACCTCTTCACTAGCAAGAGAAGAACACAAGTATCCAAGTTGATACAAGGTGTTGTCATCCCTCTTCATTAGCAAGAGAAGAACTCAAGTAATCAAGAAGATACTAGAGTTGTAGTTGATAGGTTTTTGTAACACTTGTTACAACCTTGTTGTATCTTAGCATACATCAAGTATACTTTTCTTTTTGTGAGTGAGAGTGAAGATCAAGTGTGATCTATAGAGATAGTGAACATCTCTTGAAGCCATTGAGCTTGTGTGATTGATCAAGAAGATCAAGGGTCATTAGGTTAGTGTTAGTCAAGTAGAGTGAAGTGAGTGTTGATCATTGTGATCGTGTTGAGATCTTGGTGATCTCTTGAAGCCATTGGGCTTGAGTGTTGGTCACGTGGACCTTGGTAGATTGGTGCTAGCTAAGATTAGCACTCGACATCTAGCTTAGTGTCGGAAATAGGATAAGCGACGTGTACGGTTTTCTCCGCCTGAAGGGAGGTTGTTGATATAGTGTTTGAAACTCTCGAGTGTGGTACTCGGGGAGTGGAGTAGGGCGAAGAAGTGCTTCGTAGCCGAACCACTATAAATCCTCTGTCTCGGTTTGATCTTTCCAACTCTACTCTTTACTTTTATTTGTTATTATTACGTAGCTTAGTTTGTAGTTCATATTGGTGTTGTTTGATTACACATAGAGTTCGAATCAAAGTTTCCAATAGCATACTTTTAAAACAAGATTTTTAAAAGAAGTTTTTAAACCGGTAAACTATTCAACCCCCCTTCTAGTTTCCCACAGTTTTATTTCTGGTAATCAGTTTTTGGGACTTCATTATAAGTTGTTGTTGCTGCTTTAGTACCAGATTCGACTTGAAGTTTTGTGAAAAGATGTACAGGCTTATGATTGTTGCTGGTTCAACTTTATTAAGACAACTTGGGTTTCATGTTTCTGTGTTTGAAGTTGCTGGCGTAAATCGTTAAAATTAGGGTTATTTAAAACCCTAGTTCAATAAATGCAGACGTTATATTATGTGGTTATCAGACTTATGGTTTTTATTGCGGGTACTGATGCAACAATTACTGAAGGTTCAAAGATGATTGTGAAAAGAATTGTTGTAAGTAACTCTACTTTTGAATTATTCCTATCTTAATAGGGTTATTGGTACAAGCACGTTTAATTCTGAGGTTACTGTTAAAATCTTTTCTTTTGGAAGTAAAGTTACTTGACTACGCATGATGGAAGTAAGGTTATTCATGTCGAGTTGTTAAGGGTCTGGTTGTTTTAATCTTTCTCACAATACTGCTGGAAGTAGACCTACTCATGGAAGTAACTCTACTTCTTTGAGGTCTGAAGTTACTCGTTTAATTAGAGTTTGTACTTCTACCTATTCGTTTCAACTGCTTGTCATTCATACGTGTTAGTTCTGCCAGATAAATATTTGTACTGCTGTGACAAAGGGTTTCTACTGCTTATTGAAAGTTTATGCTGCCCGTTGTAAGTTTGTATTGCTCATTATTCAATAGTTTCTGCTGCTACACATTTACTACTGCTGCGTATATGATTGTTTTTATGCTGCTGTGATGATACGATGGTGACTAGTGGAAGGGTTTATGATGTTACAATCTATGTTAGAGCAGGTTAGGAGGATGGTTACTTGGGTTTTAAAGTGATTCGAATTAATAGCACCTGGATTACATGTTGTATTGGTTGAGTGCTATTGCTTTCTGGATTGATAAGGAGATGGTTGGATTATACACACACAGAAGAGTTTTTGATTCTTGGTTGTATAAAGACACACACAGGAGTTTGGTTTTGGATTTTGAGGTTAATGGTGTGACCTAATGTTCATTGTTTCTCATTGATTATCATTTTAGGTCATATTCGTGAGAGTTTATTAAAGTAGTAATGATGAACTCAAATAAGTACATTTTATTACCATCATTTATCCTATTAATTTGACTTGTTTTACTATATTATGTATGAGGATTGATACTTAATCGTTTACTTTTGTAATTCTCAGTTGAAAACAAGCATTTGGTGAAACTTGACGATTTTGGACTAATTATGGAGCAAAACATGCACAAAGTGAAGAGTCTACTGAAATGTACAAGATCAAGACTATTCTGCTCCAGATGCGCCGCATCTCACTCATTACATGCGCCGCATCACTATCAAGATCTCACCAGATACGATCCAAGATACAAGAGGACATGCGCCGCATCCAAAGATGAAGATACGCCGCATCTTCTGGCGGTGTACGAATATTCCTGAATATTATAATCTTGGACCCCACGCGAAGTTAAGTACATGCGCCGCATCTACTTACAAGATGCGCCGCATCTCACCCTCAGACAGAAACTATAAATACCCCAAGACCAGACGAATTTCGTACGACATATATTATAACCGAAGACCGAAGACCAGAAACCTAGGACGAATTCAGTCAAGGTAGCAGCACAAGACACACCCAAATCAAAGATACAAGAGCTGTAAGAAGGTGCTGCATATGTTTAATTCATTAAGTAGTTTTGTTTTATTGTGTTAGTAAACTTTAATTCATCAAGATTGGTGGCTTGTGTAACGTGACAACGGAAATGTTGCACTCCCTTAAAACTGCTTTCTCATTAATTAAAGTTTATATGTTGATGTCATTGGTGACTTTTATTAGTGCATTGATAACCTCTGTGTCTAGCTGAGCGTTGATCGGGTCGCCATGCCTCTGCCCTCGCCTGTTTATTAGATGCCTATGTATTCTATGGTCTGTAGAAAAGTAGGAGAAAGATAAACGGGATAGTCATAAGTAATCATTAAGGGTTTACTCGCCGATAAGATTAGAACCAACGAGAAAGGACTTAATCTCGGTGCGTTGCATCGAACTATACACTTCATATAACACTAGCAATAAAACAAGTGACAAACTACTTATCATAAGGACAGCCCTCTTATTGTCTCAAGTATTTATCTGTGTACGTGTGTGCTACTTGCTGATTCGTGCCTATTGGTTTAGTTTATTATTTAATTGCAAACAAATCGTGCCAGTCTCTCAGGCTGAACCCCCTTGCGTTAGAATAGATTGTATAGCTAACTTAATATATTAAAATACTGATTAGAATAACTAGATAATACGTTCCACTCTTAGTGATCGACACTCTACTTACCATTATATTCATACTGACCGGGTACACTGCTCGTTAGGTGTGTGTGTTATTGATAAGTCGGCTAAATATAAATTTAAAACTTGAGTAGGCATTAAAACTGCTAAACCGCAACGACACACGCAGCAACATCAAGTAACCATGTTAACACTGATTGAAGGTCGTTACTTTTTCTACATGGTTCCTACTGCTTAACCAAAGAACTGTTTACATTGTTTACTACAGCTTGATATCGTATATTATTGTTGTCATCTTTCAAACCTAATGCGGAATTAGGATGCTCATTCGTGGATGGTACAACATGGTGTTCGTTATTATTGTTGGTTAGTTATTTGACAAGTTCTTATGGTTACTACATGCATCATTCGAGGGGAAGGTTTTTACAATTGCTAGTCGTTATTACTACTACTAGTTTAGGTTTCTTTTGTTTTGAGTTCATTTTTAGCAAGCATTTTGTTGTTCTTCATGGAGGGAAATCCGAGACATTGGAAGACTAGATTGGAAGGGTGATAGTGGTTTGTGGTTGTGGAAATCAAAGTTGCTTATATTCGCATATCTCCTAGTGGATTATGACAAAAAGGGGAAGAAAGGCGACAAAGACGGTTTGCAACTTGAAGATCCTTGCATGGTGTAAGGGGAAGTCGCATGTTTCATGACATATTAACTTCAGGGGAAGTTCATGCTTATTGGTTTTGTCATTATCAACTAGGGGAAGATTGTTGGGTCTAATATTTGAGTTGATAAAGACAAAAAATGTGAAACATGAGGGACTATTTGTGACAAAGAGGAAAACTGCAAAGATATGAAGATACAGAATATATTTATTATATGTTAGGAAGATTTACTAAATATTCTGTATTGTTAATAGTTATCTCTTTGTGTAACCCTAGTATCTCTAGTATATAAAGAGATACAGGGATCGATTATTAGTGTGTCAAGATGTAAAACACCAAAAAAGTGTGTGTGTGGGAAAACCAGGCGTAGGTTTGGGTAGAAAACGCCTGGTTGTTAGTTTTGTTTAACCTTAAGGATCTTATGATTCCTTGTTAATGTAGCTAACACGTTCTACACTTGTTCACGTAGAATTAGGGTTATGTGTTTGTAATAGTAGTTGTTAGAGATGATGACGAAGAACCTTATTGATAATAATAATATTCTTTATGTTATTCCGTTGTGCTTATTATTATCATTGTGCTTATTGTTTATCCTAGATCAAGGTCTAAACAACCTAGAGTCCAAAACGGTCTAAGAGCTTATCAATGGCGTGCATAAGTTCTAACAATTTTGGTGTGTGTTTATATACTCTGTGTGTGTTATGTGTGTGTTTTGGTGTGTGTAAATTTCCAGATCGAGATTTTGGTGCAAGAGGTTGAAGAAAACAATTTTACCGGAATTACAATTTCAGTCCTTGTGGGTTTTTTTTTTTTTTTGTGTTTTTTTAAAGAAAATGTTTTTTTTGTATTTTATAAATGGAAAAGAAAAAAAAAAGAGGGGCCCAAAATGTGGTGTTATGGGTGAGTTAAGGGTGAGTTATGATAACGGGTGTTTTTTTTTAGTTAAAGGTGAAAGGGTTAAAACTGACATGGCAGTGTGTTAAACTTTAACTCCGGGTTACCGTTGCAAATGCTCTAACAGTCTTACTCTTGTGGTGTCCTATTGAGATAGAAACAAAGAACCTATGCCAATACGACCCAAAGTATCTAGTCTAAGTCTTCTCTAATCACGAGCAAGATAATATCACACCGTGATATAATATTACTTTTTTTTCCTCCTAATTTGCAATGGCTTAAGTTAAAACGTGTACATTTAAAACACAATCCATTCATATATTGATAGCTTAATGTCATGCAATATAACGTTTTAGTTATACTAATGAAAATACATTTAAAATCCAATATATTCATGTATCTAGCATGACATTAATTTAACTTCGTTTCTTTTCGGCAAACAAATGATTATATTGATAGCTTGACAAACCTTATTTTTAAGTTAGACATGACGGGATTCAAGGAGCTAACACTGAGCAATTCCATGACTTATTACCATTTTTTTGAACGGCAGAATTATATTAAGAAAAAAGTTACTAGGAAGGCACTAGAAGCTAAAGAGTACATTTACAATCTAAAAAAAACAAAACTCACTATCTTCTTCTCAAGACTTTAACTGCGAGGACTACAAAAAAAAACAAAAAAAACTCTTGCCAATTAAAGAGAACCAAGACAAGAGAAAAAATTCCATGGCTTGTTACCTTATTAACGTATAACCACACCGACTTGACTCTACCTTGATGCTTAAGCTAGCTAAATGCCCTTAACTATATGTCTTATAGTACCTCCAACACAATGAGACATATCTTTATCATTTTTCTTGTATTAGACGTAAGTTGCGTTGAGACAGCTCATAAATATCTTATAGTACTTCCAACACAATTTTTTTTTTTTTTTTTTTTTGTTTTTTTCATTTATCGATATAACAAGACATTCCTTTCTTATATAGTATTCAAATGCACTCATATATATAGTCCATTCATTGACGTAAACAAAAAGATTGAATTATTAATGTCGTACACTAGGTCGATCTCTAACATAAGTTGAAAAGAACTTAAAAGGTACAACTAAGTTCAAAAGGCACGTGCTCAAGAAACAACTCAAACAAAAAAAGGAAGTAGCTAGACAAATAACTTATCAAACATATCAAACTACTGCTAACTACTATATTCACACCAAAATTCTAACTTATATAAATGGATGAAAATAGATGAATATAATGAACCAAAAATGATTATATAATTAAGTGTTAATCCATTCTATCCCTATTAATCGGTAAGAAGGATGCCTAATCTTGTTATGTTCTAAAATGGTCTCGAGCTTCGGTGACCATGTTTGATCCTTGAATCCAACCAACTGTTCATATTGCTTCTTCAACTCAGGTGTATTACACAAGACCTCATGATTTGTTGTATTATCACTAGCACTTTCATTTTCTTGATCATTGAAACCACTTCTTCTAGTAAGAATTCTTGCCAAAAACTCACTTGATACTTTGGTCAAAACCCTCCCATTTGATCCCTTTATATACTCAAAAGGACACTCTTTGAAGTTGACCGGCGTGCACTTAGAGGTGTAAGCGACCAAGGCTGATATTGAAGAAGCTGAGAGGGTCTTTGAAGAGAAAATGTCGAGTGGGAGAACGAAATAGGTTTGCCCGGGCTTGAGCTCATCATCAATGGCTAAAGCCGGGATCGGGTGGCCAATGAATAAGGAATCTGCATGGCAAATCATAGTTTCTGGAAACTCGAACATGATGTCTCTAGCTAACAATCTTTTTCCTGTTAGGGTTCTTGTTTTCCCGTCCCAGTAAATTACTTTCACAGAGAATCCTTCGCTTTTTATGCAACAAGCACCCATGGCATTACCCATTATGGATTTCAAGGTGGAAATGAATTGAGGAAGATGAAGGTTGGGTTACGTATATAAAGAAAAATGGTACAGTATATATGCATGCATGGTTGACCTTTTTGATAAAGTCTTGGGTTGGTCGGTGGTCAGCAAAAAACGGCCTTGAACTTTATTTATAACGTATAATTGGTGTTATTGCTGCAAAATTTAATTGAAAAACTCTACGAAAGTCGTTGATGCATGCACCAATAAACTGGAATAATAACGTTGACATTGTCATAAGATTAACTGGAAAAAGATGTTACTTGTTTTATTCTAATTATCTAGTCAACTTTTATGTCAGTGTGACTTATGATAGAATGGAAAAGAGAGATAACGAGATACAATTTGGTATGAACATATATGTAAATATGTGATTATCTCTTTTTTTGAGGATGAATTAGGCCTGAAAATATAATTAGTGATTTGGTATGTCTTATGAACATATGTAGATTAGAGTTGAGATGAATATAGATCCATATTTGTCAAGAACCAATATTATCAATTTATTTTTCATCTAAATTAATAAAAAATTATTTTTCATCTTTTTTTTAAAACAATATATTTTGTAAATGGTAAATCTCCAAGCTACAAAAAATACATCATCGCGACGAGAATTAAATTATCTATCTATAGATATGCAATTCTCTATACTTTCGACGAACTTTCTTTTTTCAAAATTTCAGCCCAAAAAAATCATATGTGATTTATAAAAATCAAATCACATGTGATTTTTACAAATCACGTGTGATTTTTCTGGGCGGAAATTTTGAAAAAAAGAGTTCATCGAAAGTATATAAAAATGTATATCTATAGAAAGATAATTTAATTATCGTCGTGACGGTATAATTTTTTTCGCGTAACGATTAACGGTTTGCGAGATATTTAATTTTTAAAAAAAAGGGTGAAAGTTTATTTTTTTGTTTTGATAAAAAAAATAAATGGCTAACATTGATTTATTGAATTTATTACAAATATGAGATCTATATTAAACTTTTTTGTCATGTAGATTATCAATAATCTTTTCTCATACTAAAGTCTGTAACGTAGTATGTGCGTGGCGACGACATGTTTAATGTATTACACTATTACAGTAGCTTAATTGTGTCCTATTTGCTTTTCTAAAGGTATATATTAAAAGATTAGATTCCACGATGGATGGACTAGTTTTTGTTTTATTGTTTGAAAAGAATAATGATACGTAAGATGATATTATATTGGTTAAGTGATTGTTTTGATCATCTATAATCCTCAAGTCGTTTTTTATTAAATATTATGAAAAAGGTTTTCAGCTCGTCCGTTGCGAGGGAGTGCTAGTACATGATAGTGTGACAGTTGGATATGTAAACGATAATATTGAAACACTGAAATCGTCAATTTTTTTTCCACTCAAGATCAACATTACTCATTAGTAATTTGGTTTTCTAAAACCATGGCCTAACCATCCTCCGAGTATTTAATTCGGTTTTGTGCAGCATGATGGACCACAGGCTTTTGTCGCTTGCTATGCAGTATCAACAACACGATAGTTCAGATTTAAATCTTAGTAACTAAGAAGAAAAGTCGGATCATCATCACGACTTACATCTCCAAACCCAAGCTGCATATCCGCATCCAAAAAAAAACATCCAAACACGAACACATCTACTTTCTCAGTAAATCGCATCAACCATTAGTCCACCCACACAAACGACAATTAAAACATATAAACAATATTGCAAAGACTTTAACAACATATATTGTTCAACAATCTGCCCAACGACACAATTGCATACAAACCTAAACAAAAACCATAAACTGTTCAACCCCATACATCATCGGATCACCACTGTTACTTACATAATCCAAACCTAAACGCCCTCACCACTACATCAAAATGCGACAATGCAGAAAAACACCAAAAGCGACCGCTCTTTAATCACTCCTCCTTCCTTTTCATAACTTCTGTTGTTGAGACTGGATCTGTTCCTGGCTTCACTCTTCAACGTTGTTTTCCTCTTTCTTTAACCTTAACTGAATCCGGTAATGGTGGTGTGTCTGAGACTGCAGAACAAATAACAAGTGTCAAGAATAAGCGAACAGGTACACTTCTTTTAAAGCAGTAAACATGAACTAATAGGTTCTAACCGCTAGAGTCGTCTGGTACTTTGGTCATTCCATTTGCTTCAACGGCACCACCAAACACGTTATCTAGAGTGAAAACTACTGATCCTATCTTGCTCGATGTATTGAAATGGAATAAGAATACACAATTCTTACCTTCGATTGCAAGTATTTTTGCTGGTACTTGCTGAGGATCGGGTGTTTTGGCATCTGAACCAATCTGTGACATTGATGTCTTGTGATATCACTGGCACACAGAGTGAAGAAAGTAAATGTCGCTTCCGTTGTTCCTTCCGAAACAACGGATTTGAAGTTGTACATGTATGCTCAGAACTGGTATTAAAAATGGGAGCATCAGTTTTTTTTGGGCAATATGTCTCGTGATTTGTTAGGAGTTTACATGTATGCAGGCTCTGGCTGGGGTCCATTATCTGCGCAGTCCAAGACATCATTATCATCCTAACCTTGGCCGTACATTCGGTGCATGACGTGTAATACCAATCTCTTAATCTGTTGACAGTAAGTACGGTTGCTTCACAGGTGAACTTGACACCTTGTAACCATAAGTAAAGCTAAGTATTATCTAAAATAAAATGCCAAACACCCCTTAATACTTTTCGACTAAACAACCAAATAGAAAAAAATAATGCGATATAAGTTTAAGGTTCCTTTGTTTCATAATAGCTGACCTTGTAGCTCTCTAGGTTTTGTTGAAGCAGTAACGCTAAAGAACATTATCAGGCCATGTGCGATTCTGATGCGTGCTACTTACTCTGCCTGAGATTGTTCAACTCCTGGGATATCCGAATTCAAGTAGTAGTGAGTTGCTAGAATGGCTAGAATAACTTTAAGTCTGTAATGTCAACGACAAATGCTATAAGAACATCTTTCTTTCAATAAGAAAATGTTCCTGGATTACATTGAATATTAAGCAAATACCTATGTACTGCGACAGTCGACATGAGCTGACAGCAATAATCATGTGACTCTCCACCGTTTCAACTGAACCCATATCAAACTATTGATCCATGTCATCCCACATCGTAAATTTAGTGATATTTCCACTGTTTCATATGACAATTTTAGTAGACAAAAAGGCAAAAATAAGTTGTTCATTTTATACTGAAAATCTGCCAGGTGCACTAAGCTCCAAATTTTCAATGTCAATTTTTCTTCGAACAGTCTGCCTCTTACAGGGATTTCCAGAAATAACCAACTCTCTAACTGATCTAAAACAACCTATATAATCAGTGAACATAAAGCAGAATTAGGATAGGATTTCCTATTACAAATAAAGAAGAATATAGCCATGCGTTACCGGTTAGAAGAGGGTGCTGAATTTTACCCTCGCTGTCTAGTTGAGCTATCTTGAAATCAAGCTGATCATATGAAACAAAACTGAAATATTGGTTTGGGAAAGCAGATGCCGATATGTTTTCAAACTTTGTGTGTCTCCCAAACCAAATCTCGTCCTGTTTTCGAGAGTCTGTTGCCACTTGTTTTTTGGCTTGCAACTGAAAGATGAAATCTTGTATGTCGAACCAAGTTCAAGGATTGAACTAAAGTATTCAATAAACATCATTGACATTCATGTTTGCTTGTATACCATTGCCCTACGCACAATAACACATTTTAAGATAGATATGTTAATACAAATAATGTCAAAAACGTTATTTGCATTATTCGGTCTCTATACGTTTTGATAATCACAAAATATAAAAACACGTTACGTAAAACTACGTTTAATAAGTTTTTGATCGAGAAAACTCGTTTCGACAACGTCTCGACTACAACATCACTTAAGGTATGAACAAACACTATACCAATATTAGTTAAGTGATCAAAGAAAATATTTTTCTCAAAAACTCACATTTTTATGTGACAAAACATTTTTACAAAAGTATTTTTGTAATTATAAAGAAATGTTTTAATAAGAAAATATATTTGAATTCAAAATTCTCTAACTGCTAGTTTTCCCGCCTAAAACTAGATAAATTTTCACCACACCAGGACAAAAATGGGAGCGTTTGTCGGGACGGTCCCGTAAACATGTGACGGTCCCGTATATATAAGGGGTCGTCCAAGGTTTAAGGGACCGTCCCCACTCCTTCTGGTGTCTATAAATACTGCACTATTCTCTGCAGAAAAACTGATCCTCTTGGCACAAAAATTTTCTGTTCTTTCTTTCTTCTTCTTTGATCACTATAACGTATTGATATGTGTTTATAAGTGATCCCGTTATCCTCTACATCAAAGTGCAAGAGAAGAACGCTCGTATTCGTCAAGAAACAAAGTATTATAGATTAGTCTTCACACACACACACATAACTAGTGTTACGATTCTCTTCTCCCACCTCCAAACTCTATTCGTGTATATTTGTGTATCCGACTTGTGTGTGAGTTGTGACTAGTTGTGTTAGCTTAGATTGGGACAAAGTGTGAAGTCCTTGTAATAGTTTGTAGATTAGGACGGGGTGATCGTCTGTGTGGAGACTTGGATTGTGTGTAAATCCAAGTGGACAAGGTGCTTGTCCGTGTTATCGTGTGTCGGTGTGTAGATTGGTTCTAGCTAGGATTATGACTCGACATTCCGGTTAGTGTCGTTAATTGGTGTAAGCGTTGGTGTACGGTTTGCTCCGCCTAAAGGGAGTGTGTTGACATAGTGATTGTGAACTCTCGAGTGTGATACTCGAGGAATGAAGTAGGACGAAAAGTGAGCTTCGTGCTGAACCACTATAAATCTCCGCGTCTCGGTTTGGTTGTCTCTATTCCTTATCTCTTCTTTATAATTTCTTTTACTATATGCATTTTTATTGTGCTCACATATATATTTGATTGATATCACATAACTTAGAATCAAACAATTTTCAAAAAGAATAAAATGGTTACAAAAAGTCTTAAAACGTAATTATAAACGGTGAAACTATTCAACCCATCTTCTAGTTTCTACAATTGGTATCAGAGCGGGTCACTCAAGAGCTTTAAAATATATTGTATTTTAAAACTTGAATCGATCTATGGAGTCTGAAAGATATCTAGAAGGGCATTCTTTGAAAGGACCACCATTTTTCGAAAACAATGACTTTATCGAATGAAAAAATAGATTTGAAAGTTATGTGAATTCAATAGATCAAGATCTTTGGCATGTCATTTCAATTGGTGATTTTCAACCAACGGAAATAAATTTTGAAAATCAAAGTGATGATTTTAAAAGAAAAATTTACAAAAATATTGAAGCTAAAATAATGATTTACAAAGCTTTGCCGAAAAGTGAATATGAAAGAATTTTATTGTGTCAAACGGCAAATAACATTTGGAAAAGTCTTTTAAACTTTCATCAAGAAATTAGTCAAGCCAAAGATAAACAAATTGATCTTGAACATATATATGAACAATTCGTCACTTCTAAAGACGAATCAATAGATAGAAATTTAGATAGATTTAATACAAGTACTACTAGTGTAAATGTTTTCAATGAAGGTAACGCCATCAAGGAGCACATGAGTAATTTACGAAGAGAACTCATTGGAGAATCCTGGAGTGATACTGATGAAGAAAACAACGATTATCCTTAATGCGAGGATTGTCAAATAGCTAAGACTTCAATTGAGGTACACTCTGAAATCGAACATTTTTGTTATGACACATTCATTCTAGAATTTTCAAAATTAGAAAATCATTTTGAACATTTGTGCAGCATGAGTTTAAAAACATTTTCGAAAAATAAATCTTTAAAATCTTTTGAAAGTAAATTGGAAAAAGAAATCATTTTGGAAGATAAAATGTCTAGACTTGAAAATGGTATAGAAATTGATCTAGAATGTAAAATATGTCAAGATCATAAATATGAAAGTAATAAGCTTAAGGAAAAGGCTAATATATTGTCTAAATTTGAAAAGAGTTCGCAATCTCTTAAGGATTTACTAAATGGTCAAAAGGCATTTGGAGATAAAACGGGCTTAGGTTTTAAGTCATGTGAGTCATCAACGAGCAAATCAAAACAAATTGTTGATGCAAATAATGTTCTAAAAATATTATTTATATCTTTCGATAACTTCACGTTTTGATGATAACAAAATGTGAAAACACTTTACGTTAAAATTAACGTAAACAAGTTTTTAGTCGAAATATCCCGTTTCTACGTATATCACTCTAGGTATGAACAAACAAATTTACAACTTGACAAATGATCAAAGAAGTGAATTTGTGTTTCAAACTTCACATTTTTAATGTGACAAAACATTTTTTCAAAAATATACCATACAAGTTATTTTTGAATTATAAAGAAATGTTTTATTGGAAAAATAAGTTTAAAACTCATAACAGCTATTTTCCCCCCCAAAATCAGCTCCAAACTTCCCCAAATAAACTTTCACCACTAAAAACAAAAAATGGAGCGTTCTTGTCTGGCATGGTACCACTAATGTGACATTTAGTGGTGCCGTGTCTTTATAACGGTCAGATTTCTTCTGCCTATAAATACCAGCCCTCTTCACAGTTTTTGGGCATCCTTTTTCACACACAAATTTCTGAGTTCAAAACTCTTAACACTTCTTTTCTTCTTGATCATTTTGTTTAGTTTTCTTTTGTTTAAAGAGTGATCCAATCATCCAACCAGGTGATCACCTTCATTCCTCTACTAGTGCAAGAGAAGAACACAAGGTATCAAAGAAGATACAAAGTGTTGTAGTTATAGTTAGTGCACTTGTAACACTTGTTACATTCTTGTTGTATCCTAGCATACATCAAGTTCATTTTCTTTTGAGTAGTTTGTGAGAGTAGATCATTGTGATCTTGTTGAGATCTTGGAGATCTCTTGTAGCTTGTGAGCTTATGAGTTGATCAAGTAGATCAAGGGTAGATTGGGTAGATAGAGTCAGGTGAGAATAGATCATCGTGATCTTGTTGAGATCTTGGAGATCTGTTGTAGCTTGTGGGCTTGTGTGTTGATCAAGTGGATCAAGGGTAAATCGGGTAGATCGAGTCAAGTGTGTTGATTGCGTGAAGTAGTAAGGATCGTGTGGATCATGGTAGATTGGTACTAGCTAAGATTAGTACTCGACATTTAGCTTAGTGTCGGAAATAAGGATAAGCGACGTTGTACGGTTTTCTCCGCCAAAAGGGAGCTTTGTTGACATAGTGCTTAGAACTCTCGAGTGTGGTATTCGGGGAGTGGAGTAGGGCGAAGAAGAGCTTCGTGACTGAACCACTATAAATCTCTTTGTCCCGGTTTGATCTTTCCATCTCATTTCTTTATATTTATTGTTTATATTAGTTAGTTTTGTTTAGTGTTCATATTGCTGTTGATTGATTTCACAAAAGAATCGAATCAAAGTTTTTCATAAGTAAAGTTTTAAAACGAATTAAAAACCGGTAAAACTATTCAACCCCCCTTCTAGTTTTCCACAATTGGTATTAGAGACAGGTTAAGCAAGATTTTAAAATAAATTGTATTTTAAAACTTGAATCGATCAATGGATTTCGACAAATATCAAAAAGGGCAATCTATGCAAAGACCACCACTTTTTGAAACCGATTGTTTTATATATTGGAAAACAAGATTCGAAACGTATATGAAATCAAAAGACATTGATCTTTGGCATATTATTATCGAGGGTGACTTTTAACCGATTGAAAAGAATCCGGAAACTAAAAGGGATGAAATAGTTCCTTATAGTAAACAAAGTGATAACCTTAAAAGAAAACTAGCCAAAAATGATGAGGCTAAAATGATGATTTATAATGCTTTGCCAAAAAAGGAATTTGAAAGAATTTTTATGTGTAACACGGCAAAAGAAATTTGGAAAACTTTGTTAGTCACTCACCAAGGTAATAATCAAGTCAAAGAGAACAAGATAGATCTTCTTGTGCAACAATATGAACAATTTTCCATTCCGGAAGATGAATCTATTGATAATGCTTTTGCTAGATTTAATACTATTATTACTAGTCTTAAAGCTCTTGATGATGGTTATTCTAGCAAGAACTATGTTAGGAAGTTTCTTAGGGCTCTACATCCTAAATGGAGAGCAAAGGTCACCGCCATTAAAGAGTCAAAGAACTTGGCGACATTATCACTTGATGAACTAATAGGAAACTTGAAGGTTTATGAAATGATAATCAAGAAAGACTCCGACATAGTCAAAGGCAAAAGCGAGAGAGTTAGATGTCTAGCATTGAAAGCCAAAAAGGAGTCTAGTGATAAGGAAAGTGTGGAAAACTAGAAGGGGGGGGGGTTGAATAGTTTTACCGATTAATATTAATTCGCTTTGTTACTCTATGTTAATTCAAAGGAAACAATCACAAACAAGTATTCACACAATATATATGAAAAGTAAAGAGAGGAAAGATCAAACAACACAACACAGATGTTTATAGTGGTTCGGCTACAAGGACTCTCTTCCTTGCCCTACTCCACTCCTTGAGCCTCTAACTCGAGAGTTATCCTTCACTAAGAAACAAACTCTCTTCTTGGTGGAGAAAACCTTTACACGTTGCTTACTTCCTTTTCTGGTACTAAGCTAAACACCGAGTTCTACTTCAGGGCAGAACCAACCCAACGTCGCCTATACAATTACCGACACTAAGCTAGATGTCGAGTTCTTTCACAAGGGTACAACCACTCCCTACACTCTTTATGTTTTGAGGACTAAAACACTAACCACACTCACTGAGATAAATGATACAAATAATGATGTGTGAATTACACAAAGATCACACAGTAACTATACTAAAGGTTTACACGTCTGTGTTGAACCTTGATGCTTAATCTTCTTTGCTACAAAAGATAGATCAAATGATATGAATGAATGATGGTAGTAATATGAATGAGTATGTACTTAAGCTATATGAGTGATGAGAAGGCCAAGTGATCATCTTGCTATTTATAGGCAAGCTGATAAACACTCGGCGGATCCGGCGGATCCCTTAAAAGGGATCCGTCCTTTATGTCGAAGGGATCCGTGGGTATGCCAGAGGTAAGACAGCTAAGAGATTTTCCAAATCTCTCCAATCTTTCCATATCTTAGTGTTGTCATATCAAGATCTTCCAATGTCAACTATCTTACTTGAAGATCTATCCAAGATATTACAAGATCTTACCAAGATTACATGTATGATGCATGCCATGATGTCATTGTATCATTTTAGAAATAAAGTTTTCTTTTAAGGAAATAAACATGTAGATGTATGAAATGTATTTCCAAGTAAACTTGTGAAATGTAAAATGTGTTCTAAAGAGACTTTAGCTAGTATTTATAATTTGCTTAAAGATATACTTTGTAATTGTCATTAACAAAACTAAGTAAAGATCGTAAAATATAAATAACGTTTTTAGAAAGATATTTGTATTAACAATCTCCCCCTTTTTGTTGATGACAAAACATAAAGTATATTTTTGAGCAAAAGAATAAGTATAGCATGAGTTCTTTAAAATATAGATTAAGTTTGTTTTATTTGAGTTTAAAAATTATTTTTATGCAAAAGTGTATGTACTGTGATGATTCACAGTTATGCAAACTTAATCCTTTCTCCCCCTTTTTGTCGAAACAAAAAGAAGAGTTGCGTAGCGGAATGCGATTTTGAGAACTTTAAGAGCTCCCCCTTGTTTGATACTCCCCCTAAATGGAGTAACAAGGTAATGATGCATGATCCTACAAAATAAATGGTTAGAATATGATATGCTCCCCCTCGATGTATACTCCCCATTATAAGAGTATGAGATGCTACAAAAAAAAATGTTAGTTTTGAATAGCTTCAATGAAGAAGCATAATGCATATGAAATGGTCATCCAAATAGGACTTTCAATCTAGTTGACTTGAAAAAGTCAAAATGTAGTGTCTGATCAAAATTTTGTACCTAAAGTACATGATCAAACTATAATGTAGATTCCAAATAACTGTAATGTCAGTCACCTAAATAATGAGAATATGATGATCACTCATAAGCATAAAAACATCACATTCATTAATTGAAAATTATGTGACAAAAGTCACAAACATGATATGATGTTATTGATGCGCGCGTGATGTGTCGTTGCGGTTTAGCAGTATTAATGCCTACTCAAGTTTTAAATTTATATTTAGCCGATTTATCAATAACACACACACTTAACGAGCAGTGTACCCGGTCAGTATGAATATAATGGTAAGTAGAGTGTCGATCACTAAGAGTGGAACATATTATCTAGTTATTCTAATCAGTATTTTAATATCCTAAGTTAGCTATACAACCTAATCTAACGCAAGGGGGTTCAGCCTGAGAGACCGGCACGGTTTGGTTATGATTAAATAGAAAACTAAACTAATGAGCACGAATCAGCGATTAGCACACACGTACACAAGTAGATACTCGAGACAATAAGAAGACCTGTCCTGATAATTAAGTAGCTTGTCACTTGTTTTATTGCTAGTTTTATATGAAGTGTATATAATTAAACCTTTCTCGTTGGCTCTAATCTTATCGGCGAGTAAACCCTTAATGATTACTTATGTCTATCCTATTTATTTAAGCGTCTCTAATAAATAGGCGAGGAAGGGGCATGGCGACCCAAGCAAGACTCAGCTAGACACAGAGGTTATCAATGCACTAATAAAAGTCACCAAAGACATCAACATATAAACTTTAATTAATGGGAAAGCAATATTAAGGGGAGTGCATGATCTTCCGTAGTCACATGACACAAGCCCATCAATCCTGATGAATTAAAGTGTACTAAAACAATAAAACAAAACTACTTAATGAATTGAATACATGCAGGACCTTCTTACAGCTCTTGTATCTTTATTTGAGGTGTGTCTTGTGCTGCTTGGTCGTCTGAATTCGGCTCTAGGGTTATATCACTTCTCGGTCTAAAAATCTAAGCTCTCAGAAATTCGTCTGGCCTTGGGGTATTTATAGTTTCTGTCTCTGGGATATGTGCGGCGCATTGAGTTGTTAGATGCGGCGCATTGACTTAACTTCGCGTGGGGTCCAAGATTAATATATCCTGGAATATTCGTACACCGTCTTCAGATGTGGCGTAACTTGATCTTTGTATGCGGCGCATGTACTTGGATTGTAACCGGTGAAATCTTGATAGTGATACGACGTATGTTAGAAGTATAATGCGGCGTATCTGGAGTAGAACGAGCTTGATCTTCTTCTTTGACCAAAGTTTCATATGCGGCGCATGACAGAATTGCATGCGGCGCATTCTTCAAAGTCAGGCAATGGTCTTCGAATTCATCTAAGTATGATATTGCGTCGTATCTGTTGAGTGAGATACGGCACATCTTCTGGATTTCAGTAGACTTTTAATATCTCGCTTGTTTTGCTCCATAATTAGTCCAAAATCGCCAAGTTTCACATAATGCTTGTTTTTACCTGAGAATTACTAAAGTAAACATTAATGTATCGATTCTCATAGATAATATAATAAAACAAGTCAAATAAATAGGATAAATGATGATAATAAAATGTACTTATTTGAGTTCATCAGTTACATTACAAAATAAATCCTAAATAAAGACAACTACAAAAACATCCTAGAAAGTTCCTAACAACACTTTTATTGAGGCGGATGAGAGATTGCATTGAGACGCTCGAGAACATGATTCAAGATGAACCTCATCTCATTTTGAAGCTCATGGACCAAAATGTTGGTCCTTTGGGCCAAGTGAGATGTTCTCTCACAATGTGCGCAATCATGACTTGAAAAACCGGGAGGAAGACTAGGCTCCAAGTTTTGTGGTGGTGGTGGTTGGTTGTTGTTGTTGTTGGATGGTTGTTGTTGTTGTTCATTGGTTGGTGGTGGTGTTTGGAGGGAGTTCATGAGGATGTTTTGGATGTCCATGGCTTCATTTAGGCGGTGATCAACTATACCCGAGAGAGTGTAGAGACGGTTGAGCTCTTCACTAATCTCTCCTTGGGTTTGAGGCATATTCATCCACATTGCCTCGTCAATGGCAACTAGAGTGGATGTGGGTGATAGAGGTTGTGGTTGAGGTTGGGATGATGGTGCATCATGGTATAAAGGACCATGGATATCCGGGTAAACCGGGTGAAAAAGCATGGGTTGTTTACCTTCAAAGGTCATGGGTGGAAGATTGGGTAATCTTGGTGAGAGTTCTTCTAAGTCATCAAGATGTGGTGATGTAGGAGGAGTCCTAAATAATTCCAAGGGTTGGAGTTTGGGTGATTTTGGTGGTGATGGTGATCTAACAGGCTGTGATGGAGCCGGTGGTGGAGTAGTGGCTATTAGAGTAATGGTTGGTGGTGGTGTTTGTATAACAACATTTGATGGTGTTGGGGTGGAGAGTGTAAGGAAATTTTCACTAGCAATGGGTGATGATATATTGAGAGGAGAATTTTCCTCAGATGAGGAGTTTGCTAAATTGATAAAACAACAAGGTTTAACACTAATGCGGGCTGTTCTTCTTGGAGGTCTAGATGTGGAAAAGTTGTTTGACTTGGTCATGGTGAAGTATGATAGCTAAGATGTACAGGAGAGGAAATGGTTGTTGTGTGAAGTGATGATCCTAAAGCACTAATTTATAGGCAGAAGGTATATGAGTCTGTGTGTTTGGATTTGATGTGAATCCAATAGAGAATGTTGGTTCTGAATGATTTGGAACAAAAATTTGTGCAAATCACATCACATAAGTCAATCCATAGAACTTATGTTGAGTAAGAGGAGGGAGATATGCAGTAAATGCAAAGGGATAGTGGAAAATCCTGTGATGTGATGTACCCACGGATTTGAAGGATCCCCAAAAAGGGTTCCTTACTTGTAACAGAAAGGTAACTTACTCCTAAGATTTGAAAATTCAAATTTTGGTGGGAAATTTTGTTCTTAGGTTTCTAAGAGTTTCTAAATCATTCTAAGATTTATAGTGATCAGTGAACATATTCTAAAGAACATAAGAAACTAAAATCAAAGAATCGGGATGAGTCGAAAAGTTTTAAGAAATTGACTGTTATACCTGCGGATCCAAACGACAAGGCGTGCGGATCCATAATTTGGGATCCGCCTGATCCGCAGGTTGTAAAATGACGGAGCCAACGCTAACACTTGGCGGATCCAAATTAAGGGATCCACCAGATCCGTCTGGCAAAAATGCTAAAACTTCACAGAGAGTATGTCATATTTCGCGTTTTTCGATGAAAACCCGAAAATTCTCTTGGAGCATATCTATCATCTAATATGTAATGCAAAACAACTAAATATGATGATACTAACACATATTTAATCATAGATTAATCCGATCATGTGAACTTACCTTAATAGGGGTTAAGCCAAACATAGGCTTACTCTTGGAAAATTGATAACACTAAGTGTAACACCCCAACCCGATAAGGGTAAAGATGTCACACTAATGGCTTCATATCAGATCAAAACAAAGCATACATTTCAAGTAATACAAGAATTCTCAAAGGTTACAAATGAAATACTAAAATTACAAGGTTACAAATGCGAATACTAATTCTAATATACAATAACTTCTAATCAACTCTAATCCAGAATAACTATCAAGTCTTCTAAGTCCAAAAGTCTCTTCACTCATACCCAGCTTCCAACTAAAATCTGCCGCAGGAAAAGGAAATGCGGCTGAGCTTAAAAAGCCCAGTGAACAGATATATATAAACGAAAACGAAAGCAAAAGAAAACGAACATGTATGATATAGTGCAATGGAATAACATAAGGTATAGATAAAGGTACAAAGTAAGAAAGGGAAAATAGGGAAGGTCAGTAATCCACCACGAGCCCAGAAACAAAACAAATCATATCATCTCGAATATAACCAAATAGAGTAGCTAGCTCCCAGATATGTGAAAGACGTGTATCGCACACACCATCAGTCACCAGATAAATATAACAATTAAAAAATAACTATCAAGCATAAACAGATCAAATCTAGGATGCACCCATACGCCCCCGCAGACAAATCAATAATCATAATCATAATGGCCATAGCAGATAATAAATAAGGGACGGAACAGGTCATCACTCTCCTGCCCTAGAGTTATGTCAAAGGTGCGTCAATGACATGGACATGAAACCCTCATGCCTAGTGATTGGCTCGTAATATCAAACTGTAGGTCAAAGGTCAAATATACTATCAAAATAATCAAAAGTCATATCGTAAGGGTACATGGCAAAAGGTTCATGTCAATTAGTTTCAAAAATAAAAATCAAGCTTCAAATCAAAGCTTATCAAATTGAGTTTTTATATCAAAGTTAAGTTCAGATTATAAGGACTATACCCAATGGTTCAGAAAAGAATTTCACAGGTTCATTATTAAAGTTCGTCGCAAAAGTTCATTTTAGGGGTTCCTGTCAAAAGTTCATTTAAAGCATTTCTTTAATCACGGTTTTTCAATAAAATGATCTTTCAGAATAATTTTCATAAAATAATCTTGCAAAACGGTTTTTCATAAAATATTCTTTAAAACTAGTTTTCACAAAAGTTAACAAATGTCATATAAAAATAGTATCATATCACCATTCATAATCATTCTTTTAAAATAACTGATTTTTTTTCAAACATTTCCAGGTCATAATTAAAAAGGTTTTCACATACTAGATTTTATATCAGAGGTCGTATCAACAGGAAATCATGAAAAAGGTTCAAGCAAAGAGGATTATAATAAGGACATCATCTCAGAAGTGAAACATATCAGAACATGAGAGAGAGATCATAGAAAGCTCACAAAACAAGAGATCACATAAAAGGTTCACAAACAGAAGGGAACATAGCAATGGTATAGGGAATCCTAATAAGGAGAATGAAAAACTGAAGGGAAAGGGAATGAAAAACCCTTACTGAAAAAGGGCAGAATATCTGTACCTTATTCGATAGCAAAACAAACCAAAGACAGATCACAAGACACCGGATTACTCCCGCCTCAGCGAATCTACACGAATTATAATTGTACTTATAAGTTTCATAGCTTTATGATTTCATAGTTTCATAGTTTTTAAATCATAAGGTTTCATTTTAGTTTCTCTCCATCTTAGGTATATTCAGTAACTTTAGTTATTATCATTCCCGTTTATCAACTTAAAGTATTAAAGATGACCATGTTAGTAGGTTAAGGTTCATAATGTCATTAAGATAAGATTAGGGTAAAATAATGTAAATATTCTAAAGTTACAGGTTTACACAAGTTGAGTCCTTTAGTTTTAGCAAATAACAATTTAAACCCTTTAGTTTATAAAATAAACACAAAACACCTTTCACTTTCCTTTTTAACCTTTTTATGATTTCTAACAGTTTTTCACACGAAATTGTTATGCTTTCTATAAATGGTAAATCGTATAAGAACTCAGTAATAAAATTCCCAAAAATTCCCAGAGATGCTTAGATGTCTTTAGTATTTTACCTAATTTTTCCAAATTTTATTAACTAGCAAAACTATGGATTAAAATTCACTTAAACTAACTTGTCCAGATTTCTGATAAATTTACTATACGAAAAGTTATTAATTAGAAAACCTTTAAGAAAAATTCATAAAAATCTATAAAAATTCTAGTAACTAATAGACATCCTAAATACTACCTAATTCAAAGGAAACCTCCTAATTCGACACGGTTTGGAAATTAAAATTCAAAAACCCGGACTGATTTTCCAGACTCACAAATCCGATCAGACACATAATTTTCCAAAAATCAAAATTTAACCTTCCAGGCCTCCAAAAATTACAAAATTAATTTTCCCAGGTATCCATTTCATTGAACTTAGTTTTAGACTCTTAAAACACCAAAATATACGTTCACATCATTTATTTACAGCCGGTTAAAGTCGAACAAAATTCCAGATCAATAGCAGTTTTCACAGATTCAAGCATAAACTTAGGGTTTTATCACTTTATCTCTTTAATTCTTAACACATAATGATTATAGGTTAATCCAAAACATATTTAGGTTGATTATCACAGGTCTTAACATAATCAAACCGAATAATTTCATCACATATACTCCTGGTCCGATTCATACATAAGATTTTAGGGTTTTTTCATTTATGATTTTATGTGACATATTCATAATCTTTTGATCATAATTCGACTAGAACACAAGGACATGAACAAGGATTGAATAAAGATGATACAATACCCTCGTAGCGTGATCGAAGAACACAAGAACACGAATACACGAATCACCAACTCCTTTTTTTTCTCCTTTGATTGATCGGCAGAAACACATGAAACAACTGGGTCGAATTAGGGTTTTAGGAACAATTTGAATGGATTATTTAGGACAAGAACAAGATTACCTTGATATGGATTGAGCAAGAACACAAATAAACACTCCTCCTTGGCTGCTACAGATCGAATGAGGAGAGAACAAAGGGAGGCCGATGGTTTTTAGTGAGAGAGGAAATTAGGGCTTTTAGAATTTCGGTATTATGGGATAATATGGGAACCGGTCTTTGTTTTTGGGTATTAAGAGAATGGATCAAGCTCCAAAATGGGCCAAATTAATATGGACTAATGCTTGCTTATCTCTTCTTGGTTCTATTTCTTTGGGCCGAAAATTGGAAGATCATATGTACATAAATTCAAAAATTTCGCCTAGCATGTAAGATGAAGGATTAATATTTTGTGTATAACATAAGTCTTAAATATTCGTATCACGTTCATATATTCAATTATTGGCGTGTTAGATACTTAGGTTAAGTTCACATGAGATTACTTATATGATTTCATAAATTCTTAAAGTTCAAATTCAGAGGGTATTTTAGTCTTTTCGGATTGTTTAAATTTCGGGGTTTTACACTAAGTGTTATCGACCTGCAAGTATTAGTTAGTTCACATACAATTCAAGTAGCATCATAACAAGTTAATAACATAACCATTCAACATAACATTGTCTAGAAACGATTAGTTCCAAACACTCCTATCAACTCAACTTCTTCTTCAACTTTTTCATACCCTTGTGAAGCTTCATGATCCATCGACCTAAATTCTTCATCATTCCCTTCATTTGACGATGCTCAGGTGATTCATTCTGAATTGGTGGAAGTTGTCTCAAGTACTCGGGTGGAGGAAGTCTAGAATTTGGTAAGCCGTCATCGTCACTCATTGATGATGAAGATGAGGAGGTTTGAGCACGAGGACGTTTGCCTTTATCAAGCGCTACCCTATGGTCGCTTAAGGGAGCAAAGGTGCGTTGGATCTCATCATATTCGGGAACAAAACCTAAGGCATTTCTAGGAATAGGTGCAAATGCTCGATAAAGACGGGTTAAGAGCATTCCATAAGGCAATGCCATTTTTCCTTGAATTGGAATATCGGCCATTCTCTTGGCGATATAGTAAGCAAGATTGAAAGGCTGACGGGTTGACACATTGTACATCATGTGGCAAAGACAAGCATTGATGTGATCACGGTTTCCTACCGTGCACATGACATTGGCCCTTAAGACTTCTTCCAATTTCCTAAACTCGGGCTTAATCTCATTTTGCTCCATAGCAAACGGATCTCTAGCTACTTCTTTACCTCGATACATCCTAGTGGGGTTGTTCCTAGGAATGAAGAGATGCTCACGAATGACTTCTTTTGAGGCTAAAGGAGTGGCATATGGTGCCGTTCGTTCAAGATTTGACTCAAGAATGGTTAATGACCATTTATCGGTATAGACACTCGTTCCATAACTTGGAACTCCTAGGACCTCACCGAATTGATTGACACTGAAGCGAATGTTAATGTAACCATGATCATTTGACTCTAGAGTGACACTAGCATAGAATTCTAAAATGAATCATGGAACTATTGGTTCATCGATATCTAGGAGGGAATCAAAGTGAATGGCCGCTAGTTGTTCCCTAAGATTGGTTCCTTCATAGAATGAGGACTCTACAAACCTACCCTCATGTACGTAGTGTTTTTCTAGAGCTTTGAAAGTTTCAACTTGTTGTTCACTAAGTCCTTTGGTTTTATGGTGTTTAGGTAGGTAATTGACGGTGTGTTTGTGATCATAGTTGGTGACGGGAGGCATGATTATCCTAGACACGAAAAATATATATAGTTTAGTTGAAGTTATAAAAAAAATATATATGTCTAGTGTGTGCCTACATGGGGACAATGTGGAGGTGCAATTATCTCGACTCATTTTGATGCATGAAAATTATGTTTATGCAAGTTTTATAATAAAACAAGAGATAACCCAAACGCTCCTACTTCAATGTAGCTACATTTGAATGTACCCGAAAATACATATTAGTTATGTATTCCCTTTAGCATTTAAGAGACATGATGCAAGTGATGCTTAAAACCTAACGTTTTTGTATTTGTATGAACAATGTTCAAAAACCGTTTTTCCTAGTCGTGAGAAGATTTTAGCAAAAATTTCTCATGGGGTTTTTGATGAATGATGACAATGTACTATAAGATGCAATTCCTAACTATGAAAAACATGATTTGTTATGCAATTTGGAAAGTATGCTTCATGATTTTTCAAGAATTATGCATAACCCCAAGGTTTTGTTTTGTGCATGAAAATAGAAATCCTAGACGCAGATCAGGAGTATAAACATGATAAGGATACTTACAGTGATGTTTGGAGCAAAATTTGGTTGAGAACAATGGCTTAATTTGCGAATTTGGTGAAGTATGGGACGAATTCAGTAGGTGATAAGTTTTAGGAGAGTGATAAATAGTACATGGTGTTGTTTATTTTATAATATAACAACCTGTGCATGTGACAGATCCGGCGGATCCAAAACAAAGGATCCGCCTTTGTTATTGTTTGGATCCGCGGGATCAGAACACAGTTTTTGGTTTAGTGTCGAGTTTGGTTAAACTAAGGTTTACTCTACTGTCTATTCTAATCACTAGGTTCCATTAATCCTAATCCAAGTCTAAGGTAGTTGAAAGGTTCTCTTTTGAGAGGTTTTGTGAGGATGTCGGCAATGTTGTCTTCTGAGGAAACTTTCTCAATTGAGATATTTCCCTTCTGAACATTGTCGCGTAGGAAATGATGACGTATTTCAATGTGTTTGGTTCTAGCGTGTTGGACCGTATTTTTGCTGAGGTCGATAGCTCCTTTGTTGTCACAAAGAATGGGGATGTCGTTGGGTTCGATTCCATAGTCTACGAGAGCCTGTTTCATCCACAGTGCTTGTTGACACGCCTTTCCTGCAGACACATACTCTGCCTCTGTCGTTGAGATTGCGAGGGCTGTTTGTTTCTTAGCGAACCATGAGGTGAGACAATATCCTACAAAAGTACAAATACCACTAGCACTTTTCCTATCAACATAGTCACCGACATGGTCTGAGTCAGCATACACTTTGGTTTCTACACCCGTTCCTTTGGGATACCATAATCCTACATGTGTAGTGCCTTTGATGTACCTAAATATCTGTTTAACGGCTTCAAGATGGGATATTTTGGGATCTTCTTGAAAACGTGCACATAGACAAACACTAAACATAATGTCTGGCCTACTAGCCGTAAGATAGAGTAAACTACCAATCATTCCCCTATATTTAGTGCTATCTACGGATTCATTTTCTTCATCCTTTGTGAGTTTGGTTTCGGAGGACATAGGTGTTTTCATTGGTTTTGAGTCTTCAAGACCAAACTTCTTAAGCATATCTTTGATATACTTTGATTGGTTGAAGAATATCCCATCTTCTAATTGTTTTATTTGGAGACCTAAGAAAAAGTTTAGTTCCCCCATCATACTCATTTCAAACTCGTCATGCATGATTTTTGAGAAATCATCACATAACTCTTGACAAGTTGAACAAAATATAATGTCATCCACATATATCTGGACGATGATAATATGTGATCCCTTTTTCTTGGTGAAGAGAGTGTTATCTACTAGGCCCATGGTGTACTTATGGTCAACTAAGAAGGTCTTAAGTCGATCATACCAAGCTTTTGGTGCTTGCTTAAGTCCGTATAAAGCTTTCTTTAATTTGTAAACATGATTTGGTTTTTCAAAATCAGCAAAGCCGGGAGGTTGTGCTACATATACCTCTTCATTTATAAAGCCATTTAAAAATTCACTTTTGACATCCATTTGAAATAATTTAAAATCATGTGCACATGCATATGCAAGTAGTATTCTAATAGACTCAAGTCTAGCTACGGGTGCAAATGTTTCATCGTAATCTATTCCTTCTTGTTGATTGTAGCCTTGTGCTACTAGTCTAGCTTTGTTTCTAGATACTATGCCATTTTCATCCATTTTATTTCTAAAAACCCATTTGGTACCTATTATGGTTTGATTTTTAGGTTGAGGAACTAATGTCCAAACGTCATTCCTAATAAATTGATTTAATTCTTCTTGCATCGCAATGACCCAAGATTCATCTTTTATTGCTCCATTTATATTTTTAGGTTCTATTGTTGAAACAAAACAAAAGAAATTACTTTCATTTTGAGCTTTAGACCTTAATGTTCTTTCATTGAGTTTTCCTATGACGTTTTCTAATGGATGACTTTTATCTTCTTTGATGTTGACTAAATCTCTTTTTACTGGTTCATCTTCTTTATCATTTTCAACATTTTCCTGATTATCAACCATTTGGTTTTCAACTAAGTCATCATCTAACAAAGGTGATGTCTTAGAGGGAGGTGGACATTCATCGAATGTTACGTTCAATGATTCCTCGACTTTTGAGGTTTCCTTGTTCAAAACTATGTATGCTTTACTAGTTTGTGAATATCCTAGAAATACACCTTCATACGACTTTGGGTCGAATTTGGTGAGATAATCCTTTGTGTTTAAAATGAAGCACTTGCTTTCAAACACTCTAAAATATCCTAAAGTAGGCTTTTTGCCTCGATAAAGTTCATAAGGAGTTTTATTTAAAAATGGTCTAATTAAAACTCTATTTAGGATATATGTGAAAGTATCTACTGCGTGACACCAAAACTTTTGAGGTATGTTTTGTTCATTTAACATAGTTCTACTCATTTCTTGAATTGTCCTATTTTTCCGTTCTACTACACCATTAGATTGTGGAGTTCGAGGAGCCGAGAAATTATGAGTTATTCAATTTTTATCACAGAATGTTCCGAATTGGATTTCGTTGTCAAATTCTCGACCATGGTCAGTTCTAATAGATACTATGTTACTTCCTAATTGATTTTGGATTTTCTTGCTTAGAATTTCAAATTTATCAAAGGTCTCATTTTTGGTTTTCAAAAATTTAGTCCATGTATACCTAGAGTAATCATCTACTATAACTAATGTGTAAAAATTACCTCCATAACTTTGTATAGCCGATGGGCCAAACAAATCCATATGTAACAATTCTAGACACCTAGACGTAGATACCATGTTTTTAGCCTTATGGCTATTATGCACTTGTTTCCCAATTTTGCAAGCATCACAAAAGTGTTGGTCATATCTCAACTTAGGTAGGTTCCTAACGAGTTCTTTGGATGATAAGGATTGAATTAACCTCATATTGGCGTGACCTAAGCGTCGATGCCATAAGGTTGAGTTTTCGTCCAGAGAAGTAAGACAAAGCTTGTCTTTCGGTGTTTTATCTAATTTCATAACATATACGTTATTCTTTAAGACACCTTTTCCTACTCTTATGCCATCTTTAAGTATTTTACTTCCATTTTCACTGAAAAGGACGTTATACTTTTTGCGGCACAATTGACTTATACTAAGTAAGTTAAAACCTAAATTATCAACATGAGCAACATCATCAATAGAGAGGGAGTCATGAGAGATTGTACCTTTTCCGATGATTTTACTTTTAAGCTTGCTACCAAATGTGACATTACCTCCGTGGTACACTTGGTAAGTGGAGAAAAGGCTTTTGTTTCCCGTCATGTGTCTTGAACACCTACTATCTTTGATCCACTCATCAGGTTCAAGTTCAACTTTTAAGCACACCTCTTCTGTGTCATGAGCCATAAGGGCAACTTCGTTGTTCTTAGGCTCATCATCATCTCCTTCACTATCACTCCAAGCTCCACTAACGAATGCTTTTTGAGACTTGTTCTTTGGAGGCTTTGGACATTCACCTATAAAGTGACCAGAATCTCCACATCTATAGCACTTCCTATCTAACTTGCCCTTTCTATCATCACGGTCTTTTCGTAAAGATTTCTTTTATTCACGAGGTGGTTTTACGAACTTTCCTCGTCTCCTGAAGAACTTCTTGAAATCTCTTACGACCATGGCATATTCTTCGTCTTTGCTACTTGAACAAGACTCTTCATCATCACTTGACTCAACTCTAGCTTTCAAGGCAATGGACTTTATTTTCTCCTTCTTCCCTTTAACTATTTCTGAATCCTTTTCCATCACCATTTCGTGAACTTTGAGATTTCCTATTAGCTCATCTAGTGTCATGCTCGAGAGATCCTTGGATTCTTCAATAGCCGTCACCTTTTCTCTCCACTTGGGATGAAGTGCTCTAGGAAATTTCCTGACAAAGTTCTTACTAGAAAAAGATTCGTCAAGTGCTTTAAGAGATGTAATAATAGTATTAAACTTAGCAAAAGCACCATCAATGGTCTCATCTTCAGAGATAACAAATTGTTCATATTGTTGAACAAGAAGATCAATTTTGTTATCTTTGACTTGTGAGTTCCCTTGATGAGTGATAATAAGAGATTGCCAAATATCTTTAGCCGTTTTACACATAAAAACTCTTTCATATTCTTTCTTAGGTAAGGCATTGTAAAGCATCATTTTGGCTTCATTGTTTTTGGCAATCAACTTCTTTTGCTCATCACTGTGACGAGTAAGAGAAGCTCCTACATCCCGACCACCCGAAATATCATTACTAATGGGCTTGTAATCACCCTCAACAATTATATACCACAGATCTATGTCCTTTGACTTTACATATGTCTCAAAGCGATTCTTCCAATATATAAAGCAATTTGGTTCAAATAGAGGTGGTCTTTGCATAGATTGCCCTTCTTTAAAGTTTTCAAAATCCATGGATCATTTTAAGTTTTAAAATACAATATATTTTAAAAGTCTTAAGTAACGTAGCTCTTGATGCCAATTGTGGAAAACTAGAAGGGGGGGTTGAATAGTTTTACTGATTAATATTAATCCGATTTGTTACTCTATGTTAATTCAAAGGAAACAATCACAAACAAGTATTCACACAATATATATGAAAAGTAAAGAGAGGAAAGATCAAACCACACAACACGGATGTTTATAGTGGTTCGGCTACAAGGATTCTCTTCCTTGCCCTAGTCCACTCCTCGAGCCTCTAACTCGAGAGTTATCCTTCACTAAGAAACAAACTCTCTTCTAGTTGGAGAAAACCTTTACACGTTGCTTACTTCCTTTTCCGGTACTAAGCTAAACACCGAGTTCTACTTCAGGGCAGAACCAACCCAACGTCGCCTATACAATTACCGACACTAAGCTAGATGTCGAGTTCTTTCATAAGGGTACAACCACTCCCTACACTCTTTGTGTTTTGAGGACTAAAACACTAACCACACTCACTGAGATAAATGATACAAATAATGATGTGTGAATTACACAAAGATCACACAGTAACTATACTAAAGGTTTACACGTCTGTGTTGAACCTTGATGCTTAATCTTCTTTGCTACAAAAGATAGATCAAATGATATGAATGAATGATGGTAGTAATATGAATGAGTGTGTACTTAAGCTATATGAGTGATGAGAAGGCCAAGTGATCAGCTTGCTATTTATAGGCAAGCTGATAAACACTCGGCGGATCTGGCGGATCCCTTAAAAGGGATCCGTCCTTTATGTCGAAGGGATCCGTGGGTATGCCAGAGGTAAGACAGCTAAGAGATTTTCCAAATCTCTCCAATCTTTCCATATCTTAGTGTTGTCATATCAAGATCTTCCAATATCAACTATCTTACTTGAAGATCTATCCAAGATATTACAAGATCTTACCAAGATTACATGTATGATGCATGCCATGATGTCATTGTATCATTTTAGAAATAAAGTTTCCTTTTAAGTAAATAAACATGTAGATGTATGAAATGTATTTCCAAGTAAACTTGTGAAATGTAAAATGTGTTCTAAAGAGACTTTAGCTAGTATTTATAATTTGCTTAAAGATATACTTTGTAATTGTCATTAACAAAACTAAGTAAAGATCGTAAAATATAAATAACGTTTTTAGGACGATATTTGTATTAACAGAAAGTTCGGATTCCGATAGTGAAGACGAAGAATATGCACTAGCCGTTAGAGACTTTAAGAAGTTCTTTAGGAGAAGAGGTAGGTGATGAGTGTGCAAATACTCATCATTTTTGTCTTATCTGAACTGCCAAAACATCCAAAAACACTCAGAAATGCATCTAAATACTGAAAATATCCCAGGGATTGTGTTTTATATGTTTCAAATGCAAAATGTTTAAAAACAATTGAAAAATGAACAAAGTTTGCTTAATTGGCAGTTTCAGTCCCTCAACTTTCAAAACTTGTCAAAATTAGTCCCTAGGCATTTGTTTTGTAAGAAAAGTCACCAAAGGTCCTTTTTAAATTAATATTTGTCATATTTAGTCCTTTGGTGAAAAGTTTCAATAATTTACAAGTTTGGTCCCTGCACTTTCAGAATTTGCAAAAATGGTCCCTGGGAAATATTATTGTTGGAAATATCATGAATGGTCCCTGGATTGTTGAAACATGGCAGGAATTACCCTTGGTTTATTTTTGGGATATGTACAACTTCAGCCCTTCAATTTTCAGAAATTACTAGAATGGTCCTTGTGCTAAAACAAACCAACCGGACCCTTTTATATTATAAACCCAAAAACCCAATCCTATAACCCAATCTCTAAACCCAGCCCACAAGCCCAAACAATTACCCGACCCAATCCATTTTATTTAAACATGAGTTTGACTTCGGTCAAACTCATCCCTGCAATACCACCCCCGCCAAAAACCACCCTCCAATACCACCATCTCCACCGCCCTTCTGACACACCCACCCCCTCTTCCTTCCTCTATACTTCACCTAACATGCCAAACTCAATTAATGCTTCTTCCCCACTCGCCTCTGACCCATTTTCCACTCACTCAATTTTGGCGCCAAAATTGAGAATCGAAGGCTCAGATCAATTGAAGATTAATCAAGGGTGCACAAGTGTTCAGAGATGAAGTGAAGACTTATCCCACCTTAGTATAGTATTTATAGGACAATGTAATAGATAATAGAGTAGTAGTTAAATTTAGTGTAATCGTATTTCAATATTTAGTATCCATAACTTGTAATTTCAAATTCTCAGTTGTAATTTATGTTGAATGTAATCAGAGTAACCTTATTTCAAGCAATCTTGTTCTAGATATTAAGTTATGCTCAATTTCAATTTATCTGTTAAATCGAATTAGTGCTAAGTACTTATTAATCATCATACAAAGTTCAAAAACCATTGCTATAAGCTTATGAAAGCTTTTTATAGCTTTGTGTAAGCTTATCTTAGAAATAATCTGCTTAAATCTCAAAATATGAAGAAGGTCAACGAAAGTCAACCTGAGGTCAAATAAGCTCTTATTAGGAGTATAAGCCATTCAGGAAGGCTTATTGTGGTTTTCTAGCTTGTGTTAACAAGCTAGATTGGTTCTGTTCTAGTCTTGCTATCCCAATAGCCCCACCTCAGTTGTGAGCTTTTTGAATTTCTAGCTTAAAATTCCAATTGACTGTGCAACTGCTTATTTATAGCTTATTTTTATTATTTTTAACTCACTACTAGTTTCTAAGTTTATTTGATTAGTATAATCAGTTAGACATAGCCTTGTTCTTTATTTCTCTTTAAATCACTCAAAAAAGCCAAAAAATAGCTAATATTAATATATCTCATTAATCTGCTTATTTATAAGTTAAAAGTTGGTAATTAGTGCTTTAATAAGTTAGTTAACTCATTATAATCAGTAAATATAAGCTTAATTTACCTGTGCTAGTTCAAAATCAACAACAGACACCTAGAAGGGGTGTTTGGTTCTAAGCAGTCAACAAGTCAAACCTCTAGTTACTGTAGATTTACCATTTCCCCAACTTTGTATCAGCTTATTATAGACCATATAAGGTGTTTTCAAGTTCAATTTAGCAACTTAGATAGAAAATCATGTTTTCTTAGGTCTGTGGTGAAATCAGACCTCAAAAAGGTCCAAATAAGCCATAAGAAGCTATAAGCTCTTTTGACCCTTTTTCTTTGCTTCTCTGAGTCAATTTGAGTTCATTTAGAGTAGAGACAAGAGTTGGATTAGGTGCCTTTGGCTTGCACAACTCTGCACAACCCTGCACATCAGCAGAATCAGTATATACTGATTGCTGTGACTGCTGAACTCACCCAATTTCTGGCTTATCCACATAAGCTCAGGCCTAGCTTTTTGGTTTTCTGAATAGCCCATACTACTAGCTTACTTTTGCCCCCATTAGATTGCATCTCAGTAGCTTATTGGACTGCTTAAATTGCCTTGCAATTTGGCCAATTTCCTGAGTTTCTGCTGAAGCTTTGCAACTGCTAATCTTCTTATCAGCTTAATCTCTTGTGCTTATTTGTATTTTCTAGTTGTTTTAAGCTTCTAATAGTGTATTAAGCTTGTCCTGATTATTTGGTTGAGTTTTGAGCTTTTTAGCTTATTTTTAGCTTATTGACTCAACTGCTTATCTGTCCAACTGCTTATTTAGGTTCATTAGACTTTTGATTTTAATTTTACTATCTTTTAAATATTATTTTAGACTTATCTTGAATTTTTCAGATTTTTCCTAAGTCATTTGATATTTTTAATCTTTTTTATTAGTTTCTATTAGTAATTAAATCATAATAAATAGAATATTAATCAGAAAAATACAATCTCAATTTTCATAATTTTCTTTTATTAATTATAATCTAGGAAAAATATAATTATATTTTTAGACCTTAAGAAAAACAAAAATAGAAAAATAGTGATAGCTTCTATTTAATAGAATTTATCTTTTTAAATTTTAATTAAGCAAGTTTCATTTTTATAATTTTATTAGCTTCTATTTACTTAATAATATTTATAGAAAAATTTTCAGATTTTTCTTTGATCATTTAGTATTTATTATAATTTAAAATAGTTTAAATAATAATTAATTAATAATAATTAGATAAAAAGTGTAATAAATATATTTTCAGTTTTAAAATAAGTTTTATAATATTTTAGATTTATCTAAGTCATAATTTCATTTTTCTAGGTTTATTTCTTATTTTCTTACTTTTTAGGTAATTATTTAATAGTTAAAAATAGTTTTTAATTAATAATAATTAAATAATAAGTCATATAAATAATTTTCTTTTTCCAATAATTTTATTTTATTATTAGGATTGTAAAAATATAATTTTCATATCCGTAGGCCTTTTATTTATCAAATCTCACTTTTTATTTTGTACGTTTACGTTTATTTAAATTTAAACGTACGTTTTTAGATTTTAGACGTTTTAAGTAATTTGGTTCCCTGTATTTATTTCTGTAGCTTGTTTAAAGCTATTTTCCTTTTATTTCCTTAAATCAATAATTCAAAACCCTTTTCCATTCAATAGCACTTGATCACAATTCGTCTTTAAATACAATTTCACGCTTCGCTGGGATATAACGACCCGGGAAAACATTATACTCCTTGGTTAATTGTCTTCAAGTAGTTTGACTTTATTTGACCACATCCGTGGTTGATTTAAGTTGACTGTTTGAGGCTAATCAGTAGGTTCGTTAGACAACCTCGTGATGAAAAGAAGTCGTCACAAAAGAACCGAGATGAGAAGAAAGGAAAGAGCGATAGGAAATGCTTTAGATGCGGAGATCCCAATCATCTCATAGGAGAATGTCCTAAACCACCGAGAACCAACAACCAAAGAGCTTTCATAGGAGGCTCTTGGAGTGATAGCGGTGAAGAAGAAGAGAAGAAGCCCAACGACGAAACTTGTCTAATGGCTCAAGCTTCAAAAGAGATATGCTTAGGAATCGACTTGGAGCCAGATGAATGGGTGATGTATATCAATTTATCGTTCCAAAGGAATTTCAAAAAGGAAATATGCAAAACCCGAAGTTCATTGTCCCGACGAAGGATGAATGGAATTGTGATATCCGGATCGTGAATCGTGCAGTGAATGGTGAAATAAGTGGGATAATGGATTTTTAAACTAAAATAAGCAAACATAAACTAAAAACAATTTAATAAGCAAGGAAAATGATAAACTGAAGCTAACGTAACTAGAAACGCAAAGGAAATCTAAAAACGCGCACGCTCGGGCTAATTCCGAGCTTTAAAAATGAAAACTAAGGAATATTAACCCTAGGTATGAAATTATATTTTTCCTAATTTCTAAATTATAAAAGAAAATTTTAGAAAAAAGAATTATATTTTTTTGATTTTTATTTAATTTAATATGAATTAAAAACTATTTTAAAGAAATTAAATGTTTTAAAATACTAAAACTATTGAGAAAAATCTGAAAATTTTAAGGAAAGTACTTAATAATATAGAGACTGAAGGAAAAATAGAACTGGGTCCACAACTAATTGCAATAAGCTGAAATAAGCATAACAGTGGGAATCAGCTAGAAGGCCTAAAGCTGGTTAAGTAGAAAACTAGGTAATGTATAACTAACAAAAGTCCCTAGGGCAGTGGTAAGGTGATGCGTGTGTGAACAAGAGGTCCAGGGTTCGAATCCCTGGACTCTCTTTTTATTAAAACTACTTTTTTTTTCTTTTGAACAGCTTAATAAGTACTAAAAAAAAGCAATATTAACAAAAACTATTATATTTAAAAACTGACATAAAGCTCAGATAAAGCTTTATAACAGCAGATCAGTGGGCAAAAGATGAAGAAAAATAAGCTAAAGCTTCAAGTTCAATAATCTAATAAGCTAAATAGGATTAAAAAGCTATCTAATAAGACCTAAAGTGAACTAAGTTTAATCTAAAAAGGCTATGGGACACAGAATAAGCAAATAAAGCATAAGCAGTTAAGCACTAAAAACCTCAAAAATAAGCAAAAAGCCTACTGAAACAGCAGGCCTAAATAGTGGGTACTGAGGTACTTTGCAGGCTAAAATTAAGTAACCAAATAAGCTTTAAAGACCTGAATAAGCTGAAAAACCTCAAGATAGTACTATAAGCTAGCTATAAACCAAAATTCAGCAAATAAGCTCCAGTAAATAAGCAGATACAAAGCTGAAAATGGGAGCTATTTGGACAGACATGCTACTGTGCAGGGCAGACTAGGGTACTTTTGATCTTATTTTTAAGCTTAAATAAGCTAAACCAAGGACTGAATTTATAGAACAAGCATAAATCTACCAGAAAACAATTAATAACTCTAAGGATTAAGCCTTGAATACGACAAATAAGCACTAAATCTACCTATTGGAAATCTAGATTAGAACAGACTGGGGAAGTGGCTACTGGTGCAATAAAAACCAAAGTGAGACTACAAACCTAATGAAAGCAGTAAGAGCAACTTGAAAACAGCTTAACTGAATCAGATTTAGCTATCCAAAGTATAATCTAATGCACATGAACAGTAGAGAGCGAAATTGAACCATAATAAGCTTGTACCAAACACTATCTTATTCCTACTGATTTGTGATTTTTACCCTAACAATGACTAAAATGAGCATTAGTACTGAATTATACTGACTAACTAACTTAAGATGATCCTAATGAACAAACATTCAAATGGAATAAGCACTTGAATAAGCTGAGATTTTATCTACTTATTTTTGGCTTTTTGATGATTTTAAAGGCATATGAAGATCTAGCTAGTTCTAACTATCTAATAAGTATTAAATAGCAATAATGAGGACAAATAAACTGAGATAAAGCTAGATAAGCACTTACAAATCAGAAATAAGCAGTTTGACATACATTGACTTTTAAGGAAAACTTGAAATTAGAGTACAATACTTGTGAAACTGAGAATGGAAATACAATAATCAAACACTGAAAGCTGAATTTAAACTAAAGGATTAACTACTAATTTATACTACTCCTAATCTAACCTAAAAATCCTAACCTAAAAACCTAAAATCTAACTGCCCCAATTGTGACAGAAGAGGGGCTATTTATAGCCACGAGCTAGGGTTTCTTGAAGCTTCTCAGCTCTCATCTTGGCCCTTGATTTATCCTTGGCCTCCAATCATTAATCCTCAGCCTTTGATTCATTGAGTGATGTGGCTTGACCAATAAGATGCTTCCTTTTGTCCACGTATCATTCCATATGTCAGCACATGTGTCAGACCTTCTGGAAGGTTTTAAGGTTGGGTAATTTTGAGGTGAGGGCAGGGTAAATGGCTTGGAACGATGATGAATAGTAACTGGTAATTTTTTTGGCGGGTTTGGGTGTTGTTTTGACCGGGTATTTATTACTTGGTTGACTTCGGGTTTAAATAAGGGATATGGGTATAGTTTGATCCGGATTTAATATTAAAAGAGGGATGGGATTGGTGGGTTGTGTAGTGGGCTGGGGAAAGGATATGGATTAGGTTTAGATTTTAAGTTTTTAATTTTAGGATTTAGTATTAAAGGTTTAAGGGTAAATGTTGCCAAGTTGTAATTTCAAGGGACCTTTTCTGCCATTTATTCAAAGTTGATCCAAGGGCTATTTTCTTCAAAAAATATTTTCTTTAACGAATTCTTCCCCGGCTTCGGCTCTTTAAATATGTTTTCCAAATCTCGTGCTCGCGTTTTCCGGATTTTTCTTGGATTTTGTCCTTTTTCACGATATCCGTACCTGCATATAAACAAACACAAAAACACAAATATCTTTGGCATTTTGGTTAGTTTTTGGTCGTTTTGGTCTAATTTTGGTCAAATAAAGGTATGTGTTTAAGCACATACCAATGGGTCAAGGATAGTGGATGCACTAATCATATGACGGGTAACCGAAGTCTATTCTCATCATACAAGGCTTACAACGGAGGTAATGTCACTTTCGGTAGCAAACTTAAGGGCAACATCATAGGCAAAGGTACGATTACTCAAAACTCCCTCACTATTAGAAATGTTGAGCATGTAGATAACTTAGGATTTAACTTGCTTAGCATTAGTCAAATGGTAGACAATAAGTGTAGAGTTATATTCTCCGAAGAGGGTAGTGAGATCACTAAGAATGGTAAGACCATAGGCAAAGGAGTTAGAAAGAATGGCTTATTTGTCATGAAAATAGGAAATAAGCCTCAGGATAAGATTTGCCTAGCAACCATAGATGATAATTCCACTCTATGGCATAGGAGACTAGGTCACGCCAATATGCGTTTGATACAATCATTGGTGTCTAAGGAACTAGTTAGAAACCTACCTAAGATTAAGTTTGATACACACTTTTGTGACGCTTGTAAAGTTGGAAAACTAGCTCATTCTAGTCACAAAGCTAAGAATATGGTCTCGACCTCTAGATGCCTAGAACTCCTTCACATGGACTTATTTGGTTCATCCGCCATACGGAGCTACGGAGGAAATTACTACACCTTAGTAATAGTTGATGACTACTCTAGGTATACTTGGACTAGATTTCTTAAGAATAAGACACAAGCTTTTTAGGAATTCGAAATCTTTAGTAAGAAGGTCCAAAATCAACTAGGGTGTACAATAGTCTCAATTAGGATGGATCATGGTCGGGAATTTGATAATGAAGTGCAATTTGGAGTATATTGTGATGCTAATGGTATTACACACAATTTCTCGGCTCCACACACTCCACAATCAAATGGGGTAGTTGTGCGGAAAAATCGTACTCTACAAGAGATGAGTAGAACGATGTTGAATGAACAATCAATTCCGCAAAAGTTTTGGTGTAATGCGGTGGACATCTCAACTTACATACTTAATAGGATTCTAATTAGACCTATCTTAGGAAAAAGACCATACGAAATCTTGAAAGGTAGAAAACCTACTCTAGATTACTTTAGAGTGTTTGGAAGCAAGTGCTTCATACTAAACACTAAAGACTACCTCACCAAGTTTGACCCAAAGTCTTACGAAGGTGTTTTCTTAGGTTACTCCCAAAATAGTAAAGCCTATGTTGTCCTACACAAGAAAACAATGAAAGTCGAAGAATCACTCAACGTGACATTCGATGAAAGTCCTTCACCAACTAAGACATCACCCTTGGTGGATGATGACTTAGATGAGGAAGAAGCCATTAAGGTCAATGGCAAGAAAACCATAGAAAATGACATTGAGGATAAAATAGTTGAAGTTGACGAAGTTGTCAACATTAAGGAGTCCAAGAACCATCCAATTGAAAATGTCATAGGAAACCTAAACCAAAGAACCCTTAGGTCACAAGCACAAAACAAAAGTAATTTTGTTTTGTTTTATATCTACCGTAGAACCTAAGAATGTCGGTGAAGCGATTAAGGATGAAAGCTGGGTAGTTGCCATGCAAGAAGAGTTGAATCAATTCACCGCAAACAAAGTTTGGGATCTAGTACCTCCACCTAAGAATCAAACCATCATAGGAACTAAGTGGGTGTTTAGAAATAAACTCGACAAAAATGGCGTCGTAACTAGGAATAAGGAATGGTTGGTAGCACAAGGCTATAACCAACAAGAAGGAATAGATTACAATGAAACTTATGCACCCGTACCTAGATTAGAGTCTATTAGGATACTCCTTGCCTATGCTTGCGCCTTAGACTTTAAATTATACCAAATGGACGTGAAAAGTGCATTCCTAAATGGTTATATCAACGAGGAGGTATACATCGCACAACCTCCAGGATTCGTTGATTTCGAGAAACCGAATCATGTTTATAAACCCAAGAAAGCACTCTATGGTCTCAAACAAGCTCCTAAAGCTTGGTACGATAGACTAAAAGCGTTCTTGATTGAACATGAATATACCATGGGAATGGTTGGCAACACACTTTTCACGAAGAAACGAAATTCACATCTCATCATCGTTCAAATATATGTCAATGACATTATATTCGGCTCAACTTGTCCTGAACTGTGCGATGATTTTTCAAAGATCATGCGTGACGAGTTTGAGATGAACATGATGGGCGAATTAAATTTCTTCCTTGGTCTACAAATAAAACAAATGGAAGATGGTATCTTCTTCAGTCAATCTAAGTATAGTAAGGAGATGCTTAAGAAATTTAGTTTAGAAGAGTCTAAGCCCATGAAAACTCCCATGTGTACGGAAACGAAACTCACGAAAGATGAAGAAGGTGAGTCCGTGGATAGCACTAAGTATAGAGGTATGATAGAAAGTTTATTATACCTCACGGCAAGTAGGCCCGATATCATGTTTAGTGTCTGCCTTTGTGCTCGCTTCCAAGAGGATCCCAAAACCTCTCACCTTGAAGCGGTTAAGCGTATCTTCCGATACATTAAAGGCACTATACACTTGGGATTATTCTATCCCAAGGGGACCGGTGTAGAAACTATTGTCTATGCCGACTCTGATCATGCGGGAGATTATGCGGATAAAAAAAGTACGAGTGGCGTTTGTACCTTCATGGGTTGTTGTCTAACTTCTTAGTTCTCCAAAAAACAAACGACTCTTGCTATCTCCACGACCGAAGGCGAATACGTAAGCGCTGGAAAGGTATGTCAACAAGCACTATGGATGAAAAAAGCTCTAATTGACTACGACATCCATCTCGACGACGTCCCTATTATGTGCGATAACAAAGGTGCTATTGACTTGAGCAAAAACCCCGCTCAACACTCTCGTACTAAACACATCAGAATTCGTCACCACTTCCTTCGCGATAACGTCCAAAAAGGAAACATTTCTATTGAGAAAGTTCCCTCTCAAGACAATATCGCTGACATCTTGACCAAACCTCTCAAATGAGAATCCTTCAACTATCTTCGTCTAGGTCTAGGAATGATGGAACATATTCCATAAATCTTATGACTATTTAAATATTTCATTGGAAATATTAAAGTCATCCCTTGTACCCTTCTTATGACTACTTGAATATTTCACTGGAAATATTGAAGTCATCTCTTATGTCTCGTCTCCTGACTCTTTAAATATTTCACTGGAAAAATTGAGTCATCCTTCACATCCCTCGTATGACTACTTGAATATTTCACTGGAAATATTAAAGTCGTCTCTTTTCGTCTAGTCTAGGTCTTCTCGTCAAAAGAATTTATTAGGTATAAATTCTTTTCTCGTGTCAAAAAGTCTCACTAAAACATCGAGACTTATTCGTCAAAAATCAAAATGGGACAAAAATTCATCCCAGCAGATCACGGCACCACTAAAGTGGCACGACACCATTAAATTTAATGGTACCGTGTATCTGATACAATCCGTATTTCAGTCATCTTTTCCCACATTATTCATTTTTAAACTTTCCCAACTTCTGCCATTGTTGTCAAAACCAAACCTCACAACCCAAAATTCAATTACTCCCTTTCAAGATCAAATTCAAGGCATTAATTTTCAAGATTATCAACTACTTCCACTTTTTCAACATAAATTGTAAGTCATTTGACTCTAATTTTCTTTAATCTTGAGTCTAGAGTTTGTTCATACATGAAAATTGAATTGGGGTTTTTCAATTTTGATTAAGTCTTTAGGAAATTAGGACTATGAGTAGACAATGTATAACAATCATGATTCCCTTAACTTAGGATTTGCATAAACCCATCTATATCATACATTTTGGTCCGAATTTTGCTTTTGAGTAAATAGCTTTAAGAGGAATCATGTCTAGGATACTTGTTATTGAATTAGGAGTCATTAACACTAAAGTCTTTGAAACTTAAAACTTTTGGCGCCAAAACATTGAAGTCACCAAACACCCCAATTCCATTGTTTTTGAAAAATTTCACGAAACTATGAAACATCTTTCATGCATTTTTGATACAAGCTAAAAACGTTTTTCTCATGCATACATGATTTCACGAATATTAATCGAATTACGTAACTAATATGTATTTATCGATATATTCGTTTGAGCAAAAGTGAAGTTAGGAGCGTTTGGGTAATCTCATTATTTTTAGTTTTAGAGTCGAGATTACCGCACCTCCACATGGTTTGCATATAGGCACACACTAGGCACGTGTCTTTAAAGCAACTATTCTCAATTTTAATTTTTCTTAAAATTTTCTTATAGGTAACAAAAATGTCTCATGAGTATGATTTTGATCCTCTTCTAACCGACACCTATACCCCCGAAATCTCTCGTGAACCTACAACACCTGGTAGTCACATTCGTGCCTATTTTAATCTTGAAACCCATCGGTTTCATGATGGTCGAGTCGTTGATCCATCCTTAGTTTATCAGAGGGATATCAACACCTCATTTAGAGCTATAGGATTCGATTGCTTGCTTCACATCAACGAGCACATTTGTCCTCGTTTTGTGTTGGAATTCTTTTGACAAGTTGAACTCGTACGTAACGAGGATCAATCTTTGTCATTTTGGTTTTGGATCCGAATTTTCAAATTTGTTTTAACTCTTGAGCAATTTGCTCAAATTCTCCGAATCCCCAATCATGGGCAATGTGCTTATACTGAAGATTGGTGTCTTGAGTCTCTCTTCAACTATCGAGAAGAGGATAGTCCATATTGTTCCTACATACCCTCTCCAACTAAACTCACCAAACTCATTCATACTCATAAGTACTCTTCTTACCCAGATCCATCGAAAATTCGTTTGGAAGAGGTTCGTTATGAACTACTTTCTTGGGCAGTCATCCTGCGAGAAAATGTTCTCAGTCTAAAAGGAAATTGTGAGCAACTTCCGGCGTGTTGTGCTCATATGATTTACTGTCTTCTTACTCAACAACCGTACAATCTTGCCTACTTCTTCGCTAAGCGAATTGTACATCTCAAGGGTAAAAAAAAATTGATACCCTATGGGATGTTCCTAACTCGTCTTTATCATCACTTCATGAACTTTCATCCATACCTTCATGGTCCTCAATACTCACTATTCGATCCCGTCATGAAACCCCTAAATGAGTCATATATCTCATCCACTCTCATTTCCGAATACTCAACCAACCATGCACCCTTTGATGATCCGAATCATGAGGAAGAGATGCATGCTCAAGACGAGAGTGTGATGAGAACATGAGCAAGCTTAAGTCATAAGTAGTTAGGGAGGGATTAATATTACTATTAGGATTTATCCTTGGTAGATTATATTAGGACTTAATACTTCTATCTATCTTGCATGCTTGACTATTGTTCCATCACCTTGCATGATTTCAAATTATGTGATTCTTGCATGATAGCTTATTTTGTCCTTTTTGATTGCATGCTTATAGCTTATCTTAGAAAGTTGCATGATAATCTTTAATTGCTAGGTGTAGCTTAATATGGGATATATTTGGAAAATAAATCTTTAGTGGTTTGAGGTACTAACATTTCCTGCAAATAGTCCCCCTAGAAAACTTCCCTTTAGCTGCCCAGAACTAGGCAGTACAGGAAAATTCGTGACTCCCAGGTCACGGTACCATTAAGTAGGCCACGATACCGTTAAATTTAACGGTACCGTGTGGTATTTAGTGGTACCGTGCCCTTGTTTGACGAATTTTCACTGTTTCCTCTAGATCCCTGCATCCCTAATCTCAAACTTGCAATATTTTGCAAACTCTCATACACCCTAAGATTCCCTCACTACACCATAGGACACTACCACCAACTTTAATTCAAATCCCATAACACTTGCATATTTAAGGCCTCACCATTGCAAGCTTATCTTGCATCTCATCTTGAACCTCACATTACCCATTCACCATGTCTTCCACACAAGGATCAACAACCCACATCTCCAAGAAACCTAGGATCACCGTAAGAACACCATCCAAACCTCTCTTTGTTGATCTTACCAAAGATGATGAAGTCACAACACCACCTTCCCAAGCCACTCCTAACTCACCATCTCCACCTAATGCTCCTTCCAAAACATCATCTACTAGAACAACATCTTCATCATCTCACTATTTGAACACCATGCCATCATCCATGGACTACACCCTCTCACCTATCACCCCATTGGATCATGCCATGCTAACCTCATCACCTACACACTCACCACCACCTCCTTCTCCAATCATGGACCAACCTATCCAACCTCATCCGTTTGATCTACATAATGCTAATTGCCTATGTTGCCTTCACAACCGTAACCTCATCTTCTCTTTGAGAAATGAGATACACTTCATGTTCTCTAATGTGGAACATCTCTTGACACCACCACCACCTCCAATCATGTCACCCTCTCCTCCTCCCACTAGCCCATTTAACTAAACATATTCATGTTTAGTTTCCAACAATAAACATTTAGGTTCCCTTTTGGAAATGAAGCTTATCTTAGGGCCTCTTGTCACTAAGGATTTATATGTGCTTCTTTTAGTTTGTTTTTATGCTTTTGTTGTAGTCATACTTCATGTATGACATTTATTTCTATGAATTAATGGGCTTATTATGTGGTTGTCTTATCTTTTATGGTTTTTGGCTTTTTAACCCTTTTCTTATTTTATGGTTGGATATTTGTTTTGGTTGCTACATGTTAGATATTGTATATGTGTCTTCTAACTTTGTTTTGTAGCAAGAACCATTGGTCGATTCCTTGGTGTCCTCCAAACGAGGGGGAGTATACATCAATGGGGAGCCTTAGAAACCTTTTTGCTTCGACAAAATGGGGGAGAAATGGGATATAAACTCATTAAAAACTTGTTAAAATTAATCTTTAACTTAAAATGAGTTTATGTTTTGTCATCATCAAAAAGGGGGAGATTGTTGATGCAAATAATGTTCTAAAAACGTTATTTATATCTTTCGATAACTTCACATTTTGATGATAACAAAATGTGAAAACACTTTAAGTTAAAATTAACGTAAACAAGTTTTTAGTCGATATATCTCGTTCATACGTATATCACTCTAGGTATGAACAAACAAATTTATAACTTGAAAAATAATCAAAAAAGTGAATTTGTGTTTCAAACTTCACATTTTTAATGTGACAAAACATTTTTTCAAAAATATACCTTTCAAGTTATTTTTGAATCATAAAGAAATTTTTTTATTGGAAAAAAAAGTTTAAAACTCATAACAGCTATTTTCCCCCCCAAAATCAGCTCCAAACTTTCCTAAATAAACTTTCACCACTAAAAAAAAAAATGGAGCGTTCTTGTCTGGCACGGTACCACTAAATTTAGTGGTACCGTGTGACATTTAGTGGTGCCGTGTCTTTATAACGGTCAGATTTCTTCTGCCTATAAATACCAGCCCTCTTCACAGTTTTTGGGCATCCTTTTTCACACACAACTTTCTGAGTTCAAAACTCTTAACACTTCTTTTCTTCTTGATCATTTAGTTTAGTTTTCTTTTGTTTAAAGAGTGATCCAATCATCCAACCAAGTGATCACCTTCATTCCTCTACTAGTGAAAGAGAAGAACACAAGGTATCAAAGAAGATACAAAGTGTTGTAGTTATAGTTGGTGCACTTGTAACACTTGTTACATTCTTGTTGTATCCTAGCATACATCAAATTCATTTTCTTTTGAGTAGTTTGTGAGAGTAGATCATTGTGATCTTGTTGAGATCTTGGAGATCTCTTGTAGCTTGTGAGCTTGTGAGTTGATCAAGTAGATCAAGGATAGATTGGGTAGATAGAGTCAAGTGGGAGTAGATCATTGTGATCTTGTTGAGATCTTGGAGATCTCTTGTAGCTTGTGGGCTTGTGTGTTGATCAAGTAGATCAAGGGTAGATCGGGTAGATCGATTCAAGTGTGTTGATTGTGTGAAGTAGTAAGGATCGTGGTAGATTGGTACTAGCTAAGATTAGTACTCGACATTTAGCTTAGTGTCAGAAATAAGGATAAGTGACATTGTGCGGTTTTCTCCGCCAGAAGGGATCTTTGTTGACATAGCCTTAGAAATCTCGAGTGTGGTACTCGGGGAGTGGAGTAGGGCGAAGAAGAGCTTCATGAACGAAGCACTATAAATCTCTTTGTCCCGGTTTGATCTTTCCATCTCATTTCTTTATATTTATTGTTTATATTAGTTAGTTTTGTTTAGTGTTCATATTGGTGTTGATTGATTTCACAAAAGAATCGAATCAAAGTTTTTCATAAGTAAAGTTTTAAAACGAATTAAAAACCGGTAAAACTATTCAACCCCCCTTCTAGTTTTCCTCACAAATTACATTTGTGAAACCTCTTAGACAAATCTAAATTTGTTATTTAGAAAACTTAGTTTTCTAAAAATCTTGTTTAGCACTAATGGATTTTAAGTAAAACATCTTCAGATAAAATTTTTTATGTCTTAAAATAAAATTCAACTAGACATGTATCTATGGGAATTTTTGTTTGCTAACGACATCCTCATCTTATGCATGCAAATGCAAAGGATGTTTATTACTAATCATCTCGGACCCATGAGAAATTGGGTACCAAGTTTTCTTGCAAGTTGTCTCCTTAGATGCACGAGGGAAGCAAATTAAAGATATGAATGTCTACTCATGCTCTCGTCAAACATGGGACAATCTGTCACTACTCAAACCTTGTTTCACTCATAACGTCTCTCACGGTAAGGTATCTATAGGAAATGCTATTGGTAAAGGTACGCTTTCTCAAAACCGTGATAGTCCTACGTGCTATGTGCTTGCTAATAACAAGTAAATTGCTTGACTGAAATCCTATGTGTTTTAATTCTATACGTGGTAGATAAAATTTAGGATAGTAGACTCTATGCCTAAATGCTTATCCCCCATAGGATCTTAATGGATTTTTAGAGATAATAGTGATCTTGTTACAACAACTATCAATTGCCGACTACTCAATCGCCATAAAGGCACGTCTATCAGTCACTATGGATGACGCACACTCTTAACATCCTCGACATCTCTTCTCTCCTCTATTTCTCGTCTACAACTACTATTCCACTTCTCGTCTTGTCTCTATTCGCCGTAGACATGATTGACTTCAGAACATCCCGATGCAAGCCTCGTATTTGATTCTCGTCTCGTCTATATCTCTTCTATTTCTTCTGTCTCGACTCTATTCCTAATCTACATTCAGTGTGTCGTCAATCTTCCTCACTAAAAACGAGTCTCTCCTACTTCTTCTGTCTCGATTCTCCTCCATACCCGTTCCTCTAGACTACTCGTGCGTATCGTGTCTCCTCCGTTTCCTCTATCCCGTGTCTAGTCTTCTATATCATCTAAACACTTGATCCTAAGAGTTCTTAACAAATCACTTTTCATAAAACTCAATGTTAAAAACTAGTCACAAAATTTTATCTCTTAAGAACTACTTACTGAAGACGGTCCCTCAAACAGAGATGACCCCTCAGACGGTCCTTCATATTTAAGGGACCGTCGTCAGTTTCTTTCATGATACTCCGTCCTCTCTTCACAACTTCAGAAAACAAAACCCAAACATCCTTTCTTGTTGCAGCAGTGGCGAATTAATCCAAATCCTTAATCCCTTCACCAAAACTAAAAATTAAAACACTTCATAATCAATCATTATCAATCCATCATCTCTTCCAATCATCAATTGTAAGTTACTTCATCAAATTTCTCAAAAATTCAATTCTAGGGTTTACTTGAACATAAAATTAAAATTGGGGATTTTCAATTTTTCTTGTAATTAATTGAAATTAACACTAAATCTCAACAATCTAGAACCATTATCACTCACCTAAATGTATAACAAGCCTACTTTGAAAAGTGTCAAAATGTGTGACAATCCCTAATTCAAGTTATAGTACGTTACCACATTTAGGAGCACAACAAAATCATAATTATGTATTGTTAATGCATATAAAAAATCTTTTCATAACCATGCAATAACAAAGGTCAAATTTTTTGAATATAACCCTTAAATGAATTAATAACAAAGAAAGAAGTGTCAAAGTTAAATTTAAGGTAAGCCTTATTAATTATGTATTGCTTTTCAATAGGTGAGAACATGCCTAAACCCACCGGTACTAATTATCAAGAAACACGCAACTACATCCCCACACTCTCCATTCTATACCCCTCTCCTCTTAAAGAAGCCTTTCAACACATTGAAACTAGATGCTTTCATGAGGGTCGAATAGTCTACGGGGACTATGGAGACATGAACTATCATGACACCATGTTTGGAATGATTAACTTTGATTGTCTCTACAAAATCAATGAGGAAATCGTCCCATGTTTTGTCCTTGAGTTCTATAGTCTACTCAACTTGCGCGTCGATGACGAAAGTGGAATACATGTCGAATTTGTGATCCAAAACCAATTCATCTCTTACCCTCTCCTTGTCATTGGTGAAATTCTTGGCGTTCCCACTGAAGGGCAATGCTCATTCACTAATGAATGGAACCTTGATGCTCTAGCCAGGAGCTCTCCTTTAAGTGGAAGATACGCCACTGTACCTCCCACTCCAAATGATATCAGAACCTTTACTTCGAATGATCGGCATCAGCCTATCATTCAATCTCATAAAGGGGAGCAGACTCTAGTTGAAGATAACCAAATATTGACTAGAGAAATCACCGATGTCATGAGACCTTGGGTTGAGATCATTCACGAGAACGCCTTTCTCTTGGTGGAAACCGAGATCACGTTCCCGCCTGTCTTAGTCACATGCTCTACTGTGTTGCCAATTTGGTACCATACAATCTTGCATACTTCATGGTTAAAAGAATGGAGTTTTTCCGCAGAAAACCAAAAATGAACTTGCCTTACGACATGTTGTTGTCTAGTCTTTTCTATCAAGTCATGCATGAATACCGACACCTTATGTCAGTAGATTATGAGTTCTTTCCACATGCCATGCTTCCACTCACTCGTAACATTGAGCGAAGGACAAGGTCAGATTTGGGTCCAGAAGGTCTAGGTTTCCTGGGTCTTCCTCTCATGCCTCATAATCTTACCCAACGATGACAATGATGAGGGAACTTCTCGAGTTATTACTCCATCACCCAACACATACGTCAACTCCTTACCATCCGTCATTCCTGAAATCTTCAAAGATCCCTTTCCAGATAATCAAAACATGTCAACCCTTTTCTCTCATAAAACCGAAATAATGAATCTGCAACATCAAATGAGAGACGAGCATCGAGGCGCAATAAAGTTAATAGCAAAGGGAATCAGTAACCTATGAAAGAATAATAAGAAGTAGAATAGTTGACTTCATGATGGTTGATTATGTTTAGTATGTGTCAGACTATGTGATTATTATACTTTGATAATTTAGACTATTTGCTTGGCTCTTAGGTGGATGATAACTAGTGCTAACAATGTAAAGTTAGCATCGGGTGATCCTTTCAATTTTATCACCCGTTGTTTTTATCACAAGAATATCTTAGCTAATTTCTTTAGTCTAATTACTTACTTGATTAAATGCTTGTATTTTGCTGCCATCAATGTGCATGATATATCATCAATTATTATTGCTATTTTCTTAGATAATTAAGTAGCATTGTTTAGTTCTTCTGAGATCTGTAGTAATTTTTAGTTACAGATTTGCAGAAATGAAAAACTAGATGAAAACCTGGCAACCCACTGGTGACGGTACCATAAATAAAGTGACGGTCCCATATATTTAAAGGACCGTCCCCTATTTAAGGGACCATCCAATGTAGGTCACAGATTTCTGCACTGTTTCTTCTTTCCTGCAACCTTGACCTATTTCATGTTTTTCACCACCATTTCCAGGATTAGTTAAACAAATTTGAGTGCTATTAGAGTCAAAATGCATGATTTGCCTAAACTATAATCATATTTGATTATTTAAACCTTCATCCTCTTCTTCTTCATCATCACCTTTCCATCTTCTTCATCCTCCACAATGGGTTCTTCCTCAACCTCATTGTTTCTCTCAAACAAAAGGCCTAAAATCACCATCATACCACCAAAAACTAACTTCATTGATCTCACTCAAGAAGACATAAATCCATCTCCAAAAGCCAAGCCAAATTCTCCTCTTGCTCCTAGTGCTCCTCTCAAAACACCCTCAACCAAAGGCACATCCTCATCCTCTTCAAGGCCTTGCTCATCTCTATTTTCACCATTCATAAGAAACTTATCACCCTTGTTTACCCTCTCGAACACTCCTCTCTTAAACAACTCATCGTCTCCATCACCAAATGGGTCTTTGGACTATACTCCTTCTACTTCACCACCAATCATGGGTTATCCTCTTCCATATTAGTTTGACTTTTAAACTTGGGAAGGAGATAAAGCAGAATATGGGATAGGGAAATGAATGGGGCGGTGTAACCAAGGGATAAAAGAGACAAGTAGTGAGTATAATTATTATTGAGTGCAATTTGTGTACCCCGTGTCTTGTTGAGTTAAAGTAAAATCGCAGTACCCCGGTTTAGCAAAAATGCAAGGAATACGTTTCTGGAAACATTTTTATGAAAATAATATAAAAACAAACTTATTGACTTTGAAAATATTTATCGAATTTGAACCATTACTAATGTGGTGTCGGTACGCGTGTGGTATCATTTTTCAGGAAATGCGAGATAAATTCTCATTTTTGAGTTATAATAATCAGTAAATGTCACAAAATAAATATTTCACATTTTCTGATAAAAATAAATTATTCCACTATTAAAATAATAGTCCAGAAAATTACGGGTGGTTACAGTCTACCATCCTTACATAGAAATCCGTCCCGGATTTCAATTTATGTTATAAGATAATGTTGGGACAACATTAATTAGGTCTCCTTACACTAGTACAGATTTCACCTTTCGTCACACCAAAAATGCGTGACTATATGCATATAGTCACACACGTTTTTTTGGGTGTGTGTGACAAAAAGTCGCGCCACCGTAGGTATCATATGGTCACATTGTTTACTTTGTGGCCGTTTTCATTGAAAAAGAGTGACCAAAACCCGAATATGTGTGACTAATTAGGCACAAGTTTTGTTGGATTCATCAGTATGTGTGACTATTTCCCATCCTATGGCCACATGAAAATATAATAAATGTGACGTTTGTGATGATTTAGTCACACAACATGTGTTGTTTTTTTCGAGTTAGTCACATACAATTTAAAAAACAGTGGCCAAAAGTGTTAATAAGTGTGACCATATGCTGTTTAATGTGAAGAAATGTGTATTTTGTGTGACTATTGATCATCCAATGGTCACATGAATTTTTAGTTTGTGTGGCCTTTTGTAATATTTAGTCACACAAAGCATGTTTGTTTTGGGTATTTAGTCACATACAATTAAGCATAAAGTGGCCAAAAGTGTTAATAAGTGTGACCATATGCTGTTTTAAGTGAAGAAATGTGTATTTTGTGTGACTATTGATCATCCGATGGTCACATGAATTTTTAGTTTGTGTGGCCTTTTGTAATATTTAGTCACACAAAGCATGTTTTTTTTGGGTATTTAGTCACATACAATTAAGCATAAAGTGGCCAAAAGTGTTAATAAGTGTGACCATATGCTGTTTAAAGTGAAGAAATTTGTATTTTGTGTGACTATTGATCATCCAATGGCCACTTGAATTTTATGTTTGTGTGGCCTTTTGTAATATTTAGTCACACAAAACATGTTTGTTTTGGTTATTTAGTCACATACAATTAAGCATAAAGTGGCCAAAAGTGTTGATAAGTGTGACCATATGCTGTTTAAAGTGAAGAAATTTGTATTTTGTGTGATTATTGATCATCCAATGGCCACTTGAATTTTATGTTTGTGTGGCCTTTTGTAATATTTAGTCACACAAAGCATGTTTGTTTTGGGTATTTAGTCACATACAATTAAGCATAAAGTGGCCAAAGGTGTTAATAAGTGTGACCATATGCTGTTTAAAGTGAAGAAATGTGTATTTTGCGTGACTATTGTTCATCCAATGGTCACATGTAGTTTGTGTGGCCTTTGGTACTATTTAGTCACACATCGAATTAAACAAAGAGTGACCAATAATGTTGATAAGCGTGACCATATTATGTGACTGCATCTTTTAGTCACAGGGTTACTATACTGTTGGAGCAGAGTTGCTACTGCTAGTACTAAGGTAGTCCTGCTGAAGCAGAGTTACTACTGCTAGTACTATGCTAGTTCTGCTGGAATGAGTATATATATTATATATAAAACAATATTAAAAACCACAAGAAATTTCAAATTGAATTAAACTCGAATGTATATAACTGGACAGAATATACAATTGTAATGTCGTACTTAATTAATCAAATTCTCAATAATCTAAAGACTTTTGAACCTTCACCGCCTTATTAGCAGTTTGCCTTAAGTCGTTAGCAGATATATATTGTTTCTTCAATGGTGCCGGTGGTACACATTTAGTCACATGGTTTGTTGGTGTAACCTGTAGTAAACAAAAGACGCTTCTATCAAACATTGAATTACATATGAATAATTATATATATGTAGGTTGAAAAAACACATGTATGTACCTCCTCTTCAAAAATAACTTGATCCTTTGGCCATGCAACGAAACTACCTTCGACTTTCTTAACTGTTTTTAACCCATTATGTGCTACATCCGGTATGCATGCTGCATCAACTAACGATTCATCAATTGACACTTTGTAGCAATCACTTGGGAGTGGTCGGTTATGCAACAATTGCTTTCCAAGAGACTGGTATACGGTACCCAAAGCAACAGTATTTGTTTGCTTTATAATCCACAACTTGCACTTAAGTGTCTACAAAAAAAGAATTTTTGCATGTATATATCAGAAATTATTTAAACAAAAGAATAACAAGAAACATGTTGAAATACATACTGTTGGCAGTGCTTGTGTTGGAGACACATCTTGTTGCGATTGGGAATTCGGAGACCCGTTTTTTCGCTTCTTTTGCTTTGTCTTGGGTCCGATAGTTTTAGCAAGTTCCTATATGTATATATAAAACACGTTACATTATTTAAACAAAAGAGTAACAAGAAACATGTTGAAATACATACTGTTGGCAGTGGTTGTGTTGGAGACGACACATTTTGTAGAGATTGGGAATCTGGAGACCCGTTTCGTCGTGACTTAAGGTTATGCTTAGGCCTGACAGTTTTAGCAGGTTCCTATACGTATATATAAAACACGGTACATTAGTCGATCATGTATGTAAAATTCAAAAATCAAAGGGGGATGTTTTATTACTATACTTAATTACCATTGTTTCCGTTACCTTTTTAGAAGTTTCAAGGCCATTGGACTTCTCCTCAATTCCCGCATCTTTAGCACTTACAACATCACTTGTCTGAGTGCCGTCCACCTCATTAGCGCTGCTCTCTATATTGTCAATGGCCATTGGAGTCACCTGCAATATAAATTAAGAAATACAGTCACTCATCAGTTTATGTTCAATGCCTGGTATCATTAGCATCAGTGGTGTTAGCATTAGAAAATGAAATTGTTAACAACATAAAAAATGGCTTACAACTGAGGATATTGGCGATGGTTCAGATGGCAAAGTTATATTCATCCCTTGATCATTCAACTGTTTCATAATTTGAGCAAGCACTTTATTTGTGTGTTCCACCTCACAGGATAATTTCTTGACCTGCACATCTTTTTCGGTCATCTCGGCGGACAATTTCTTGACCAATTTATCTTTTTCTTCATGCTCATGTCTCTCATTATCCAGTTGAGTTTGAAGTAACGCAAGTTTTTCATCGGCTTGTTTTCTTCGAGGAAGGCCAAAATACTCTTTGTATGTTACTCCACCTCCCACTCCTCTGGCATAACCGCCCTTTTCCTTACCAAATACAACTTTCATGGCATCAGTGCCATCATCAACACTCGAGGTTCCTTCCTTGATCTTGTCATCAGCTTCTTTCTGCACAAAAAATATAGGAAATGTTGGGATTAAAAGTCTTCTTGATGCTGTTAGAGTAACTGCTGCTCATATTTGTGTCAATGCTGCTCAGCTGGAGTTAGTTTTGCTCATGAACTTCAATAAAAAATATACTACTGCTAGTACACAGTTACCGCTGGTATACAAGCTACTACTGCTAGTACACAGTTAATGCTGCTGCTATATAAGCATAATAATAGAATTAGCAGTCAAACTTACAAGTTGATCTCCCTTTGATTTAATATCACCATTTGGGTATTCACCGTCTTTGTTTACCCTTCCTTTCACCCACATTACATCGCGCGGGGGTTCTTCATCCGCTTCAATCTCTTTATTTTGGATCTAATAAACATCAAATGCATACACATGTAAAGTTAAACCAAGATAAACAAAAATATGAGGGTATTAATGCAAATGTGCAAATTGGGCAATGTAAACAGATTCATTTCTCATGGGCAATTTGTAAAACAAACATTATGTAATCTTACCATTTTCTCTTTGACATAAACATATCCACATCGTCCCATTTTATGCTGATAAATATTTTGGGAACGCGCCATTTTAGCTTTCTCAGATTTCTCCTAAAAACAAAAAATCATAAGGCGTTTAGATGCGGTAATGTTGCAAAATGAAAATTATAAAATGACATATACACTTAAATAAAGATGACTAATTAAAACCTTGTATGCTTCGGTGGTCGTGTATTTAACATACTCGACCCAGTCTTCTGATTTCATTATTGTACTATACATGTCCGGGACTTCAGTCAGTTTGGAAGGTGTATTTAGGTTGGGTAAAATGTAGTTGAATTTGAGCTTCCTTCTGTAATTCCTTAGCATTTTACCAAGACGAATCATTATCAATTTTCTGTATTTCACGTCAACATAAAAAAATTTCTGCAAAGATTAACACAATGTTGTTAATTAGTTGCACATAATGTAACTGCATACATAAACTTATGTAGTACTGGGTTACAAAATAGTATATATGTACCGTGATTTCATCCCATAGTTTATCTCTTGATTGTTTATTCACCTTCTTCCAGTGTAGAATCTTCACACCTATCTGCTCACGGGCCACATCTCCTAGAAAACTCACAAACACTGCTCTGTTTGCCCCTGATACCCTACCGAATGCATCGAAGGTTACCTTGAGCTTTATTGCACCAGGTTTGTCATGCTTCGCGCGAAACTTTACTAGCCTGGTTGAGCCCCTCTTAGCTAGTATCTCTGCTTGGTTAGTTCCAGTCGCATCTATATCTTCGTCATCATAATAGTGTTCAGATTCATATTGTAAGACGTTATCATCAACTACAACATCATGATCAGGAGGAAGCAAACTTTGATTATCAGCAATGGGTTCAATATCCATGACTCTTGAGCAACAAAGGGTAAAAGAAAATGATTATGGCTTAGCTTGGAGAGTAATGGTGATAGAAGATTTGATTTTTGTTTTTTCTTTGCAGTCTTTTTTTTAAGGAGAGAAAAGAGGCTATACACCAAGAATATGAATCGTTGTGATTCAAAAAATTTCGATCCAAAAATTTGCCTCCAAGTTGTAATTTGAAATTAACATTTGAATTATTTGAAAATTTTGCCTTTGAACCTGTTAATTAAAGCATAATCTTGAATAAATCAAAATTTTGGCTCCAAATGTTATATATCATTATCTTAATAATCGCAAATGTACCATACTGTGCAACCATCACATCAACAGTACAAACTACAACCCATTTAACAAACCAAAATACTTACATAATTACCAGTTATTGTACCCTTACTAATTACATTTACAAAACACAAATTGCTACAATTTTTTTTTTTTTTTTTGAACATTGAAGACTTTTTATTAAGTAAGTAATACTCTATTGAAAACAAAAACCAGCAAGTTACTGGGGAATACAGAAAGGAGAATATTTAAAACATAATACAGTACATACATAAGGGAAAATCAGTATCCAAATTAAATGTCAGAATTGAACCAAATACCATTTACAAATCACAAAAGTTGTTAATGTATATCCTACACCCCTAAACCATCTTAGTTTTGCCTTTCCCATGGCTGCTAGAAGGTGCTCCAAAACCTATAGGATTCTTCTTACGCGGCATTCCCAAGACAATATCCTGAGTAAATTTCTTTTTGTGTGCCTTTTCAACTGGTATTTGAACTTGCACATGGAGAGCCAGGATATGAGCTTGAGATGGGAGTTCCTATGAAGGTTCAATGGCTTGGATACATTCCACTTCCCAAGTATCAGTACTTGCATCAGAATGTTGCTCTGGATAATACCAAGCAAGGAGGCCAGGAAGGATGTTGAGAGCACCGTCATTTGATTCTGAACTGCTTGAATCAGAAGAAATTTGTATGACATCTACAAATAACAACTGTTAGATCAGTTTTATTGATTCAAATGTTAAACTATATCACAATCAAAGAAAAACCATTTGATGGTTTACCATTGCAGAAGAATCTATTGTACTGTGTTCTAAAATTTTGGTCCTCTTTTGTGGTATCCCAAACAATGAAGCAATGTTGCACAAACTAGGCTGCATTTCAAGTATCATTGGTGGCCAACTAGGCTGCAATTGAAGTCTCAATTGGACCTCTCAGGGTACTCACAAACAGTTCAAAATACTGTATTTGTAGTCTCAATGGACATGTCAGTGTACTCTAATAGGCTGCATTTGGACCTCTCATTGGTGGCCAAGCACAAACAAGTCTGCTAGGTACTCTCATTACTGGCCAATCACAAACTAGGCACATTCCAATGCTCTCATTGATTTAGACCTCTCAGTGTACTCACAAACAGGCAACAAAAAATACTCAGACACAAAACACTTAATTAGACATAGCATAACAACCATTATGTATACGAAAATCAGAGTATGGAAAACAAAAAAAACAGAGCATACATTAGACATAGCATAACAACCATTATACAATACAAAACAACCCCATTTTACAATAGAATCGATTGGTAACAACCATTAACATCACCATTTATAGATCAAAAGCCTGATATTAATTATTGTACAATCAATCATCAAATGATATGTGAAAACATTTAAAAACATACCTTTGTTGTTATTTGGATTCATTATTTGCGTGCTTGTGTTTGCCAGAAGAATGTGTGTGTTGATTAGGGTTTATTGATTATTGTGTATGTTTACAAATGATAGGATAAAGGGATTAATTGCCGGTTGAATATTGAATTTGTGGTTTGGTTTAACTATAGCTGACGTGGCAAGATTTGTAAAAAAAGAAAAAAGAAAAAAAGGCTAATGGTGATGACGTGGCGGTGAAATCCGGCTATAGCCGGTAAATAGGGATGGAAACGGTTCGGGTTTGGGTCGGGTTTTAGTGTACCCGTAACCGAACCCGTTTATAATATACCCGTACCCACCCCATATCCCACCGGATACCCGATTAATATTATCCATCGATTTTTTCGGGTTTCCCCGCGGGTATCAGTTATCCGTAGTTGAATATTATATGGTCAAAATTGGCGGTATTAAGATTAAGTCAGCTAAAATCCACTGACAAAATAAAAGAAAATACTCTAACCACTCCCAACAATAACTCAGCTTTAAACTTTAACACAGTGCCATGTCTGCTTTAACACACTCACCCTTAACTCAGCTTTAACACACCTAACAATAACTCATGCAATCTTTCGGCAACTCACGCAGCCTTTCGACCCTGTTTCATCATTTCTTAATAGAGTTTCTAGACCGACCCTGATAGCTGGATGGTCTTGAGGCAACTCACGCAACCTTTCAACATCTGGAGCACGATTATGCATCTGTAGCATAATACGAGTTATCTCACCTAGGAAATTGTTAATCAATTTGAGTTCTTTTTCTTGTTCATTGCGTAATCGGGTGAGGATAGCCTTTTGCACCTCTGCTGGTTAATTCGTTAGCCTTTGGAGCCTATTTTAACAATCCACCGGAAAATGAACCGGTGCACAATCCACTTGTTGTCGACCAAGACCCAAATCCGTTTGGTTTGACAAAGGAATAACTCAGACAAATGGACCAAGATATGCAAGTCTTCCTGGAAATGGAACAACTTGAAAGAGAAGAGGAAGCTGCTCGTTTAGAGCGGCAAGCCAGGGAGGATGAAGAACGTAGGAAGAACTGGGAAATGGGTTGGTTCTCACCTGATTCCTCGTCGACTGAAGATGGTTACCCAGACTCATATGATACCTTCAATTAATTTGTATCGTAGTTTCATTCGTAGTTTCTTTTTAATTTCCTTATCGCATTTTCATTTGTAGTTTGGTTTTAATTTCCGTATCGTAGTTTAATGTAATTTCTATTTGACGTTTAATTTATTATTTCTATTTGATGTTTAATGTATTTCTATTTGATACTTTAGAAAGCGTTACAATTTTTTATAAAACATTACATACCATATCAAAGAGGCAAATAAAACATTACAATTTTTTACAAACCCTAAAAACCCTAAACCCTAAACCCTTAAAGCTAAACCAATCCGTAACTCAAACAATAACCAAACGAATAGTCCAATAAATCCAAATATGTTAGTCTATGGGTAGCATGTCTCGAATAGTCTACGGGTAGCATGTCTCGAATAGTCCAATAAATCCAAATACTTAGGGTCGATTTCGTCTTTGCAAGATCGAGCTTGTAATTAAGATTGGATCGGGATCTTAAGATCCTACTATAATGTCATTTAAAGAGTATTAACATTTTTTTTTTTTTTTTTTTTTTTTTTTTTTTTTTTTTTTTAATTCTACAAAATACATTCCATACTTTTTTAGTTTGCGGTTCGAGAAAAGTAAGATCATATCGTATTAGTTCTTAAAATCCTATGGTAAACATCGGGATCCTATAAGATCTTAAGCTCACAAAGATCCTTTGTAAAGATCCAGATCGTTTTTGCTTTGCAGTATCGTAAAATCGTAAGATCCTAAGATCAGGATCGGGATCCTGACAACCATGGTCTCACGTACACTTCTAATTTCCTTACTTCGTAGTTAACCAATTTTAAGAGCATTACCAATGGTCACTCAGTGTTAGGCTGAACACACTCTTGACCAAAAGCGACCTGGGTCACCGGCTGCCACGTCAGCTTTCTCTCTCCGGCGACCAGAAGCGACCGACCTGCCACACTCGGTGACCGAATTTTTTTTTAATCAAACATTTAAAATAAACTTAAAATTCATTAATAATAAAAACATTACAATACTGAATTAAAAACATTACAATACTGAATTAAAAAAACGTAAACTAATCATAAATGAAAATGAAACTACAACTTAATGGAAGGTATCATCTGAGTCTGGGTAACCATCTTCAGAGGATTCGGAATCAGGTGGGAACCACCCACTTTCCCAGTTCTTCCTACGTTCTTCATCCTCCCTGGCTTGCCGCTCCAAACGAGCAGCTTCCTCTTCTCTTTCAAGATGTTCCATTTCCAGGAAGACTTGCATATCTTGGTCCATTTGCCTAAGTTGTTCCTCAGTTAAAACAAATGGATTTGGTTCTTGGTTGGCAACCGGTGGATTGTGCACCGGTTCATTTTCCGGTGGATTGTTCATCGGAAGATTTTCTGGTTGGAAAACCGGAAAGATATGTTCAGGTGGAGTATGGAATTCTTCATTTTGGCGAGGTGGACTTGGAAATTGTTGCCCAAAATCCTTTTGGCGAGGTGGACTTGGAAATTGTTGCCCAAAATCCTTTTGGCGAGGTGGACTTGGAAATTGTTGCCCGAAATCTTTTCTGAAAGACATTTTGAATTTGAGAAGTTTGGATCTTGAGTATTTGAGAAGTTTGGAATGTGTTTGTGTGTGACATGTGCTTCAGAAGCATGGGTATTTATAGGGTACAAATGCACACGTTTTTAATATTTTAACTTTGAATTTGAAATTTGAAACGGATATAAAAATATCCCGCCCTTGTGTTGTATTTTTTTGTAATGTATTTTTTTAATGAAATTAATTTAGTTTATTTGGGTATTTGAAAAAAAAAATAAAGTTTAACACACTGCCACGTCAGCTTTAACCTTTTCACCTTTAACTCAAAAAAAATACCCGCAATCATAACTCACCCTTAACTCACCTTTAACTCAACTATTTTCAAACCCTATAAACTTATTTAATATCATTAATATATAAAATATCAATTACCCTAATCAAAAAGTCAATTAGTCAATCCAACACCAAACACACTTCCAAATCAACTAAACTAGTCAATCCAAACCAAACACAAACCAAATCCTATTATCCATCTGGTTACTTTTGGCGCATTTCGATGGTCCCTCTTCCCGCCTAAAGTATTGGGAACCGTTCGTATACCGTGTGCAGCCTATTTATACCTATGGACATGGAAAACCGTTCATAATCAACTCCTTTGATATTTTCATTAGAAAATAAATTTCAAATTTCAATGGCTGAATCCTCTTCAACTCCTTCTTCAAACAAAAACAAACGCCCAAGGGATGATTCTCCTCCTCCAATGCCTGAAAAATATAAAAAATTAGGCATATCCCAACATATTTGGGAGAAATGTAGTGAAGGTGAGTATGGTGCTGAAAACGCATTGATAGAAATTTACAACAAGCGTATAAAGATGTTTGAAGAAAAATTGATGATAGGAACAAAAAAAAATGTAGGTCACGTATAAATCTCAAACACACACTCGTTAGGACAAATAAGAACTCGTACTACTACAATATATTATGCTACGTATGAGATGAATAAGCTAATAAGCACTACTAAATAAGATAAGAGAATAAGAAGAAGAATAAGAAGAATGGTCGGATTTCACTTAATCAAACTTTACTCGAGCAGCGCTTACGCTATACACATGAAAACCAACTACTAAAAATGCATCCCATGCCTTCTATTTATAGGCAATGGGAGGGGAATAATTCTAGGAATATTCCCTTACATGTGATAAGAATGAACTAACTAATGTGACCGGTCCATGGACTACTAATGGACCGGTCCACAATTACAAACCATATAGTCCTTAAACTTGCAACATTATATTTAAATGAACAAGAGTTATAAATATTTGAAACGTGTTCCTAACAATCTCCCCCTAAGTCTTGATCATCAATGTTGCTCGACGTCTTCTTTGCTTCTTGGGCTTCTGACGTCTTTATAATCTTTGATTCTTTGTTCTTGTTTAATGATGATATGTTGTTGTCTTTATCTGCCAATCTCCAACGTCTTCTCGTCTCCTCCATCATGCTCATATGTTTTAGACTTGTTTTCTGCAACTTGTTCTCACTTTTCAATCTTAAAACTTAAGAAAGGTTGATGTGCTTGAACTTTTGACTTTCCTATATCATATGTTGAACTTTTGATGTTACTGAGTCTTTGAGAGAACATTTCTTCAAGATATGAACATGATGGAGTCTTGATGGTCGAACTCCAGCTCCTCAGCAGCAGCAGCAGCAGCAACAGCAGCAACAGCACGAACCAACCGGTACTTACAGGCTCAGACTTGAGATCATCAACAGCATAGTGTGAAGACTTTCTCAAATCCTAACCCAGACCGTTCTGAACCGGATTCCCCCGAAAGGGATTACACGGACACACCGAAGTGCACCCACGATTCAGTGAGTCGCTGGAGATCACCCCACGACTGTAGACCGTTTGGAGCAAACACTAAGTGTAACTCACAAGGAGTTACCGAAGTGACCTGCTGTCAGACTTGTTTGATGTTGCTCTGGCAGGATTTCCATTCAATCATTGATAATCACAATTGTGACTTCTCTCATGAATGTTCTTGGCAGATTGCTAAGATCTGCGAAGGACACTTTCTTAATTTTACATCTGCTGCCCATGATGTAGAACAACAGAGTAATACTAAGTGTACCTAATAGATCTTTTATGAATCTCATGGCTCTAGACTCGATTAGTGCACATTTGTTTGGTCATCGGAGGCATGGAGCAGATTGCCTCCTTTTCAATATCAACACTCTCGTAATGAGAGGTCGATAGATTATGAAGGGTTCTCCGTGTGAATGAAACAAATGTCTTTTGAGAGACACTTGAGTGGATAAGAAGGTTTATTAGTGCATCACTGTGTCCATGACGTCTTTAGTCTTCAATACCGGTGATGCTCATCAACCATTAGATTATGAATTGAACCCGGTGTCTGCCCTAAGGTTGAACAAATGGAGGGCTATTTCTTTTCACCCTTTTCTTTACTTTTCTTTTTAATTCTTCAACCCCTTCTTTCTCCGTTCATTCATTTTCTCCTTTTTATATCATACCTAGGACTTTCTAGTTCTAAACTATTGGTATTGTCCTTGGGTAGATCCCTCCGGTTCTGGCGGATCATAGGACGGTTTTTCCTAACCTTAGTCACCTTATAACTCCATGACTATCCTAATGATGCCATAAACCAAACCATTGAAAATCTCTCAAAGTGTCGATAATTGTAAATACATTTTGTTGACACTTTGAGAGTTTGATGATTTTCAGAAATACTCCCCCTTAACATGTGCGCATTAGTATTAAATTTTGAAATTTGCACATGCTGGAAAGAGTTGGCACTTTTGAATTGATTGACTTTCAATGAACCTGATCGTTGCGAGACACGCTTACATCACCAGTTAGACTGGCTTGAAATTATTACCCGTCCAGATCAGATTCAGAGATTATCGCTCGAAATCGGTACATTCTACTCAGACACATCCTTTGCGAGACACGCTTACATCACCAGTTAAACTGGCTTGAAATTATTACCCGTCCGGGATATGTCCTTTCGACTACTGACTTTCCTATTTGTCAATTCGAGAGTCAATTCTGACTTTGAGCACACGAGATTCCAGCAAATGAGACATCATATTTTAATCATCTTTTTCTTCTCCCCCTCAAAAATAGCATACTCATGATGTTTTTGGAAAAACGTTTATGATTAAAATATGCTGTTTTTGAGTTTTAGGGAAGAATTTCAAGAACATTTATAATTCTTTGAACAAAGATTATATTTTCAAATACTCCCCCTTAACAAGGGAATATTTGTCCTTATGAGCAGAATGTTTGAAAAATGTTGGAAAACATGCTGATTTTAATTCTGCTCATAAGTAAGAAGCTTTCGCTCCTTTTTCAGGATTGAGGCACTGAAGCGTACCTCAGGGTCCTTTCTTTGGGGTCCGGGTTGTACACTGTGATGTGTGCACAAGCCGTAATGTACAGGCCAAATATGGAAAGAAGAATGATATGATGAAATTTGAGAATTGATTCTTACATCATCCACCTTTACCAAAAGTTGTGAACATTGGGTTAGTTCGCTGAAATAGTCTGATGGCGAATGGTGGACGACCCCCAACATAGCTCTCTAGCCTCCTCATCTGATCCCTATGGTATAACCGTTCTTCCATCTTCCGAATAAATTCCTTTACTTGTCGCAGCTCCTTCGAATTCCATCGTCTTGATTTTTCTAACATCGAATCTCGAACTCTATTAGCTAACTCATCACGTACACTCTTTAGGGTATCATCACAGAACTTGTGAATTTCATTGAATGCCATGAAGCGGTGAAAATCAGTTGTGCTTCTGTAGACGAACCCAAAGGTTGGACGATGTAGCATGGTGTACTGAGGGTCCTTTTTGCTATTTAGAAGGAACTTTGGTTCAATAAGGTTAAGCTGAGTCTGATAACTTTCAACACCAAGCTGGAGATCTTCTACACGTTCTTTGATGATGGTTCTCCTGATGTAATGACAGAGGGAAGTACTAAGTGCATATCGAAGCTTATTGGTCAGATGCTGCAGTTTGCCTTGGACCTTCATTAGATACATGTCTTCGATATCATTCAGATTTAAATCAGGAAAATCCGCCTCTGAGAATGTGTAAAGATTGTTGTCGATTCTTTTTACTGTGATCTCTTCTAGAAATATATAATCGCATCTTCTGGATCCACTCACATTGATGACGGCAATTATTCTGAGATCACTGTAAACTGGTTCTTTTGATTTCTAGAGGGCAAGTTTGTACTTGTACCAGCTTTGTCTTTTAGAGTACCAGTGATGAATCCCCAGCTCTGCATCACGATCATAGTTGACGAGCTTTTTAACAAACAGACGTCTGTTAATAGCTTCTTCTTCAATAGCTGATTGTGTGTAATGAGCTGCTGGTGTGAAAGTGATTGATGTAGCATACTTTGTTGTTCCTTGAGCTCCATTCTTTAGAAGTTCCAGATCGTTGTTGAAGAAGATTTGAAATGGAATTTCGGAGTAGTAAGATCTTCTTATCACGGACAGTGGCTTGGTCCAATCAGTGATGAACGGTTGATTCTTGCCAACTTTCCTGACGACGTCTGGACTAGCCCAGTCGAAGTCACTTGACATTGCCCGTGCAATGTTTTCAAGGTGATATTCGAGTTCTGCTGCGCTATTGGATTTGTTTTTCAGAAGAAGGAAAGCATCATTCTTGATCCGACGAAGTTCCCTTTTGGTCATCTTCTTAATGTTAAGACTTCTCTTAATCTCTTGAGTTACAGCAAAGGTGCTGTCTTCAACTCGAGAAGCTTCGTCAGTCTGAACTTGAGCACTTGCTAAATGATCGAACCAGTCATTTCCTAGCTCATCCGTATCATTATCCAGCCATGTGACAATAGCTGGTCCAGTAGATGACTTTTTGCTGTGTGAAGGCTTGGACTTGGATGGCTTTGGTTTTGGTGATGATGATGGTGAATGAGGTTGATCATCTTGTGGCTGGAATTCCATATCTTCAGTTGTAAACTGCTCATGGTGATGTTCGGTTTCAGTGGGACCAGAGGATTGATGTTTAGGAGGTTGAGATGATGGTTTATGTCCAGTTGGCTCCTTAATGTGAATCCCTGACCCGCCTTTGTGTTTCTTTTGTTCGGGTTTAGGGTCCTGATCATCTTCATCATCCTCTCGAATTCGTTTTCCTTTGTCAGCAGTTTCCTTGCATGATTTCTTCTCAATATGTGCTTGAAGAGCTGCAATCAGGTTAATTTCTTTTGGAGAAGGAGAGGTGATTTCAAAGAGTCTATCGAGAAGCACAAGCTCGATATATTCAGTGGTGAGTTCTAGAAGTGGTTTGGTGTGGGAAGAAGAAGAGACAGCTTCTTTGATCTTTTCGTCCAGTTGTGAATCAATATGTTCATTTATGTTTTGTTGAAGATCAGGAAGGAATTGCTTAAAAAATTTCTTTGTTTTGCGTGTCGTATGATCTTTGATGTTGAAACCAAGGAATTCATCTATCTGCTTCTTGCTTTCCTGCATTTCTTCCATTTGTTGAGACAGTTTCTGAACTAAACTTTCCATGTCAGCTAGTTTAGTTGATGTATGTTTGTCTCGTTGCGCTTGTGCTTTCTTTATTGCCTGTTTAAGTCTCTTTGCTGCAGGAGACACAACATCAACTTTTGTAACTTGGACGATCCTTCTCTTGCTCTTTCCTTTGTAGGCCTTACGAATATTTTCAGAAACGGTTGCCTTTGATTTTGGTGATGAAGACCTCGAAGATGATGGAGTGAGTGAAGGAATTGGTTCATCAGATTGAGCAGTTGATTCCTTTTGAGGTGAGGGTGGAGGTGTAGGATTCTTAGGTGGTGATCCAGGAGGTGTCTTTGGTGAAGAAGCAGACGAGGGCTGAACTGATGGTTGTTCTTGCTGCTGTTGTGGGTTATGAACGACCATAGCCAGTTTAGATTCGTTTGTGTCCTTTGGAGGGGAAGGAGGAGGTGTTGGAGTGTGAGAGCGAAGGTAGCTATCTGCTTCCAGGTTAGCTTGAGCCTCCTCCTTACGTTTCCTTTCTTCCTCTTGTCTTCTCTGTTCCTCAAGATCTTTGGCTGCTTTAATTGTTTGATCTCCCAGAATGTCTTTTTCTTCTTCTAAGTTCCAATCTTCATTATCATCATTACGTGTTTGTTCCTCGGGATTGTCATCAAACATAGAATCAGAAATATCCTTATCAGATAAAACAATGTTGCTATCCTGATCTTTTTCTTTCTCCTCCTGAGTTGGTGCTCCCAAGTCGGGTTGATTAACCGAACTTGTTTGCTGTGAAGAGACCTTTGTTGATTCAGCTCCAGACCCTCCGGGTTGATTAACCGGATCTTCTTGGGTCAAAGCTACTTTAGGAACAGTTTGTGATCCTCCAACTCCATGTGTTCTTTCATACTCCCTCTGTTGTTCCAATACTTTCTTTGCTCTACGCTCTTCATCTTCTTTTAATGATTTGAGACTTTGTTTTTGTGCATTCTCATGAGAGATCTTATTGTGAAGTTCAGCCTCTTCTTCAGTCATAAAGACATGTTCTTCTTCGGATTCAGATGATTCAGAGTTAGATTCTGTATCTTCATCAACGATTCTATTCGGTTCAGGTTTAGGCTGTGGTTTACTGGGTACTCTCCTTTTGATGAAAGTTGTTCTTGGATGTTTTGCTTTTGGTTTAGAGACACTTGAGGCACTTCCTGTCTTTGTCTTACCTTTTGAATGAGTCTTTGAAGATCTAGATTCTTCAACCATCTTGGCAAGACCCACACGACGTTCACGATATGCTTGGTCGTAATCATGATAAGCTTTTGTTTCTTTGACCTCATCAGGCATCAAAAATTCTGGCAACCTCGCACCTTGCTTTCGCGTGCTTTCTTTTGGGAAATAAACTTTGCTCAATGTTTTATCCATGCTATACTCATGAACTTCTTGATCTGTAGGACACTTATCAAGGTCTTCATGTTGATCAAGTAGATAGCTGATAAGAACTTTGGTGTATCGAACAAATGGGATTTTCTTGGATGCTTTACGCATTAAGTACATTATATCATCCCAAATAAGAGCAGCAAAGTCAATAGGTTCTTGGTTTAGAAATCCCCACAAGACTTGTAGATGAGAGAGTCTTGGATGCTCAAACCCACTATCTCTTCCAGTTATTGAATGTGTTATGATGAATGATGCGTGGTTTTGCAACCTTACAGCAGGTTTTACCTCTCAAGGGATCTCAAGAGGCTTACAACCCCACCAGGTAGTGTACCTGACCGATGTAGTATAGTGTAGTGGTAAGTACGGGGGATTGATCGTTCTCCACAGGGAATAGTGTTCGTTAGGTATGAAAAACTACTCTAATTAGGTCTAAGGGTTGAGGAAGATTCTTTTTTGTATTTTTATGTTTTTATGAAAGCAATTAAAATCTCGGGTTTGAAGGAGCGGGCGGAATTAGTTGCTAGCCAACTAACCCAAATAACTACAAATGCAAATAAAATAAAATAACTGAAAATAAAATGTGGTGAAAACTTATGTGTAGAGAAATGTGTTTACTTAGATTTCCTTACTCCCTAACTATCTTTTACCGGTTGATTAGTGTGTATTAGTTGCGTGGATGACGGGTGTATTCCTTAATACCAATCGTGGGGTGGCGTACGTACTTCCCCAACTCTATGAACTCCTACTTCACTCCTATGTCGAGCCGGCTAGGAAGCTCCTAACATGGGATCACTAGAATTCGCTCATGCATTAAATACAACCATAAAAACCTTTAGTACGCATTTGGTTCATGTTTCTTAAGACGTTCAAGCAAGTTACCGAATAGGAAGTTAGCCAGTTTTCTTAAGCCTAACATAGATAAACAATCATCCAATACAACTAATAACACACTAATAACCAATAATCAATAGCTAGGTTTCATTAGATCTAAGCAAACACAAGATAAATCTAGCCTAACATGTTAAACAAAAGACAAGAACAAGATAGAATCAAACAACACATAGACATATTGAATGATTAATTGATAACTTATCTTCAATGTAACATGGAAGATCTCAAGGCAAAAAGCCTTGAAAAAGATGCTAAAATCGTCTTAGGGTTTTCTCCCAAAAATTCCACACTAAGTTCCACACTAATGACAAAGAATTGCAAAACTATATATAGATTTTTACATCTGACGGCGTCACGTTATGGATTGTGACGCCGTCACCTCGCCGCTTTTAGGGTTCCCGGATGACCTTCTTGACGCCGTCCCTCTTTAGCTCTCCAAAATCCGTTCTGGCTTATCAAGGCTTGACGCCGTCAGACCTTGAACGTGACGCCGTCCCTCTTAAAATTAAGCCGTGACGCCCTTGATCATATTAAAGGGTGACGCCGTCAGAATTCCATGCAATTTTCACTGGCTTATCATGAGTAATTTTCACATCCACTTTTTTTCTTGCCAAGCCATGACGCCGTCCAGGGTAAATCCTGACGCCGTCAAAGGTAACTTTCAGCCGATTTTTGAGACTTTTCCGTTTTCTTCACTTTTATGCTCCAAAAACGTCCAAAATGCCTCCTTTTCCAGATTTCTCCTCAAAAGTACCTAAAATGACAAAAGGAACGATTTAGGGTGATATTTGATCAAATAAATACGATTTAGGGCTTAAATGACCCCTTAAAAGCGGTACACTTTTCGCTTCATCAAATACCCTTACACTTGAGATTTGCTTGTCCTCAAGCAAATGCGCTTTTATTCTAATCAAAATACAAGTTAGGGGTCATTTAACGCTAACATAAAAGTAATTACAACAAATAATCGTTCCACTTCAATCATAATAAGCACGGAGATTACATACTAGCACCTCACAAGTAGTGTTTAGATACTCACATCTCTCAAGTGTCATCAAAATAAATCTCATAAATGAAAACGGATAATATCTCTCACTACCTGTCATAGCAAATAGATTACCATAGGCTTGGGAAAGGATCGAAAACCTCCTCCACTAGGCGTAAGCACCAAAGATAAACTAGCAAAGAGGGCTTTTACATGGGTTATAACGTTAGGTGTAGGGATATGATAAACACGGATTTGTTGGATACGGGATATTTTACTGGTGGCGAGTTAAAGATCTTGATTAATTACATGTACTATACAATGTTGCTAAGCCAAGACTCGACTCGATCTTAAGCTAAAAACAAAATAACAAAATAACAAAAACATAAACTAAACATAAAATGAAACGGGATGGTAGTCCGTATGTTTTTTCTATTTTTCTTTTTCTCATTTTTTTGTATTTTTCTTGATTTTTCGATTTTTTTTTTTTTTTTTTTTTTTTTTTTTTTTTTTTTTTTTTTTTTTGCATACACTTTTGCCCTACCATCCAAAATAATACATCATAGGGGCATTGCATTCCCCTTACACTTGAACTTTTACATAACTTTACAAATAACTATTCTAATGACTCGAATTAAGATAATCGAAAAACTTGGAGTACTTTTAAAATATTTAGCACATATGGGGGTAATAAATGATGTTCTTCCCCATTACTCCATTACACTAGTACTTTACCCATGAGTCCCAATCGTCCCAAAACAATATGTACAAAGATATGACTCGACTTAGCAACCATGTAATCAATTAGATAATTAACTTGGGTTTTAAACAAATGTTGTAACAATAATGCACTAAAAATGAGTGCATACAAGGTAGGCTAAGGCGATTTGGGTGTACATTTTAGTGGGGTGTAAACAAATTCTTCCTTTAAGTAAAATGCTTAAAGGTCAAAACGAAAAGATAGGCTCTGAGGGGTGTACTAGGGGTATCGTGTACTAAAAATGAGTACAACGCAAAGGGTGTGGGAGAATTACTTGACCAATGTAGCCAAAGTAATTATAACAAAAACACAGGTGTAAAACAATGGGTTAATCCTAATGCCTCTTATCATGTAGTAAATCTAACTACACGAATGTAGTCTCACTTGTGGCCTCGGAATGGTCCTAACGCAAGTTCTAGAATCTAAGTGCTACCGGTACACACATCATAGCATAAATGCTTTTCCTACCAATTCTAGGGGCGAACCTCACATATTTGGGGGTGGAAAATTTTTTAGTGGTACGGTTTTTGTGCTAGTCATATAACTCCTATCCGTGAGACGCTCATTAAGATCAAAATTTCACTCCTATATGTTGTAAAAAATTTTAAATTTGGCACTAAAATTACTCTAACAGGTATTTATCTCAGTTTTATTACACATCTACTATTAAACTAACAAAAATCAAACGCAAGAGCATTCTCTAAAATCGTACTTTTACCCTCCCCTTACACTTAAGATGAACATTGTCCCCAATGTTCAAATAACAAGATGTAAAAGTAAAAAGTAAAAGAATGAAATTAAATACTCCCCTGATTCGCTCGGTGGATAATGAAATAACACGGTTAAATCTTCTTCCAAGGTAATGTAGAAGCTCCATGACTAATGCATCGCCATAAGCTTGATTCCATATACATTTCCTTGTCCAAAATAACCTGTTAAACCTGAGAAAACAAACACGAAAACCTGCATAACAACGGCGGAATAAATTCTATATATAAGGATATAATGCTTGTGGAATGATAATTTTGCAGATTCCTAGAGATTATAAGTTGGAGATTTAATAAAAACTTTTTATGAAAACAAAACTTTCAAAAATTTCTGAAAATTAAATCTGACGCCGTCAGGTTATAGACCCTGACGCCGTCAGAAATGACCTGACAAAATTCTCACGTTAAGTTTCCGGAAAATTTCTGGAAAAACCTTTACCTTACTTCCTGGAAATCCTGCAAAACATCACTATGACTCGATACAAGCATTTGACTCAAACAAATACTAATATGTATGCTAATTTAATATGATTATGATTCATGCTCATTTGTGTTCTAATAAACCGATTTGGATTTCCCTTACACTTATCTTTTGCAAAATACCTTTATATGTAATTAAGACGAAGTTAAAAACAAGATAAAGCATTTTCACAAATTACTTTTGAACATGAATCAATAATAATAAAATTTAAACATACATACGGAAACAAATAAAATCAAACAAACAAATAAATGAACACTCAAAGCAAAAAAAAAATAAAAATAAAGCTCGGGTTGCCTCCCAAGAAGCGCTTTTCTTTATTAACGAGTCTTGTAGCTAGACTCAAAGTCCATCTATCTAGTGTCGCTTATGCTCACGTACCCGAGTGTGAGCCATCTAATTGTTGCCTCATCTTTCTTGTATTCATCATTTAGCTCCAAACATCCATGATAATATCTCTTATTTTTCTCATGTGGATATTTGAGCCCCTTCCCCTTATCATTCTCACTTAACAAGTCGATAGGCATAATTCTATTGCAAGATTCAATGGAGTAGTTCTTAAACCTAGGATGTGCTCGGGGCATTTGGTAAACAAAATCTTCATCCCCATCCGAGAATGTAATTAACCCGTCCACAAGTTTTTCGTCAAGGTTGGTCAACCTTTTGAAGGGTTCTCCAAAAATGACTTGGGTTAATTTGTCATCGATAAATTCTCCTAAGTTCTCCATAACCATAAAATCCACCAAATACACAAAACTTCCTACGAACACGTGTAGTGGCTTAATCCTAGCAACAATGTTATCTCCTTGATATTCAAGCTCATCTACCATGATTTTATTACAATTAGCGCGAGAGATAATGTTCATAGGCAAAGATGAGTTAAGATAAGCATAAAAACTATGATAACCAATCTTACACGGAAATTGCATGTTAAAGAGGCTATCCTTTTCGATCATAGTCCTAGGGTCAACATACTTAAAGGGATCAATTTCCTCTTTTCCCCATTCCTCGTTAACTACTTCACCATCACCGGCATCCTCATCGGAGTCTGAGTAGTAAAATGGACTAACATAGTCATTCTCATGGTCAGACTCCTCCATCTCAGAATTGTTACCAAAGTGGTGGTTGGGTGAAAAGTTGTTGTTTTCTACGATGGGGGCGGGAACGGGTATTTGAAAGTTTGCACGGCGGAAAATACGAATAACAGGGATCAAATGATCAATGTTACTCATGAGGTGGGTGGAAGGAATCACAAACAAAAGTACAAAGAAATAAGATAGACTAAAGAAAACCTAGAAAAATAAAATAAAAATCTCACTAGAAAGGAATCTAGTGAGTAGACCTAATAGAAATAACAATTCAACCTAAACAATAACTATTCCCCGGCAGCGGCGCCAAAAACTTGATGCGTGGTTTTGCAACCTTACAGCAGGTTTTACCTCTCAAGGGATCTCAAGAGGCTTACAACCCCACCAGGCAGTGTACCTGACCGATGTAGTATAGTGTAGTGGTAAGTACGGGGGATTGATCGTTCTCCACAGGGAATAGTGTTCGTTAGGTATGAAAAACTACTCTAATTAGGTCTAAGGGTTGAGGAAGATTCTTTTTTGTATTTTTATGTTTTTATGAAAGCAATTAAAATCTCGGGTTTGAAGGAGTGGGCGGAATTAGTTGCTAGCCAACTAACCCAAATAACTACAAATGCAAATAAAATAAAATAACTGAAAATAAAATGTGGTGAAAACTTATGTGTAGAGAAATGTGTTTACTTAGATTTCCTTACTCCCTAACTATCTTTTACCGGTTGATTAGTGTGTATTAGTTGCGTGGATGACGGGTGTATTCTTTAATACCAATTGTGGGGTGGCGTACGTACTTCCCCAACTCTATGAACTCCTACTTCACTCCTATGTCGAGCCGGCTAGGAAGCTCCTAACATGGGATCACTAGAATTCGCTCATGCATTAAATACAACCATAAAAACCTTTAGTACGCATTTGGTTCATGTTTCTTAAGACGTTCAAGCAAGTTACCGAATAGGAAGTTAGCCAGTTTTCTTAAGCCTAACATAGATAAACAATCATCCAATACAACTAATAACACACTAATAACCAATAATCAATAGCTAGGTTTCATTAGATCTAAGCAAACACAAGATAAATCTAGCCTAACATGTTAAACCAAAGACAAGAATAAGATAGAATCAAACAACACATAGACATATTGAATGATTAATTGATAACTTATCTTCAATGTAACATGGAAGATCTCAAGGCAAAAAGCCTTGAAAAAGATGCTAAAATCGTCTTAGGGTTTTCTCCCAAAAATTCCACACTAAGTTCCACACTAATGACAAAGAATTGCAAAACTATATATAGATTTTTACATCTGACGGCGTCACGTTATGGATTGTGACGCCGTCACCTCTCCGCTTTTAGGGTTCCCGGATGACCTTCTTGACGCCGTCCCTCTTTAGCTCTCCAAAATCCGTTCTGGCTTATCAAGGCTTGACGCCGTCAGACCTTGAACGTGACGCCGTCCCTCTTAAAATTAAGCCGTGACGCCCTTGATCAGATTAAAGGGTGACGCCGTCAGAATTCCATGCAATTTTCACTGGCTTATCATGAGTAATTTTCACATCCACTTTTTTTCTTGCCAAGCCATGACGCCGTCCAGGGTAAATCCTGACGCCGTCAAAGGTAACTTTCAGCCGATTTTTGAGACTTTGCCGTTTTCTTCACTTTTATGCTCCAAAAACGTCCAAAATGCCTCCTTTTCCAGATTTCTCCTCAAAAGTACCTAAAATGACAAAAGGAACGATTTAGGGCGATATTTGATCAAATAAATACGATTTAGGGCTTAAATGACCCCTTAAAAGCGGTACACTTTTCGCTTCATCAATGAAGAAGATAGTCCTCCAGGGTTGAGGAATGTATCTAGCATTAACTTTGGATATCGTGGTTAATGGTGTATCAGGTTGAACATCATAACCAATATCTTCCAGGAATTGCATGACCTCAGACTCTGAAGGTATTGGGTGGAATCGGTTAGCAGCTTCAGGTGCCTCTGGAAGTTTTAAGGCTTTTCTGAGTGTAGCAGGTGTGACTCTGATTTTCTTCCGATCCAGTGGGCAAGTAAAGTACTTGTCATCATTGCTTCTTGTGAAGGTATCCCAGAATTGATGAATATATAACTCTGGAATGGTGTCTGAGCTGTCAAGAAGATCCCTACACTTGTGAGCATTGAGAATCTCTACAGCAATCTGGCAACTTGGATCAGAACCTTTGATCTTGTCCAATTCTACCCGTGAATTGTTCTTCCCTATTTCCAGAGTATACCCACGAGGAAAGACTTCTTCTTTGGTGAGAGCAGGAAGTGGTTGTTGTTGGGAAGATGCCATTTATGTGTTTCTGAATCAACAATCATATACGAGTATACAGAATGCATGTTTGTTAGAAAAATTGTTAGCTTTTAAGAACAACACATAGCATTCTATTGTATTAATGATTGTTTGTTACATGCTTGGTCAAAGAATTTATCAAAAACTAGCCAAATTCTATAAAATTTTGATTAATTTTGATAAGTATAAAGGATATACCTAAGGAAATTGATCAAAATTTTATATCAGATCACAACTGCGATAAATTATGTCAACTGCGATAATTATTGTCAACTGCGATAATTTTGGCCAACTTCGATAAACTCTTATACAAGAGTTTACGAGCACTTTTGACGATGAACATTCACTTAAATCTTTATCGTGATGCATGATTTGTGTCCACAGAGTTTCACAAACAATTTGAATGACATTTATGGACATTTTGGCTAAGTTATAACAAAAACGAACCATAATTATGCATAAATAAAACTGCTTGTAACACCTAAAAAAATCCAAAACATGTAAAATGACCATTTTGCCCCTACAATTATAAAATTTCTTAAAAGCTTATAAAAGTACCGAATCGATCCCAAATTTCTGGCAATGCACAAGATATATTACAAAATAATTTTGACAACCTCATTTAACATTTATACAAATTACAAAATGACTAAAATACCCCTATGGACCGAATTCTAATTATATTTAACATTATGACAAATTAAAAGAATTTAAATGAAACAAAAATGGAAATAATCAATCACTATCATTTGCCAACTATGAAACCGAGATTTTTGGTCAAAGCCCACCCATTGGACTCGGCTATATCCCTTTTTAAAATAGCTCCACACGTTTTTGTCTAACAAACCCTAATTCATTTTATGCCGCCTAGAACACAAAGCACAAAATAATTCCTCAAACCTTCATCCGATTTTCTGGAGCAAAAGAAGCATTTTTCTGGTGTTAGTTGTGATCCAAGGAAGTGTAGAAAAATTGGTTTTGGTCGTGGTTCTTCTTGGTTCGATCGCTAGGAATTATTTTCATCCGATAGGTAAATATTCCAAATCTATTCGTACGACCCTTCTAAAATTTTGTAATCATTTTTCTCATGTTCCTCATGTCGAATATGCTATGTGAAAAATATTCCTAAGGTTGTGGAGGCTGTGGATCGATCGCTATAAATTCTTGGTTCTAAAGTCCACTCGACAAGGTGTAATTTTGTTTGGGCTCGTTCATACGTTCAATCTCTGATTCGGTATTTTTCCTATGATCTATCATCTTCATATAACTCAGATAAAATGTAAAATTCGATGCATGCAACCTTGATCTAATCGTATGAATTAAAATGAAATAAACACGTATAAAACCAAATATATTGTATGCGAATTTTCTGGATGTTGTAAACAATTTTCCTGGACTCTATTCGAACTATGTGACCTGGGAAAAATAAGAAATTGAATGTTTGAAGCTAGATTCGATCGTGGTATAATTTTTGATATATCGCTAAAATGGAATAGTGCAAATCGAATGGAATAAAAACCCTAGCTTCGATTAGGGTTAAGGATGTTGTGTTTCTAGGAATCAATAAATGCAGAAAATGATGTGTAAATGATTGATCATGATTAGGTTGTGTTTTGCTAATTGATTTAGGGTTTCGAATTGATTTTCATGCGATTTGGACTTTTAAAAATGTAAGGGTGTGTTTCGTAAATTCTGAAACTAAGGGGTCATTTTTGTAAAGTGCATTAACCAATGTCGAATGTGAATAAAATATAAAATGAAGGGTCTTTGTGTAAATATAAGGTTTAGAAGGTTTAAATTGTAAATTATGAAAAGTTGTTTAAATCGAATGGAACTTAATTAAAATAGGAGGACTTGTTTTGTAACTTTTAAAACTCAAAGGTTATTTTTAGAACTTATTTTGGGATGTGTCCTATTCGAATAAAATATGAGTTAGGGGTGTCATGTGTAAATTTTAGAATTAAAAGGATTAAAATGTTATGTTGATAAAGTGTAATTCGATTTTGTAAAATAATTTAAAAGAGGGACTAAACTTGTAATTTCTGGAAAGTTGAGTAGGATTCGAACACTAAAATATAATGAGGATGAAATGTGTAATTTTGGGAATTTATTGGACTAATGTGTAATTATTATTAATTAAAGTTTGAAAATGGAAATTAAGGGTTTAATATGTAACTTTGTAAACTAGAGGGACCTAATGTGTAAATTCTGTAAAATTGAGGATACATTCTTATAATATGATAAAATAAGTGACCATTGTGAAACTTTGATAAATTAAGGGTCTAAAGTGTAACTTGTGAAAGTAAAGGGTGTAAAGTGTAAATTGTAAATTTATAAGGACCAAATATGTAAATGTGATAAAAGATACCCTAATTCCAGAAATAATGATTTAACTATGAATGTTGACCCAACTTTCTAAATAAGGAAACTTTCTAATTATGGAAACTTACTAAGTCTGGAAACCTGCTAAAAAGGGAAAGTTACTTAAAATGGAAAGTCAGTTAAAACCTATTGTAATACTCTTCTACTCTCTTAGGTGTGAAGAAGGAGAGATCCTGAGCTTGTCAGTGTTTTCTATTTCTGGTTTTATTTTGCTTGCAATAAGGTACAGATACTCTGCCCTTTTCAGTAAGGGTGTCCTATCTCATGGCTATGATTATGATTCTGGTTCATTTAAGTTTTCCAAAACCATTGCTATGATCCCTTTTATTATGAACCTTTCTGATTACACTTTGATTTGGACCTTTGGTATTTCATCTGATATATCTGTTTATGAACCATCTATTATGGACCATCTGATTTGACCTTTGATATGTGACCTCTGATTATGATATGATATCTGACTCTTAGTTTGATACCCGAGCCATTTCACTAGGCATGGGGGTTCCATGTCCGTGTCATTGATGCACCAATGGCATGACTCTAGGGCGGTAGAGTGATGTTCCGCCACGTCCCCATTCTGTTTATGATATGCGCATTATATTGATTATGGATTATATATGTTTCTGGGGGGGGCGTATGGATGCATCCTAGATCTGTTCTGTTAGTGGATTTAACTATATGATATGATTTCTGTTCTGGTGTCTGGTACTGTGTGCAATACATGCCTTTCACATTTATCTGGGAGCTGATCACTCCATTTGATACATGAGGACACCCCTCATATTATCTGGTTACTTAAGAGGCATCCCCTCTAGATTATGATGGTTACTATCTGATATGTTCTGGGCTCGTGGTGGATGACTATCCTATTTCTTCTTTTATTTTTCTGTCTCTTTGTTTATACTCCATGATATTTCCCCATGCACAATATTTCAGTTCTGTTTCAGTATTATTGCTTTGTATATGTATCTGTTCACTGGGCTTTTTAAGCTCAGCCGTACGTTTTCTTTTCATGTACGGCAGGTATTTAAGCTTGGATCTGGGTTTTAGCTTTGGGGATGAGAGCAACTGTGTGAAGCTTAGACCTTAGTATTCTTGTTATGCCATTTCGGATTCTGTTTCTGTTATGCCATTGTTTAGGCATTTTGGATTATTTACTTCGGTTTATTTCTGCTTTGGACATAAGTTATGTTGACTTATTTCCTTTGATCATTAATGTTATGGACTTATGATGTTTTTGATTTTATGCTTGTAATCTGATATGAAGCCATTGTTGTGATATCTCTACCCTTGCCGGGTTGGGGTGTTACAATTTATGGTATCAGAGCGCAGGTTATCCGAAACCCTAGAGCTTAGGCTCGTGACCTGTGAGGATTGGGTAGAACTTAGGTTTCCTTTCGCGCACTCTTTTCCTGTTTTGACCTGTCATATATTCTTGATCTGCTCTATCATATTTGCTAATCCTTTTTGAATCATTCAGATGGTGAACACCCGACATCAGGAATATAATGGAGGGAACCCTGATTTTCAGGCCATGATAGCAGAAGCTTTGGCCAACGCTCTTCCTACCTTGGTGACTCAGGTCACCAACAATATTCAGAATGGGGCAGGTTCTTCTGGAGGTGGTGGTGGCGAGGCTCCACCCGCTGCTCCACCGGTCGGTATTCATGTGTGGATTGAGCGGTTTAACAAGCTCAAGCCTCTCACGTTCAAGTCCGCTGCCACTCCTCATGAGGCAGAGGACTGGATCACCCATGTCGAGAAATTGTTCAGGGTTCTAGGATGTGCTGACGAGTTTAAAACTCGTTTGGCTACATTCAAGCTGGAGGGTGACGCTCAGAACTGGTGGACTGCTCTTGTGCAGGCAAAAGGGGATGATTTTGCTGAGACTTGTTCGTGGGCAGATTTCATTGAGGCGTTTTATAAGCAGTACATTCCTATGGCAGAACAGCAGAGATATGAGAGGGAATACGGGATGATTCGTCAGGGTGATCATGAGTCTTCAGGAGACTTTATGCAGCGATTCTTACGTCTGGCTAGCTTCGTGGGGCCAGAGGTTACTGGGGATTCGTTTCGTCAGGCTCGTCATTTCAAGTGGGCTCTTAAGGGATGGGTGTTAGACCGGATTGTTAACACTCCATTTGATGATGTGGCTAGTGTTCAGGATGCTGCGCGCAACATCGAGTTGTTGCATGCGGACAGGGGATCTAATAAGCGTGATAGAGATGGCAACAGGGTTGATACTCGGGGTCATGGTCGTCAGGACCAGAGACAGGATTTTCGGGGTCGTCAGGACCATGGGCAGGATCAGCGGGGTCGCCAGGACCGAGGTGGTGATTATAGGCGACGGGATTCTAGGAACCAGGGCCGACAGGATTATGGTCGGTATGGTGGTGACCGTCGGGGTCAGGGTGATAATAGCAGGCGTAGGGATTCTCAGCAGTATCAGCAGTCAGGATCGTCAGGCCAGAAGAAGGCTGTGGAGACTCTACCTCCTCCTCCTTTATGTACTACATGTGGGAAACCACATCCAGGTCCTTGTTATAAAGCTTCTGGTGGTTGTTTTTCGTGTGGCTCTACTCATCACAGGATCAAAGATTGCCCCAAGAAGAACCCTATTGTGCCAGTAGACACGACTAGGCCAGTTCCCACCATGGGCCGAGTTTATGCTACTACTCGGGATCAGGCTGCCAACACATCAGGTACCATTACTAGCATACTTTACATTGGAGATCGTACGGCTTTTGTATTGTTTGACACCGGTGCTACTCACTCTATTATATCTGTAAACTTTGCTAAGAAACTTAATCTGAAACCAAAACCATTAATAAATCGTATATCCATTGCAACCCCAATGAAAACCCAAGTGATTATTGATCATGAATATGTTAACTGCCCTCTACGTTTCGATGATCGTGTTCGTCCGGCAAATCTGCTTCCCATTGATATGACCGATTTTGATGCGATTCTGGGTATGGATTGGTTGGCTGATCATAAGGCTACCATCGATTGTTATGCCCGTAAGGTGATCTTCGGCGATATTCATCATCCTGATTTCATTTATCATGGTTCCCAGCCTCTGAAATCCGTTAAGATTATTTCTGCCATGAAAGCACGAACTCTGATATCTCATGGTTGCCAAGGCTATTTGGCTTCTGTTAAAGATTCATCTGTAGAAAGTCCTGATGTTGATAGCGTTCCCATTGTTCGGGAATTTGCTGATGTTTTTCCTGATGAACTTCCTGGTCTTCCTCCGGCTAGAGAAGTTGAATTTTCTATTGATCTGATTCCCGGTGCCGAACCTATCTCTAAGGCTCCGTACCGGATGGCGCCTGTTGAGTTAAAGGAATTAAAGGAGCAATTGGAAGAACTATTAGAGAACGGTTTTATTCGGCCTAGTGTTTCGCCCTGGGGTGCTCCGGTGTTGTTTGTGAAGAAGAAGGATGGGTCTATGCGGCTGTGCATTGATTATCGTGAGTTGAATCGTATTACCATTCGTAACCGTTATCCGCTTCCTCGCATTGATGACTTGTTTGATCAATTGCAAGGAGCCAAGGTGTTCTCTAAAATCGACTTGCGATCTGGTTATCACCAATTGCGGGTTAAAGAGCAGGATGTCTCTAAGACTGCTTTCCGTACTCGCTATGGACACTATGAGTTTCTGGTTATGCCTTTTGGCCTAACAAATGCTCCTGCTGTGTTTATGGATTTGATGAACCGGGTCTTTCATGAATTTCTTGATAAGTTCATCATTGTTTTCACTGATGATATTCTGGTGTATTCTAAATCATCTGAAGAGCACGAGCAGCATTTACGTATTGTTCTGGGTATTCTGAGGCAGCAAAAATTGTTCGCAAAATTTTCTAAGTGTGAGTTCTGGCTTAACCAAGTCGCTTTCCTTGGTCATATCGTGTCTGCAGAGGGTATCACCATGGATCCCGCTAAGGTTGAGGCTATCACCAAGTGGCCGAGACCTACCACGGTGACTGAAATTCGGAGTTTTCTGGGATTAGCTGGGTATTACCGGCGTTTTGTTGAAGGGTTTTCTAAGTTGGCTTTGCCTTTGACTCAGTTGATGCGGAAGGGTGAAAAGTTTGTATGGACTGATGAGCGTGAGCAGAGTTTTGAGGAGTTGAAGAGGCGATTGGTGTCTGCACCTATTCTGACCTTACCTTCTGGTTCTGGAGGCTTTCAGATTTATAGCGATGCATCTAAGAAGGGTTTAGGCTGTGTGCTTATGCAACACGGCAAAGTGATTGCCTATGCTTCTCGGCAATTGAAACCCTATGAAGAAAATTACCCAACTCATGATCTGGAATTAGCAGCGGTTGTCTTTGCATTAAAAATCTGGAGACATTACTTGTATGGTGAATCGTGTGATATCTTCACCGATCACAAGAGTCTCAAGTACATCTTTACTCAGAAGGAGCTCAATATGAGGCAGAGGAGATGGTTAGAGCTTCTAAAAGATTACGACACAAACATTCAGTACCATCCAGGAAAGGCTAATGTAGTTGCTGATGCACTTAGTCGTAAGTCTGGGATGATTGCTAGCTTGGAGATTGATTCTCATGTTCTTAAGGATTTGGAGCGTTTGGATGTCGAGTTGTGTGTTCGGCGTGACGTTGGTTACTGGGCTAGTTTGAAGATTGAGTCGAATCTGATGTTGCGTATTAAAGAGGCTCAGAAAGACGATGGTGAACTCTGGGCTATTGTTCAAAATATTGAAGAGGGTAAGCAGACTGAGTTTAGAGTTGATGATAACGGAGTTGTCTGGTATGAGGATCGTTTATGTGTGCCTAATGATTCTGATTTGCGTGAGGCGGTGTTGACTGAGGCTCACAGTTCTCCTTTCTCTATACATCCTGGTTCTACCAAGATGTATCGGGATCTAAAGCAACACTTCTGGTGGAATGGTATGAAGCAAGATGTGGCGTTATTTGTTGCTAGATGTATGACCTGCCAGCAAGTTAAGATTGAGCATCAGCGAGCTAGTGGTCTGTTGCAGCCTCTGGAGATTCCTACTTGGAAGTGGGATGAGATCTCCATGGATTTCGTTTCTGGTTTGCCTTTGACTCGTAAAAGACATGATGCGATTTGGGTGGTCGTTGATCGACTAACTAAATCTGCTCATTTCTTACCCATCCGTATGACCTATAGTATCAGTAAGTTGGCGGAAATCTTTCAGCAGGAGATTGTCAGATTGCATGGTATGCCTTCATCTATTGTTTCTGATCGTGATCCTCGTTTCACTTCGCGTTTCTGGAAGGGACTTCATAAGGCTTGGGGCGCTCGCCTTAAGTTTAGTACTGCTTTTCATCCCCAAACTGATGGTCAGTCGGAGAGGACCATTCAGACATTGGAAGATATGTTACGATCTTGTGCTTTGGAATGGACCGGTAGTTGGGATGAGTATTTATGTTTAGTGGAGTTTGCGTATAATAACAGTTGGCACGCCAGTATTCGGATGGCTCCGTTCGAGATGTTATATGGGCGCAAGTGTAGAGCGCCGGTTTGTTGGAACGAAGTAGGGGAGCGGATTATTGAGGGTCCGGAGTTGGTTCAGGACACCAACGAAAAGGTAGCCGTTGCTAGGGAAAAGTTAAAGGAGGCCCGTGCTCGTCAGAAGAGCTATGCTGACAAGCACCGTCGTGACCTAGAGTTTAATGTTGGTGACCGGGTATTTCTGAAAGTATCTCCTTTCCGAGGGGTTAAGCGTTTTGGAATTAAGGGCAAGTTGAGTCCTCGGTTTATTGGTCCCTTTGAGATTCTGGATCGTATTGGGGAGGTTTCTTATCGTCTGGCTCTACCCCCTCAGCTATCTCATGTGCATAATGTTTTCCATGTATCTCTTCTGAGGGGATACAACTATCACCCGTTGCATGTGGTGTCTTATCCACTTGATCAGATTCAGCCGGATATGTCTTTATCCGAAGAGCCGGAGGCTATTCTGGACCGGCAAGAGCGGGTCATGAGGAGCAAAGTCATTCCATTCGTAAAGGTTCTTTGGAAGAATCACCCAGAGCGCGAGGCTACCTGGGAGACTGAAGAATCGATTCGTGCTAGTTATCCTCACTTTGTATTCTGATCTGGTATGTCTTTGTCTTGTCTTCTGTTTCATTTCATCTGTACCTTTTTGCAAATTTCGAGGACGAAATTTTTCTGTTAGAGGGGAAGAAGTTGTAACACCTAAAAAAATCCAAAACATGTAAAATGACCATTTTGCCCCTACAATTATAAAATTTCTTAAAAGCTTATAAAAGTACCGAATCGATCCCAAATTTCTGGCAATGCACAAGATATATTACAAAATAATTTTGACAACCTCATTTAACATTTATACAAATTACAAAATGACTAAAATACCCCTATGGACCGAATTCTAATTATATTTAACATTATGACAAATTAAAAGAATTTAAATGAAACAAAAATGGAAATAATCAATCACTATCATTTGCCAACTATGAAACCGAGATTTTTGGTCAAAGCCCACCCATTGGACTCGGCTATATCCCTTTTTAAAATAGCTCCACACGTTTTTGTCTAACAAACCCTAATTCATTTTATGCCGCCTAGAACACAAAGCACAAAATAATTCCTCAAACCTTCATCCGATTTTCTGGAGCAAAAGAAGCATTTTTCTGGTGTTAGTTGTGATCCAAGGAAGTGTAGAAAAATTGGTTTTGGTCGTGGTTCTTCTTGGTTCGATCGCTAGGAATTATTTTCATCCGATAGGTAAATATTCCAAATCTATTCGTACGACCCTTCTAAAATTTTGTAATCATTTTTCTCATGTTCCTCATGTCGAATATGCTATGTGAAAAATATTCCTAAGGTTGTGGAGGCTGTGGATCGATCGCTATAAATTCTTGGTTCTAAAGTCCACTCGACAAGGTGTAATTTTGTTTGGGCTCGTTCATACGTTCAATCTCTGATTCGGTATTTTTCCTATGATCTATCATCTTCATATAACTCAGATAAAATGTAAAATTCGATGCATGCAACCTTGATCTAATCGTATGAATTAAAATGAAATAAACACGTATAAAACCAAATATATTGTATGCGAATTTTCTGGATGTTGTAAACAATTTTCCTGGACTCTATTCGAACTATGTGACCTGGGAAAAATAAGAAATTGAATGTTTGAAGCTAGATTCGATCGTGGTATAATTTTTGATATATCGCTAAAATGGAATAGTGCAAATCGAATGGAATAAAAACCCTAGCTTCGATTAGGGTTAAGGATGTTGTGTTTCTAGGAATCAATAAATGCAGAAAATGATGTGTAAATGATTGATCATGATTAGGTTGTGTTTTGCTAATTGATTTAGGGTTTCGAATTGATTTTCATGCGATTTGGACTTTTAAAAATGTAAGGGTGTGTTTCGTAAATTCTGAAACTAAGGGGTCATTTTTGTAAAGTGCATTAACCAGTGTCGAATGTGAATAAAATATAAAATGAAGGGTCTTTGTGTAAATATAAGGTTTAGAAGGTTTAAATTGTAAATTATGAAAAGTTGTTTAAATCGAATGGAACTTAATTAAAATAGGAGGACTTGTTTTGTAACTTTTAAAACTCAAAGGTTATTTTTAGAACTTATTTTGGGATGTGTCCTATTCGAATAAAATATGAGTTAGGGGTGTCATGTGTAAATTTTAGAATTAAAAGGATTTAAATGTTATGTTGATAAAGTGTAATTCGATTTTGTAAAATAATTTAAAAGAGGGACTAAACTTGTAATTTCTGGAAAGTTGAGTAGGATTCGAACACTAAAATATAATGAGGATGAAATGTGTAATTTTGGGAATTTATTGGACTAATGTGTAATTATTATTAATTAAAGTTTGAAAATGGAAATTAAGGGTTTAATATGTAACTTTGTAAACTAGAGGGACCTAATGTGTAAATTCTGTAAAATTGAGGATACATTCTTATAATATGATAAAATAAGTGACCATTGTGAAACTTTGATAAATTAAGGGTCTAAAGTGTAACTTGTGAAAGTAAAGGGTGTAAAGTGTAAATTGTAAATTTATAAGGACCAAATATGTAAATGTGATAAAAGATACCCTAATTCCAGAAATAATGATTTAACTATGAATGTTGACCCAACTTTCTAAATAAGGAAACTTTCTAATTATGGAAACTTACTAAGTCTGGAAACCTGCTAAAAAGGGAAAGTTACTTAAAATGGAAAGTCAGTTAAAACCTATTGTAATACTCTTCTACTCTCTTAGGTGTGAAGAAGGAGAGATCCTGAGCTTGTCAGTGGTTGCTATTTCTGGTTTTATTTTGCTTGCAATAAGGTACAGATACTCTGCCCTTTTCAGTAAGGGTGTCCTATCTCATGGCTATGATTATGATTCTGGTTCATTTAAGTTTTCCAAAACCATTGCTATGATCCCTTTTATTATGAACCTTTCTGATTACACTTTGATTTGGACCTTTGGTATTTCATCTGATATATCTGTTTATGAACCATCTATTATGGACCATCTGATTTGACCTTTGATATGTGACCTCTGATTATGATATGATATCTGACTCTTAGTTTGATACCCGAGCCATTTCACTAGGCATGGGGGTTCCATGTCCGTGTCATTGATGCACCAATGGCATGACTCTAGGGCGGTAGAGTGATGTTCCGCCACGTCCCCATTCTGTTTATGATATGCGCATTATATTGATTATGGATTATATATGTTTCTGGGGGGGGGGCGTATGGATGCATCCTAGATCTGTTCTGTTAGTGGATTTAACTATATGATATGATTTCTGTTCTGGTGTCTGGTACTGTGTGCAATACATGCCTTTCACATTTATCTGGGAGCTGATCACTCCATTTGATACATGAGGACACCCCTCATATTATCTGGTTACTTAAGAGGCATCCCCTCTAGATTATGATGGTTACTATCTGATATGTTCTGGGCTCGTGGTGGATGACTATCCTATTTCTTCTTTTATTTTTCTGTCTCTTTGTTTATACTCCATGATATTTCCCCATGCACAATATTTCAGTTCTGTTTCAGTATTATTGCTTTGTATATGTATCTGTTCACTGGGCTTTTTAAGCTCAGCCGTACGTTTTCTTTTCATGTACGGCAGGTATTTAAGCTTGGATCTGGGTTTTAGCTTTGGGGATGAGAGCAACTGTGTGAAGCTTAGACCTTAGTATTCTTGTTATGCCATTTCGGATTCTGTTTCTGTTATGCCATTGTTTAGGCATTTTGGATTATTTACTTCGGTTTATTTCTGCTTTGGACATAAGTTATGTTGACTTATTTCCTTTGATCATTAATGTTATGGACTTATGATGTTTTGGATTTTATGCTTGTAATCTGATATGAAGCCATTGTTGTGATATCTCTACCCTTGCCGGGTTGGGGTGTTACACTGCTAGTGTTCATGTTCTTGATAAACCCTAAAATTCAATCGATTCACTTAAAGTGTTTCTGGGTACAATCCAATCATGGCAACATTCAATTAAACATCAAACAACATCTTTCCAATCAACAGATTATACAATAATACATTCACAAAGTTTTTCCCCAAATCGTTGCTTAAACCCTAAAATTCGATTAGACTAATTTGTGGTTTCTGGGAGTAAGTAAGCATGCAATATAGGATTACTATTATTGTAAAAGTATTATCGTACAATCATTTTCAACTCAAACACTCTAAATCCAAAATCCTCATTTTAACGCAAAACCTAGAACTAAATTTTACAATTTTGATTGTTCTAGCCGTTGGATCAAGAATCTGTTCAAAACCATTATTAATATTCACATAATAACCATAAGATCACTCACAAAAATCGAAAGTCTTGAGCGGATTGGTGGAATGATTGTTGGCCATCGATGATGGTGGGTGGGTATATTGAATGCCGTTGGTGTAATTGACAGAGATAATAACTGCGGTGAATTAAATTCAAGACTTTAAATATCTATCTTTTAACTTTTGCAATTATAACAATTCTAGTCCCTTAACCTTAGTATCTTTGAAATCCTAGTCCTAAACCACCATCATGCTAATTACTAAGTCTCATTTATTACATTTAAAGCACACAAGTTTGTTATCTTAAAATCTTATCACCAAATTGCACAACAATTTCTGAAAATATGCAAGTACAATTTAAAACTTGTGGAAAAATGATGTCTCCCCCTCAACACGTGTTCAAAAATAATTAGTGACATAAAAAAAAAATGAACAAAGTGTTGGATAAGGGATTGTATTTGCATGTTTTTTTTTTTTTTTTTTTTTTTTTTTTTTTTTTTTTTTTTTAGTATATTTACAAAGATAATTTGGATATTTGACTCATTTATTTGTTTTGGAGAAAATTTGTCAATTCTTGAGGAGTCAAACATCGCATTCCAATTTGGTGAACCAATTTCACAAAACGATCATGAGGTAAGGCTTTCGTGAAAAGATCCGCCAATTGGTGTTCCGTTCCCACGAAATACAACTCAACGGTACCCTGCTCCACATGCTCCTTGATGAAGTGATATCTGAGAGCGATGTGTTTGGACTTGGAATGTTGGACTGTGTTGCACGAGATAGCGATAGCACTTTTGGAGTCACAGTACATCGGGATTTTGTTGAATATGTAACCATAATCCATTTGTTGTGATCGCATCCAGATGATTTGAGCACAACAGGCAGACATGGCTACATATTCTGATTCCGTAGATGAGAGAGACGTACAATCTTGCTTCTTTGACTGCCAGGACACGAGCTTATCACCGAGGAATTGAACACCACCGGATGTGCTCTTTCTTGTATCAATACATCCCGCATGATCCGCATCTGAAAAAGCAGTTAGTGCAAAACCAGAATCCTTTGGATACCAGATCCCCAAATAAATGGTTCCCTTGATGTATCTAAGGATTCTTTTAACAGCAGATAAATGTCTTTCTGTTGGGTTAGACTGATAGCGTGAACACAGGTATGTGGCAAATACAACATCCGGTCTGCTAGCGGTGAGATACATAAGAGACCCAATTATACTACGATAATTTGTAGGATCAGTGGGTTTCCCATGTATGTCAGCATCTAGCTTCGGGGATGAGGAGGTCATTGGGGTGTTATAGGTGTCACTAGTTGTCATGCCATGCTTTTTTAATATTTCTTGTGCATATTTAGACTGACTCAAGAATATACCACGAGGTGATTGGTGAACTTGTAATCCTAGAAAAAAGTTTAATTCACCGATCATGGACATCTCAAAGTTTAGTTTCATAAGTTTTGCAAAAGCGTTTGAGTACTTTTTATGGGTAGACCCAAAAATGATGTCATCCACATAAATTTGTACGATGAGAATGTCCTCCCCGTGTTTTTGTATAAACAGAGTCGGGTCCACAGATCCTTTAGTAAAATGATTAGCAAGCAAGAATGCAGCAAGTTTATCGTACCATGCCCTCGGGGCTTGTTTAAGGCCGTAGAGAGCTTTCTTAAGCCTGTATACGTGTTGTGGATGTTCTGGATCGACGAAGCCCTCTGGTTGTGAAACATACACCTCTTCACGAAGTTGTCCGTTCAAGAATGCTGTCTTCACGTCCATTTGGTAAACTGTGATGTTCTTATGAGCCGCGTACGCCAGAAACATTCGCACTGCCTCAAGCCTAGCCACTGGAGCAAAAGATTCCTCGAAATCAATTCCCTCTTCTTGACTATACCCTTTAGCAACCAACCGAGACTTGTTACGAATAACCGTTCCTTCTGCATCCAGCTTATTTTTCCAAATCCAATTTAAACCCACAACATAAACTCCATCTGGTTTTTCAACTAGTTCCCAGACTTCCAATCTTTTGAACTGATCCAACTCTTCTTGCATTGATTCAATCCAATTGTCGTAAGTCATGGCCTCTTTGATATTTTTCGGTTCAGCTTGGCAAACGGTGAGAGCATAAATGCAGGTTTCACCATCTGTGTGGAGTTTCTGTCGTGTCATAACTGGTTTATCTGGATTGCCAATCACATTAACTAACGGATGATCCCTTGTCCATTTATGAGTCGATGGGTAGTGTTGAATGTTGTGATGATGATATGACGGGTCCATATTGCTCGAAGATGATTCTCCGGTATCTGGAATGGTTGGTGGGGGAGCAAATGGATTAAAGAATGCATTCCCGTCATATCCTGATGGTGTTGGAACATTGTTAGAAATGGGGGATGAATCTTCAACTGCTGGTTGAGGTGTTTTCTCCATTGATGATGATGGTTCAGGTTGTGGTGCATCGGTAGCAACTACTGTAGATGTAGATGCTGATTGATCTGGTGTTTGATGTGGAATTTGTTGAGCAGCGGAACTGGTGGAAGCATCTGATGCACTGGTAACACGACCGTCATCAAACATTGGTGCAAACAAATCTTCCAGATCCTTCCGGTTGAAAGGTAGGGGTGCAGATGAAGATTCAGGAAAGTTCAGACGGTTGTGTGCGGGTTCTAAGCGGTCTTGCTCAGAAGCCATTTCAGTGAGTTCATCAAAATTAGCGTGTATGGTTTCTTGAATATCCCCGGTCCGATGATTCCAAATTCTATATCCCTTGGAGTTCTCACAGTATCCTACAAATATCCCAATATCTGCTTTAGCTTTAAGTTTACCAAGATCATCTTTATCATTCTTCGGATAACACAATGCTCCAAAGACGTGAAAATAATTGATGTTTGGTTTTCTTCCTTGTATAAGCTCATATGGTGTTTTGCTGTGTCGTTTGTTGATCATGGCACGATTCTGAGTATAACAAGCAGTATTGACAGCTTCAGCCCAAAGATAATCCGGTAATTGAGCATTGATCAACATAGTTCGAGCTGCTTCCACGAGCGTACGGTTTCGTCTTTCAACTACACCATTTTGTTCTGGAGTGCGAGCTATTGAAGTCTGATGAACAATACCATGTTTCTCAGTGAATTCCCGAATGATTTGATTCTTGAATTCAGTCCCGTTGTCTGTTCTGATGATGCGGACGGTGTTGCGGACTTGAACTTGAATCTTTGTGAGAAACGTGATGAGGATAGAAGGAACTTGATCTTTAGTCCGAAGAAAGTAGACCCAAGTCCATCGTGAGTAGTCATCTACTATTACCAGAATATACTTCTTCCTGTTAATACTCTGAACTCGCATCGGACCACACAAATCTATATGAAGCAGTTGTAGGACATGATCTGTGCTGTGTTCTGTTTTGGGAGGAAAATGAGCACGGTGACTTTTCCCTTGTTCACACGCAGAACACAAGTGATCCTTGGCATATCTGAATTTAGGTAGACCGTCAACTAATTTCTTCTTGGCAAGGTCAGTGATGGTTTTAAAATTGAGATGAGACAATCTTTTGTGCCATAACCAAGCCTTTGTGGGATGAGCCTTGGAGAGTAAACAAATAGGAGTAGAAGCTGTCATGCCTTCAAGGGAGATAGTATACAGACTGGTTCTGAGCTTCCCTTTCATGAGGTCGTTGCCTTGAAGATCACGAATAAAGCAAGTTTTCTCCCTGAATGCTACTTCCAAGTCTCCATCGCAGAATTGTCCCACGGAGAATAAATTATGACCAAGGCCTTCAACATAATACACACGGCTGATTTCGATGTTCCCATTAATGTAATCCCCATAGCCCATAATTGCAGCAAAGTGATCATTCCCGAATCTGACCGTTCCAATAAACTTAGCAATAAAGTTTTGAAGAAGTTTTAGATTGCCGGTCATGTGTCGGGAGCACCCGCTATCAACAATCCAAAGGACGATTTGAATCACCTGCATCACAAACATTGGAAACAGGTGGAGATTTGATAACGGTTGGATCCGCTGGGTTAGTAACACAAGAGGTTAGTACTTTAGGTAACCATTTAAAACCAAAAGTGTGCTGTAACCAACGTTGCCAGGTCCAACTAGTCTCTGCCTTTTTCCTAATGTATGCACTAGGTGACTTTGTGGTCTTGGATTTGGGCTTTTCCATATTCTTCTCAGAAACATCTAGTGGGGGCATTCCTAAAATGGACTTTGCACTGGTTTTAAGCCTAGAGGAAGCGCCACTAGTTCGTTTCTTTCTCTTAGTCAGCAAAGTTTTAGCAACACATTTTGTATGATCACCAGATAATATGCTATTCCGACAAAAAACACAAGTAGCATCAACCAAAACATCTTCATTAATATATAAAGATTTATCATCTGTTACATCAATCTTAGAACTAGACTCAGATAAGTGCAATTCTATTCCTGATGTTACATTTGTCTTATTCAAACTACTAGCTGGAACTTCTTCAGACTTAGATAACTCCTGCCTAGGTTTCTTGACTCTATGCTTCCTCTGTTTCTTGTGAGTCTTGGAATGGCTGACCTTAGGTGTGGTTTCTAATCCTGTGGAAGTACAAGTAGCTGAATTAGTGGTTATATCAGATGCTTGGGTGTGTTCTTTGTCCACTACATACATCCCTGGGGCAATCTTATGAGTGGTTGTTTTGCCTGTGTCTAAAACTCTGATTTTCTTCTTCAAATCAATAATGATGTGTTGGAACTCTTGATTTTGTGAATCTAATTTTCGATTGAGGCTGACTGTGTCATTACGGTTTTGAAGAATTTCATCCAGTTCTTTTTCATTTTCAAACAATTTAATTCGTAAAAAAACTTTTGTTTCCTTAAACTTTTCAGGAACATGACTGTTTTGAAATGATAAAGATGCTATAAGATGTTGAAATTTAAGTTCAAATTCAACACTCTGTTTTTGACACCAGTCAAGCCTGTTTTGAAGATTAAAAGCTTTGTTTTCCACATCATTGTTGATCTGTCGAAGAATCTCATTCTCATGTACCAGATTATCAATCTCCATACGCAACATCTTACTATCCACAGCATGATCATTCACAAGTACAGCATTTCCAGATTCATAGAGTGAATTCATAATCACAGACACTACGTCATAACACAAAATCTTTTCCAAGAGTCGATCATTTTCTTTTGCTAAAAATTTCCTTTGAAGTTTTTGACGTTGAACCTTGTCATCTTTAGCTTTGAAAATGGTTTGCATAGATGCTACTTCCGTTTGTAACTCCTCTTCCCATTTTGTTGCGCATTTCTTCAGATTTCTGACATGAGGAAGAATTTTCTTTTGAAGAATCTCTTTCTTTTCTTTTTGAACAGGAGAAAGAAAAGAAGAGACAGGAATTTGAGAACTAAACTCAATTTCATTCTCCAAACGAGAAATGTCGTCCATAAATGTCTTAAAATATCGAAGAACTCGACATTTTGGAGGCATTTGTGGATCAGCAAGATCCTCTGTCAGACATTCTTTGAAATGTACAGCAGTCGTGGGATCAGGAGTTGTAGACGAAGGAGCACTTATGTTTGTGTATGTTAACGTTTGTTCTGGATGGTCTTTAGGAGGGACAAATGATTTGCTCAAATGAGGTCGTGCATTATAATCATAATGCATCTTTGAAAATTTTGGTTGTGAATCTGATCGACCCTCAATCTTGTTTGCAAGAAAATCAGTTTCTTCATCAACAGAATACATAACAACACGTTGAAAGGTATCATCTAACAGAAATGTTGCATTGTATAACTTGGGATTGTCTTTGAGTGCTTTGTGTAAATTGCGGGGTGTGTCACTTCCAAGTGCAAAACTTACTCCTTTAGACTCGGTTTCACAACATTTTTCTGAATTTGTGTTACAGAATTACCCGTTTTATACACAACATTTTGAAATTCTTTGAGTTTGGTTTCCAAATCCAGAATTTGATCAAGATATGAGTCAACACGTTTCCGAGTGGCTTGCTTTTCTTCAAGAAGATCCTGCTGAGAGGTTGAAAGCTCAATTTGAGTTTTTAACAGCTCAGAAGTTAAAGCATCAATTTGTTTTTTGAATTCAAATTGATCCTTTTCTTTTTGAGATAAAAGCTCAGCTTTGGCAACGGTTAGCTCACGAACTTGACTTTCTAAATTTTGAACCTTTACATATTCTTGTTGGAAAGCTATTTCAAAACCTTTTTCACGTTTATCTTGTTTAAGATAACCCGAAAGTTGTAGTTGGTAGCACTCATTATCCTTTGTTAACAATGCAATCTTATCTTTGAGCTTTTGATTGATGTCATTGCATTTTTCTATTTGTGACTGGGTGGTCAATAACAAGGCCTGTAACTCCGAATCTTGATCAGTCAAAGGATCTGTTTGATCAAGATGATCACAATTGTCATCATCAATGAGATCATCAAATGATACAACCGTGTTGATTTGATCATCGGATGGTGATGAGAATGAATCATGTTGATCAAACGTTTCATTTGTAGATGAAGATGCAGCTGGTAAAGCAATTTCATGGATGAGACATGTAGGATCAGGTACCTGAGAAAGACCATCGGTATCATAGACCGGGCCTGACTCGGACATATTCATTTCTTGCATATTAGCCATAAGCATGACTGCAGCATTTGCCTCTAGATCTTCCATTTCATCATCTGATTCCACATTAGCCATAAAACTTTGATCATTCTGAGTCAACCTTCCAGCAGCTTTTTCATCTTTGAGTGCCATCAGAAGAGCCTCTTTGTGATAAGCACTGCCTATTGTTTTTGGCTTCGGACAAGCATTTGCCATGTGACTGTTCCCCCCACAGTTATAACATGTGATAGACGTATTTGCAATGCCTCTCTGAACATTCCCAACAGTCGAATTTCCTCTCTGATTATTCCTCATATTGTTTCTATTTGCCCCTGCAGTATTGAACCTATTTCCACCTGACTGAACCCTTTGAGTACCATATCCACGATTTCCCGAACCATATCTGCCTGAAGACCTGTTTTGAATTTCTACTCTGCCATCATTAACAACTGCCTGATTCCTGGTGTTTGAAGATGAACGAAGACGGTTGTTGGATTTGGTGAATCTGCCAAATGCGTTAGCAATCAATCCAAATGCTTCATTCAGAGAGTTGAAAGCATCCTCTTCTTCATCATAATCTGCATTTGAGTACATCATTGAATCGGTGTTGTTGTATGGAACCAGCTGGTTATCAGAGTATTGTTGTGGTGCTTCATAAGGAATGATTTGATTATGAGGTTGGGGTGGAGGACTTGGTTGAAACGATGAGTGGCCAAATTCCTGGTGTGGTAAAGAAAAGTTAGATTGAGCAACGAGAGCAAGTGAGTTTGATGTTGGTGCAGGTGTGAAACCTCCTCGTGCTGCAATTTCTTTATCCACTTCTGATTGATGTTGTCTGAGGTAATCATACATGAGTCCATATTTGACATCACCAATTTTCTTTGTTTGCCTTACAAAAGTTGCATACTTCTGCCATTCAGGACCAAGACATCCAAGGAATTTTGAGTTGACAGCAATCTTTGGTAACTTTATATCATGACGATCAAGGTCATTGATAATGTTGGTGAAACGGTGGTAGTAAGATTCAATGGTTTCCCCTGGTTCCATGATGAAGTGGGTGTACTCCATATACAATTTAGACTCAAGATCTTCCTGGTTTAACTCTGTTCCTTCCATGAGAAGATGAACATGTTCCCACATATCTTTGGCTGTCTTTTGAGGATCAATACTTCGATAGATAGGATTGGGAATCCCTTGAAGTATGAAAGACATGGCCAATTGGTTTGCTTCTTGTTGTAAAGTTTGCTCAGTTGTGTAGTTGGCAACCGGAGTGGGAGTGGTTGTTTCTTCTCTCTCTGAAGTTGCTAGAACAACAGTAGCTGGAATAGGATAGGGTCCTTCTTCAATTACTTTCTTGAGGTATTGACCATGAGGTTTTTTCAGTTCAATGAATCTGAGGAATCTACTAGCCCATTGCACGTAGTTACCCGGAGTTAGCATTGGTGGAGTTTCTTGACTTCCAGCTTCATGACGTGATTGCTGACTGCTAATTGCCTCACACATCTTGTTAAACCAATGAGGTTCCCTGGAGTAGGATGAATAATTCTGCAGTTGTTGATTCTGTTGCATGATCTGTTGTGGGGACACTTGTGGTGGAGAGAGAAATTGATGTTGTTGTACGAATGCTTGTTGTTGTTGATACTGAGGGTGAAATTGCTGTTGTTGTTGTGGATGTTGCTGTAGCTGGTAGTAGTAATTGAAATGAGGTGGTTGAGACATATCTGGATCTTTTAAGATAATTAAGATATGTGTTGATGATGTAAGTTAAGTTGGTTTATAAATCTAAAGATTTTGTCCAAATGCAATAAAGTACTGTTCACCAAATGCGATAAGACAGTTCACCAAGTGCGATAACCAAGTGCGATAATGACAGTTCACTAAGTGCGATAAGATCAGTTCACCAAATGCGATAAGGACAATACACCAAGTGCGATAACCTTCAATAGCGATATCGAAAGTCGGAAGTGCGATAAAACTATCAAGTGCGATAAATAATGACAATTTAAATATGTTATCTTAAAGTGCGATAATTTATAGCAAACTGCAATAAAATATCCAACAGCGATAAGATAATATATCAAACTGCGATGATTTATGGAAAGTGCGATAAATTTATCACAAATCCAAGTTCGATAAATTCTCAACTCTTTGTACAAGAGAAGAGAAGCAACCAAGTCGAAGTATTACTACTTTCTAATACAAGAAAGTACAATACTGAGTCCCAAATGCGATAATTGAAGATCTCCCAAATGCGATGAAACCCTAACTTATCTTGATTCGAACTGCGATAAAACCCTTAGTTATCTTGATTGCCAACTGCGATAAACCCTTCAAATGCGATGAAACCCTAACTTGTCGAAGTTCACTCAGAAACCAAAACTAGCACTTTTCATCAACTTTTCCAATACGCTAATACTACGGATTACACCAAATCGTCTAAATAACCAATAAACTCGATTGTTTTTACCTTAAACGATTAGTAATCAAAAGATTTAATGAAGATTAAGCTTTGTTAACGTAGAAAATATGAAAAACGATGAAGATTAGTGAAATTTTTGACGAAATCAAAGCTATTTTCAACAAAAACGAGAGTTTGCACGTTAAGATGTGAACAAAACTTTTCGATAACTATAAAACCAATGTAATTAACACTACTAATGATTCAAACACACGATCCTAATTATCCCTTGGCGTATGATACCACTTGTAGGTCACGTATAAATCTCAAACACACACTCATTAGGACAAATAAGAACTCGTACTACTACAATATATTATGCTACGTATGAGATGAATAAGCTAATAAGCACTACTAAATAAGATAAGAGAATAAGAAGAAGAATAAGAAGAATGGTCGGATTTCACTTAATCAAACTTTACTCGAGCAGCGCTTACGCTATACACATGAAAACCAACTACTAAAAATGCATCCCATGCCTTCGATTTATAGGCAATGGGAGGGGAATAATTCTAGGAATATTCCCTTACATGTGATAAGAATGAACTAACTAATGTGACCGGTCCATGGACTACTAATGGACCGGTCCACAATTACAAACCATATAGTCCTTAAACTTGCAACATTATATTTAAATGAACAAGACTTGTAAATATTTGAAACGTGTTCCTAACAAAAAATAGAAGAAGCAAGAGAGCAAATAGTTGAAGTTTACAAAAGTATTCAAGCTAGTATATATATGTCTTAATGTATCTTTTGTTTATATATTTTGCCTATGTAAATGTAAACTTATTTTGACTTTGTTTAATATATGAATGCAGTTATTATTACAAGTTTATGATATTTGAATGCGTTTATTATTATTGTACTGCTAGGCAAACAGTTGTACTGCTAGCGAAACGTTGTACTGCTGAGTATCCTTTTAGCAGTGGTTGGGAGTGCAGGGTAGTTTGTATCACTTTTTTCTTAAAAGGTATAAATCCCAAATTGCGGCACATGATGCGTGGTTTTGCAACCTTACAACAGGTTTTACCTCTCGAGGGATCTCAAGAGGCTTACAACCCCACCAGGCAGTGTACCTGACCGATGTAGTATAGTGTAGTGGTAAGTACGGGGGATTGATCGTTCTCCACAGGGAATAGTGTCGTTAGGATTGAAAAACTATTCTAATAGGTCTAAGGGTGAGGGAAGATTCTTTTTCATATTTTTTATATTTTTTTATGAAAGCAAGTAAAATCTCGGGTTTAAAGGAATGGGCGGAATTAGTTGCTAGTCAACTAACCCAAATTACTACGAATGCAAATAAAATAAAATAACTGAAAATGAAAAGAGTTGTGAAACTTATGTGGAGAGAAATGTGTTTACTTAGATTTCCTTACTCCCTAACTATCTTTTACCGGTTGATTAGTGTGTATTAATTGCGTGGATGACGGGTGTATTCCTTAATACCAATCGTGGGGTGGCGTACGTACTTCCCCAACTCTACAAGCTCCTACTTCACTCCTATGTCGAGCCGGCTAGGAAGCTCCTAACATGGGATCACTAGAATTCGCTCATGCATTAAATACAACCATAAAAACCTTAGTACGCATTGGTTCATGTTTCTTAAGACGTTCAAGCAAGTTACCGAATAGGAAGTTAGCCAGTTTTCTTAAGCCTAACATCGATGAACAATCATCCAATACAATTAATAACACACTAATAACCAATAATCAATAGCTAGGTTTCATTAGATCTAAGCAAACACAAGATAAATCTAGCCTAGCATGTTAATTAAAAGACAAGAACAATATATAATCAAACAACACATAGACATATTGATTGATTAAACAATTACTTATCTTCAATTAAACATGGGAGATCCAAGGGTATGAAAACCCTTAAAAATGGCAGAAATTCATCTTTTGGGTTTCTCCTCACAAAGTTGCACACTAATGAGAAAAAATTGTAAAACTATATATAGAGTTTAAGGGCTGACGGCGTCACGTTATAGGACTTGACGCCGTCACCTCGCCGTGTCTAGGGTTCCCGGATGGCCTTCTTGACGCCGTCCCTCTTTAGACCTCCAAAATCCGCTCTGGCTTATCAAAGCTTGACGCCGTCAGAATATGGCTTGACGCCGTCCCTCTTTAAGTTAAACCGTGATGGCCTTGATCACTTCAAAGGGTGACGCCGTCAGACTTTCCATTGTAAAATTCTCAGGCTTATCATGTGTATTTTTCATATCCACCTTTTTTACCAAGCCATGACGCCGTCAAGGGCAATCCCTGACGCCGTCAAAGGTACTTTTCAGCATAATTTTGAGACTTTGTCGTTTTCTTCACTTTTATGCTCCAAAAACGTCCAAAATGCTTCCTTTTTCAGATTTCTTCTCCAAAGTACCTAAAATGACAAAAGGAACGATTTAGGGCAATATTTGATCAAATAAATACGATTTAGGGCTTAAATGACCCCCTAAAAGCGGTACACATTTCGCTTCATCAAATACCCTTACACTTGAGATTTGCTTGTCCTCAAGCAAATGCGCTTTTATTCTAATCAAAATACAAGTTAGGGGTCATTTAATGCTAATATAAAAGTAATTACAACAAACAGTCGTTCCACTTTAATCATAATAAGCACGGAGATTACATACTAGCACCTCACAAGTAGTGTTTAGATACTCACATCTCTCAGGTGTCATCAAAATAAATCTCATAAATGTAAACGGATAATATCTCTCACTACCTGTCATAGCAAATAGATTACCATAGGCTTGGGAAAGGATCGAAAACCTCCTCCACTAGGCGTAAGCACCTAAGATAAACTATCAAAGAGGGCTTTTAAATGGGTTATAACGTGAGGTGTAGGGATAGGATAAACACGGTTTTGTTGGATAAGGGATATTTTACTGGTGGCGAGTTAAAGATCTTGATTAATTACATGTACAATATGGCGTTGCTAAGCCAAGACTAGAATCGATTTAAGCTAATGAAAGAAAATAACAAAAACATAAAATAAACATAAAATGAAACGGGATGGTAGTCCGTATGTTTTTTCTATTTCTCTTTTTCTCATTTTTTTGTATTTTTCTTGATTTTTTATTTATTTATTTATTTATTTATTTATTTTTTCATACACTCTTGCCCTACCATCCAAAATAATACATCATAGGGGCGTTGCATTCCCCTTACACTTGAACTTTTACATAACTTTACAAATAACTATTCTAATGACTCGAATTAAGATAATCGAAACACTTGGAGTACTTTTAAAATATTTAGCACATATGGGGGTAATAAATGATGTTCTTCCCCATTACTCCATTACACTAGTACTTTACCCATGAGTCCCAATCATCCCAAAACAATATGTACAAGGATATGACTCGACTTAGCAACCATGTAATCAATTAGATAATTAACTTGGGTTTTAAACAAATGTTGTCGCAATAATGCACTAAAAATGAGTGAATACAAGGTAGGCTAAGGCGATTTGGGTGTACATTTAAGTGGGGTGTAACAAATTCTTCCTTTAAGTAAAATGCTTAAAGGTCGAAACGAAAAGATAGGCTATGAGGGGTGTACTAGGGGTATCGTGTACTAAAAATGAGTACAACGCAAAGGGTGTGGGAGAATTACTTGACCAATGTAGCCAAAGTAATTATAACAAAAAACACAGGTGTAAAACAATGGGTTAATCCTAATGCCTCTTATCATGTAGTAAATCTAACTACACGAATGTAGTCTCACTTGTGGCCTCGGAGTGGTCCTAACGCAAGTTCTAGAATCTAAGTGCTACCGGTACACACATCATAGCATAAATGCTTTTCCTACCAATTCTAGGGGCGAACCTCACATATTTGGGGGTGGAAAATTTTTTAGTGGTACGGTTTTTGTGCTAGTCATATAACTCCTATCCGTGAGACGCTCATTAAGATCAAAGTTTCACACTTATATGTTGTAAAAAATTTTAAATTTGGCACTAAAATTGCCCTAACAGGTATTTCTCTCAGTTTTATTACACATTTACTATTAAACAAACAAAAATCAAGTGCAATTGTATTCTCTAAAGTATCGTATTTTACCCCCCCTTACACTTAAGATGAACACTGTCCCCAATGTTCAAATAACAAGATGTAAAAGTGAAAAGGTAAAAGAATGAAATCAAATACTCCCCTGATTCGCTCGGTTGATAATGTGGTAACATGGTTAGATCTTCTTCCAAGAGAATGTAGAAGCTCCAAGACTAATGCATCGCCATAAGCTTGATTCCACATACATCTCCTTGTCCAAAATAACCTGTTAAACCTGAGAAAACAAACACGAAAACCCGCATAACATCGGCGGGATAAATTCTATATAAAAGGATATAATGCTTGTGGAATGATAATTTTGCAGATTCCTGGAGATTATAAGTTAGAGATTTAATAAAAACTTTTTATGAAAACAAAAATTTCAAAAATTTCAGAAAATTAAAACCTGACGCCGTCAGGTTGTAAATCCTGACGCCGTCAGAAATGATCTGACAGAATTCTCATGTTAAGTTTCCGGAAAATTTCTGGAAAAACCTATACCTTACTTCCTGGAAATCCTGCAAAACATCATTATGACTCGATACAAGCATTTGACTCAAACAAACACTAATATGTATGTTAATTTATTATTGTTATGATTCATGTTCATTTGTTCTAATAAACCGATTTGGATTTCCCTTACACTTATCTTTTGCAAAATACCTTTATATGTAGTTAAGACGAAGTTAAAAACAAGATAAACCATTTTCACAATTTACTTTTGAACATGAATTAATAATAATAAAAATTAAACATACATACGGAAGCAAATAAAATCAAACAAACAAATAAATAAACACACAAAGCAAATAAAGCTTGGGTTGCCTCCCAAGAAGCGCTTGTTTTTGTTCGAGTCACGAGCCTGACTCTACCCTTATTTAACGGAAATAGGGGAGGTTTTCCCTACACTTAGGATTAAGTGCGGGTGATAGTAGCGATACACACCATCTTGGTGGAAGTATGCCACGTGAGGAAAGAGTGACGGGTGAATTATATGCTCAAAGGTACGCGATCCTATCATCATAACCTTACCTAATTCAATTGGGTTAGTGGGCGGATTAAGATTTTCTCCTAAAAAGGGATCATCTTCTATCAACTTCGAGAGATTCCTAGTTGGGAATCCATCTTGACCTAATAAACCCGGTTTAAACCCATAATGTTTCTTGTGATCAATCATGAATGGGTGATGTAAGTATGTAAGGTCATGGTTCACTCCTATGTTAGCTTCCTCTCTACAAGGCCTAGAATCTACTACCTTAATCTTAACATTACCCGGACTACATGGGTTGATGGGTGGATCGGGACCTAATTCAATTCCTAAGTTCACATCTAAGGATGGAAGATTAGGTAACGGTTTTGGTTTAGGCTCCGGTTCATCAAAACTAGGAACTTCCATAGAACTAAAAGAAAGGTTATGACTACAAGTATTCAAACCTGCATCCTCTAGTTGTGTTTGGTCCAAGGGTTCTACCTCTATTGGGGTTCCTATAGTCTCTTCTACATCTTCTGGGTAGGTCACGGGTGGTGTGTGTGCCTCAAATGATGGTAGGACTTGTGGGGTACTTGGTGGGCTTGGGTTCTCTACTATATCCTCCATCACATTAAGATCACCAATGTGTTCATCTTGTATTATGGTAGGGCCTAACCATGACGTGCAGCTAGGTGGCTCAACTCTACCCTCATGTGTGTCGTATGTTTTGGTGAAATCTATCCCACTCATGCAACTAACCATCTCAGAATCTTGGTTTGATTCTAAGTCCATGTTCTTAGAAACTAGGTCTCTTTGCTCATACGAATCCACCAATTCGTTCCACTTATGGGTCATGGTTAGGAAGCTTTCCTCAAAATTCATCCAAAGGGCCTGACTAAAAGGAATTGATCCAGATAATGCTCGTCTAATAGAAATCTCACATGCATAGAATTCATTAAACCCATTTAACCTTACCCCTAACTCCTTTTGGAAATCACAAAGATCACACAAAAATTCATAGGAATGATAGGAAACAAATCTATTGGTGAAATATAATTGTTCCCCTATTGACAATGATCTAAATGGAATTTCATCCATCATAGTGACAAATGAAAATGGTTTTACAAACAAAGGGCACAAAGAAAAAGATAGACTAAGAAATCATAGAAAAATAAAATAAAAATCTCACTAGAAAGGAATCTAGTGAGTAGACCTAATAAAATAAAAATTCAACCTAAACAATAACTATTCCCCGGCAGTGGCGCCAAAAACTTGATGCGTGGTTTTGCAACCTTACAACAGGTTTTACCTCTCGAGGGATCTCAAGAGGCTTACAACCCCACCAGGCAGTGTACCTGACCGATGTAGTATAGTGTAGTGGTAAGTACGGGGGATTGATCATTCTCCACAGGGAATAGTGTCGTTAGGATTGAAAAACTATTCTAATAGGTCTAAGGGTGAGGGAAGATTCTTTTTTGTATTTTTTATATTTTTTTATGAAAGCAAGTAAAATCTCGGGTTTAAAGGAATGGGCGGAATTAGTTGCTAGTCAACTAACCCAAATTACTACGAATGCAAATAAAATAAAATAACTGAAAATGAAAAGAGTTGTGAAACTTATGTGGAGAGAAATGTGTTTACTTAGATTTCCTTACTCCCTAACTATCTTTTACCGGTTGATTAGTGTGTATTAATTGCGTGGATGACGGGTGTATTCCTTAATACCAATCGTGGGGTGGCGTACGTACTTCCCCAACTCTACAAGCTCCTACTTCACTCCTATGTCGAGCCGGCTAGGAAGCTCCTAACATGGGATCACTAGAATTCGCTCATGCATTAAATACAACCATAAAAACCTTAGTACGCATTGGTTCATGTTTCTTAAGACGTTCAAGCAAGTTACCGAATAGGAAGTTAGCCAGTTTTCTTAAGCCTAACATCGATGAACAATCATCCAATACAATTAATAACACACTAATAACCAATAATCAATAGCTAGGTTTCATTAGATCTAAGCAAACACAAGATAAATCTAGCCTAGCATGTTAATTAAAAGACAAGAACAATATATAATCAAACAACACATAGACATATTGATTGATTAAACAATTACTTATCTTCAATTAAACATGGGAGATTCAAGGGTATGAAAACCCTTAAAAATGGCAGAAATTCGTCTTTTGGGTTTCTCCTCACAAAGTTGCACACTAATGACAAAAAATTGTAAAACTATATATAGAGTTTAAGGGCTGACGGCGTCACGTTATAGGACTTGACGCCGTCACCTCGCCATGTCTAGGGTTCCCGGATGGCCTTCTTGACGCCGTCCCTCTTTAGACCTCCAAAATTCGCTCTGGCTTATCAAAGCTTGACGCCGTCAGAATATGGCTTGACGCCGTCCCTCTTTAAGTTAAACCGTGATGGCCTTGATCACTTCAAAGGGTGACGCCGTCAGACTTTCCATTGTAAAATTCTCTGGCTTATCATGTGTATTTTTCATATCCACCTTTTTTGCCAAGCCATGACGCCGTCAAGGGCAATCCCTGACGCCGTCAAAGGTACTTTTCAGCATAATTTTGAGACTTTGTCGTTTTCTTCACTTTTATGCTCCAAAAATGTCCAAAATGCTTCCTTTTCCAGATTTCTTCTCCAAAGTACCTAAAATGACAAAAGGAACGATTTAGGGCAATATTTGATCAAATAAATACGATTTAGGGCTTAAATGACCCCCTAAAATCGGTACACTTTTCGCTTCATCAGCACACAAGCACATTCACGCACACATTACTCTCTCTCTTCCACTCCCTAATCGAATTTTAATCGTCATATTGCAAAACCCCCAAATTAAATCATAATGTCGAACCTAACTTTTACCGAACCTCATAATAATGTTGCTTTTTTAGAAAAATCCAGTGAGTCTGTAGATTTTACTGAGATCATTGATTTGCTTAATGCAAGCTATATTAAGTTTGCATTAACAGTAAAACCTACTACATATACTTCCAACATTATCCAGTTTTGGTCATCTGCTAAGGTCAAAACTATTAATGGGGAAGCACAAATCCATGCCCTTGTAGATGGGCAGAGGATTATCATTACAGAGGCGTCTATTCGAAGAGATATTCTCCTAGATGATGCTAACGGAGTTGAGAATCTTCCAAATACTACAATCTTTGAAAAACTTTCACTGATGGGCTATGAGAGAAATACAGATGCTTTAAAGTTTCAAAAAGGTAATTTTTCTCCTCAGTGGAAATTCTTAATTCATACTGTCTTAGTGTGTTTAAGTCCAAAGACCACTGCGTGGAATGAATTTAGCAGCAATTTAGCTTCTGCTATAATTTGTTTGGCTGAAAATACTCAAAGATTTAATTTCTCAAAATTAATTTTTGATAGTATGGTTAAGAACTTGGATAGTTCTTCGGCTAAATATTTTCTATATCCAACGTTTTTGCAACTCTTTTTGGACAACCAATTTAAAAAAAAAAAGTCACAAAAATATTTATCCCACTCCTTGCCTTACCAAAAAGATTTTTGCTAATATGAGGAGGGTTGGAAAAGTTTTTTCAGGGACAGTGACACCTTTGTTTCCAATAATGGTGGCACTAGCCCAAACCCAAATGGGTGAAGGTTCAGCAATCCCAGTTGGTACCCATCACACACCCACATAATAACAACAACAGACCTATAAACGTAGGACTAACACCAAGAACACTGAGCTACCTCAGGCTAGTGGTTCTATACCAACTTTTGCAGATGAGGATGTCACTGGGGGGAGAGTGACATGTGGGCAAGGGCTGCCACTACTGTGTCTAGCTTAGCAGCAGCACAGGACAGTGGTAACATCATTAAGACCCGAACCAAGACAACTTCTAATGAAGAAAGTTCCTCTCGAACTGATTCAGGTGAAGGTCCCAGTCACATGGAAACAATGGGGGGTTCGGATGTTCATCCTAGGGGTGAGACTGAACTTAAATTTTCCAGTGATCCACCTCTCGGGCTAGGTAACACAAGCCGAAGTGGTGAGGATAGTATGCAACTTTTAAATGAATTGAAGGATACATGTTCCAAGCTGTCTGCAGAAATTGTTGATCTGCAAACAAAAGCTGCTTCCCAAGATGGAGTCATCAAAGCTCAAGGTGGGGAGATAAAGGATTTGAAGAGAAGGGTTAGGTATTTAGAAGGAGTCAAAGGATCAAGAATTCCCAAACACAAGGTTAAATCTTCTGAAGCTTCTAAGGATGATCCCAAACAGGGGGGGGGGGAATGAAGGCAAAGTTTCAGGGGAGGCTAAAGAGGGTGAAAGTATTGGTGTAGAGAGTGATCCAATGGAATTTGTAGTTGCTGATAAGCAAGGGAATGAAGTGGTGATGGATAGGTGTTTGGGCAAGGTTACAACTGTTGATAGTGAGCCAGTTATTCCTGCTAGTGAGCCATTTATTCCTGCTAGTGGTCCAGTTATTCCTGCTAGTGATCAACAGGGCAATAAAGCTGTTATGGATGCTGCTACACTAAAGACTGCCAATGAAGAAGTTAATATTGCTTGTGTTGAAGTTAATGTGGCTATTGATAAGGTTAGTGCTACTGAGACTGAAGTTAGTATTGCTGCTACTCAAGGTGATGATGATATTACTATAGCTCAAGTATTAACAAAGATGAGGAGTACAAAACCTAAGGCAAAAGGAGTTGTCATTAAAGAGCCAATATCAGTACCAAAAACACCATCAACAACTATTTCACCATCAGAAAAAGGCAAAGGTTTGTTGAGTGACGAACCTAAGAAGAAATTTAAGTTTCTGACACCCAGTCAAAAAGAACAACAAATGATTACAGATGAAGAATTGGCAAGACAAGTGCAAGCTAATCTTGATGCTCAAGAAGCTGCTCAGATTCTTTCAGACAAGGAGTATGCAGAAAAATTACAAGCAGCTGAAAGATTAAAGTATACTCCTGAAGGGCAACAATCAGCAATTCATGACTTATTGGAAGACATTAGAAAGAAAATGAGTAAGAAGAAATCTTATGTCAATAAACCTCCTTCAAGAAGTGAGAGACTGAAGTACATGAAAGCTTATTTGAAAGGTCAGGATGGTTGGAAAGAGAAATACTTCAAGTATAGGACTTATGAACAAATTCAAGAAATCTACATTAAGACACATGCCAGACTTTCCAAGGATCTGAAAGGTGATACATTTGATATAAGAGCAGAAATGAGAACTGCAGAACCATTGGAATCTGAGGGATTCAAGAAGCAGAAAGAGTAGAAAAGAGAACTGCTCAGGAAGATGGGAACGTATCTAGGACCCAAGGACAAGAAATAGAATTAAGACTGCTAGATTTAGAGTTAACACTGCTAGAATGTATAGTTATTACTGCTTATGAAATAACATATTAATTATACAACATATCAGTTAAATTACATTTACACTGAAAGACAACATAGCATTTCTTGCAGGTGATTCACTTGGTTAATTGACAAGCAGGTGAATCACTTGGTTTATGAGTTGGAGGTTCTTCATTAGGTGTTTGACTTGCAGATTCTTCACTTGGTTTTTGATTAGCAGGTTCCTCACTTGGTGCTTGACTTGGGCATACTCCACTTGCTGTTTGAGTTGCAGTTGGTTTACTTTCTTCATCACCACTGCCCAAGTGAGCACCAACTCTTGTAGATGCATTAATACAACATAAATGCCTACAATGGAGCCAAAACATTGAGATTTTGAAATTTTTGACTATAGTCACATGAATATTTCACAGTGTGACTATTTTGAATGTATTGGTCACATATAATACCCTTATAATGTGGCCATAAACATAATTTAGATACACATTTGTGGTATGGTGTGACTATTGTATAGCCTATAGTCACATGATTGTGCTACAATTAAATGTGACCATACACATTAGGAATTGGCAGGCAAACACACACTTAACTTTAGACACACATATTAACTTACGTGACCATTTGTATCGAATTTGGTCACACTTAATCATGTATGCCTATGGTTTAGTGTGACCATATATGACATTTGGTCACACTGTTCAAGTGTGTGGCTAAATTTTCAACAAAAACTAGCAGTCACGTTTAAATAATGTGTGACAAACTTGAGTATATGATTTAGCCACATACACAATTACTTCGTGTGACCATATATGGATTTTGGTCACACTTTTCAATTGCGTGACATATATTTGTCACATATGTATATATATAGTGTGACTAATGTTTCAACCTTATTTGTATCCGTCACACGTCCCAAATTATAAGTGACTAAAAAATCAATTTTTTTTACCAGATACGTATAGTCACAAAAATATTCAAATGTGTGGCTGTAGCCTCAGATGTAATTCCGAAATGGTCACACAAGTCGGATCAAGTGTGGATGTTTATTTTATTCTGGTACATTTAGTCACACAAATAAGTTACTGTGTGGTTGTTCGAAAAACCACATGTGTGACTAAATCCCATTTTTGTACTAGTGTTATGTTTTAATGATGAAAAATAAACCTTCGAAGCACATAAAATCACAAACGTTAGCCAAAATCACCCGACCCAATAACTGGGCCTGGCGCGCTGCCGGCGCGTGTTAAGGTCGGGACGAATTTTGAAAGTCGGCTTTCCCCTTACCTGACAAATGTGAATCTTTCAATACAACTATGAATATGATATGTGCTTCATTAGGAACACTCGAAACGGATTTTAGAATTAGAGGGATCCAAAATTACAACCTCCCGTTTTTGACAAAATGCCAACTAAAGTGTTTTATTAAAATACCTCTAGCCAAGGCTTTTATAAACCTAGGAAACTCATATATTTAACGTAACATCAAGTGAAAGTATTCATATGACCATAATCCGTGTTTACGTCTTCTCTAATCACGTAACGGGTTTACTCCCTTATAGGTCAAACAAAGTCAAAGGTCCCTTTGCGTAAATGCATCCTTACCCGTTATGGGATATGCTTTACAATGATGCAAAGCACTTAGCTTGTTTGCATCAAGATGATTATTGATTACGTGAAGTTGTGGGAATCATGAATTATGATATTATGAATACTTGACGTTTTGTTATTTGAATTTATGTGTATCCTTTGATTTTCATATCCAAAACACAACCCATAATCATCATTGTCCAATCTTTCCTTTCTTAAATGACAATATGATTATCTAATAATCAATTCTTTGATTATTTCTTTTTTACCAAACAAACCCTGCACAAAATAAACCTTCAAACCATTTCAAAATCCATCCAAACCTTATCCCCAACATTCCTTTAATATTCCTTGTACTTGAATGTACTTCTTATCCCCCAACATTCCCACATTCTCACATTCTCCACATCAATCTTTTTTATCACCACATTCTCTCTTAACCACTACAATTCAAACACATCACCACATTTCTTTCTTCCTCCCATTTGAATTTGAAATTACACACACATTCACACTCTCAAAGCTTTCCTCGCACACTTCACTCTCACACTCTCTTCAATTCAAATTCAAACTCACATTCTCACATTCCTTCCCTTACACACATTGCCAAATCACTCTCTCCCAACATTCAAAATTTCAAATTTGAATCCAACTCTTAGGCTCCCCATCACATAACTCTCACATCACATACAACTCATCCATTCAATTCATCACATGGGCATTAATCTCAACCTTCCTCACATATAACCTCCCTTACACTTTCTCTCCTCCCACATTTCAAATTTGAATCTCACCTAAGGCTCTCCATCACATCCATGCCAACTCATCTCAACCTCATCCCTTCTCTCCTCTCACATTTCAAATTCAAATTTGAAATCCAAACCTTAGGCTCCTCCCCATCACATCAAGCCAACTCACCCCATCTCATCACTTAACCATCCTCTCCAAGAAATGGAATATTCTTGGCATATTCCTTTCTAACCTAACCATGCCAACTCACTTATCCTAACCATGGTTATCTTCTAACCTTATTCCACATTTGAATTTAAAACATCCACTCTTTCTCTTCAAGCAAAGCATATTCCCTTGGGATATTCCTCCTCCTATTAACCATACCAATTCATATAATTTAACCATGGTTATCTCCTAAACCTAACTTATTTCATACACTTCTCTCTCTCATAATTTGAATTTGAAATTCAAATTCTTCCCTCTCTCCCACTATCACAACATCCACACTTCCTTTCCAAGAAAGGGATATTCCATGGCAAATTCTTTCTCTCTTATCTATGGCATGTGAGGAATACCCAAACTACCCTTATCAAATTACCCCTTCTCTCTTTCTTCCTTTGATAATTGGTTTTCTCCAAACACTTTACAAAATGATTTTTATCAAATGGCTATTTGAGTTGGTTGACCTTGAGGATGAATAATGGAAAGGTCTAACGTGTGAAGTACAATTGGGGTTTAGCAAGGTTGGGTATTGAAAAAGGCAAAAACCCAAAAAAAATAGTTCAGGAATTCTGGCACGCTGCTGGCACTCCAGCATGCCGGCCAGCACGCCAGAACTAGGTCTGGCGCGCTGCTTGCACTCCAGCACGAGGACAACGCACCAGAAACTGTTTATTTTTTCTACTTTGGGATTTTGGCCTATAAATACCCACCCTTGGCTCTTGTATTCCTCACCTCTTGCCAAACATTCTTTCTCTCTAATTTCTTTTCTCTCTACCCTCTAAGTCTACATCTTGTGTTTTTAATCTATCACTTATCATCTTTGAAAGAACACATCTCTTGCAAGGAAAGAATCACAAGAACTTAATCCACTTTTGTGATTGTGTCGAGGGTCTTCTTATCTATACCCTTTCTATTAGAATCGAGTCTCTAGGTTAGGTTAGGGCTTGATTAAACAATCAAACATTCTATCATTCGATTTGGTTGTGAGGGAAGTCTTGTGTCAAGGTGACCAAGCCTTGATCATTGGGGATCTAGTTGGGGTTTGATACTTCCGGCGGGAAGTCATTGTGGTCTTAGTGGGAATTCGAATCACGATATTCTTTTGGGTGGTTTCCGAGGGTGGAATACTGTTGGGAGTAGCTCTTCTTTGTGAGCACCGATCTTAGTGCATATCGGTGGAGTGAAGTTGTAACGGTTTGTAGTGCACCGAAAGGATTATACTTAGTGAATAGTATCGTGTCATGGATTCGCAACTAGACGTACGAATGGTATAAACTCCCCATCCCGAACCAGTATATATCGTAGTGTCACTTTACATGCTTTATATACTTTGGTTGTAATTGTGGATTGTGACTATTGTAACCACTTGGTGATCTTTGAGGCTTGAAGTCAATAAACTTCGAAGAAGCAAAAAAGACCGTATTCACCCCTCCCCCCCTCTACGGTTCTACAATTGGTATCAGAGCGGGATACTCAAGTTTTTGAGCGTTAAAACCTACCCGAGAAGGCGTTTTAAAGCGAAACCTTCTTTTCAAAAATTTCAAAATCCTACTATAATTTTTGGAGTCGTTGAGTATTAGATCCATGGCTCAAGAGAAGCTTAGTTCATTGGGGGAAAGTAAAAGTGGTTATGGATACTCCTATGAGAATGATTCGAAGACATTTGGTGAGACTACATGGAGCGATAGTGAAGACGTTGATCTACCGGAGAAGGACGCAACATGTCTTAAGGAAATCGAATCGCAAGAGGTATATTCAAACTCATCTATTTCTAATAGTACGTTAAATTTTCATGAATTGCAAAAGGAAAATGGGGAACTTTTAAAACTTAGCAAAGATTTTGTTAAAACAATTAAAAGACTTTTAAAGGAAAAACATTTTCTTAAAAGTGATCAAATTAAACTGTATAACAAAATCAATGAACTTGAACTTGAAGTAAAGAAACTTGCTAAGTCTAAAGAGGTGATTGAACTATGTCAAAAATGTGAAGTACTCACACAAAAGGTTGACTCTTTAGAAGGTAATGTTTCAAAACTTCAAGAAGAAGCGTTAAGTTTTTCAAAATTTAAGAAAAGTAGTAATGTTTTGGATGATATGTTAAGTTTTCAAAAGTTGTCCCAAGATAAGGAAGGTCTTGGATTTTCAAAACATGAGAAAACCACTTCCGTGAGTCTAAACAAACCAATAGTGTTTATAAAAGAAGGTTAAAACGAAAAACCGGATTGATTTGAATCTGACGCGCTGGGTAATGCGCCAGCACGCCACCAACGCGTCAGGAGTCTGAACAAAAATGGTTTCTCATCAAATGATTTTGTCAAACCAATTGTTCCTCAAACTCGTTTTGCAAACACTCGAGGTATCCAAACACCCATTACTAGAGTCCAAACCATAAAACAATTTTACAAACCGGTTTCACACAACAGACTTGGATACACTCAAACTCGAGCCGACCAAAGACCACTCTTACCCACACCTAACTTGAGACCTTCAAATTCACACAACCGACCTTCATTTCAAAAGAGAAAAAGTTCATACAACAACCGAAGGTCTTCACATAATCAATTATATAACTCATTTCAAAGGAGAGACAACTCCTACCCAAACCAAAGATCGTTTAGACCTAAAGTTCATCAAAACATTAGACCAAGTTTTCAACACCAAATTAATTTTCAAAACAACCATTGGGATATGTTTTCAAGGTTTGGTATAGAAGCACTTAGTGTCTTGCTTTAAGACCCAAGAATGTTCAACTTGGGAATGTTTTATGCTAACCGCAATGGACCCAACAAACATTGGGGACCAAGTTTTTGAGCTATACGTTTGTTAGGTATAAGCTTGAACCGACCTATTAGATTGCCAAAATTGGTTGCTCCAAGTACATGATCATAGTAGAAGTTTGTTTACTTCATAAAAGGGGTATGATGGTGTACATAAGTAACCTTTGAGGAAAGGTCATTGGTAGTCTAAGCATCAATGGAGGATCTTTATCTCATGGTCATGAAACGAAAATCATCCATCAAAATCAAGTAAAGTTTTCCTTTATGCTTATGTATCTCTAAGTGCTTTATATGTTAGTTGTCAAAAATGCTATGTGAAATTATTTGATGCTAGGTAGCTTATTTTTGTCATAACTTGAAATTTAGGAAAACTTAGAAAAATAAAGGCGATTAACATAAAGTGAGATTAAACTTGCATGCTATGTGTTTAGGAAATATATTTATGTGCTTACAACTTTCATAACTTGAACACATCATAATCTAACTCTTAGATCTTTAAGAACACATAAAAACAATCAACAACTAAACCCAAAAGAAGAAATTAAGTCTTAAGAAGGTGTTTTTCTTAGGATATTCTCAAACTAGTTAAGCATACATAGTGCTTAACAAGGAAACAATGAGGATTAAGGAATCTCTCAATGTAACCTTTGATGAAAATTTGTCCGAGCCTATATCATCTCCTTTGGTAGAAGATGATTTGATCAAAGAACAAGTAGTTCAAGATCATAATATGTCACCAATATTAGAAATTAATGTCTCGGAAGAAGGCTATCTTAAGAATGTCAAAAAGGTTAGAGATCATCCCATAGAACAAGTCATTGCTAATTTGAATTAGAGAACACTTAGGCCACTAATTAAACAATATTAGGATTTTAGCATGACTTTTTCAAAACTCTAAATTGCTTGTGTTTAGTTTTGGGTGTACATGGTTGATATACACCTTAGGAGAACAATCTTTTAAGGTAAATTAGTTAATAATCTAGTTGGTCATTTGCAAGGTCCTTTTGAATGCTCTTAGAGCTTATGTGCTTATGTGACTAGGAATTATGAGAAGGCATGGAAGGAAATACAAATAAGTGTTTTCCGAGAGGAAAGATATCTATCAATGCATTATTCAAACTATGGTTGATACTATCTTAGATTCTACATGTCTATACTATGTGTTATGAACAAGAAAGTTTGACACAAAACATCCTACTACACTTGTTGGGTTTGAAAGTCATTTGTGTCAAATTACCAAGACTAGATAAAATTTTGGATCACAACTCATACTTGTGATTAAGAGTTTATATCTACCTCTACATGTTCAATTTTTGTGAAAATTGCATGCTATGTGTTTTAGGGTAGAAAATAAAATAGAAGAGTTTATGCAAGCATACAAACTAGTCACCTAGTTTATGAGAATTTTCCTAAATTCGGTATGGTATTGCATAAAAAACTAAAATACTTAATGAATAGACTTAATAAACTAAGTGTTTTATCCGAAAACTTAGAAACTTATTTTGTTAATGCAAGTAACAAATAAGGATTATTAATGTCGACAAACTACACAACGAACTATAATATGGAGATATCATGCATTGTATATTGACTTTCTATACATGTTTGATAGTTTATAGGATCTAGTTTGTGCATCTAATAATAAAATATACATTTGATTTCTATGAACAAACAACTACATTTTTGGGATGACTTGCATGAAAATACTTGCACTTGGTTCATGCATGATAAGATGTAGGATCTATATTGTGTGAAAATAGAATCATTTAAATTCCAAAATGATGATCAAGGATCTATACACAATCGAATATAATGGGAAGTATCATGCATGCATAATTATAGGAACTAACTTGTGCTACTTGATCATCCAATTTCAACCAAAAACACCAATAAAGAATTGAGATTTTTGGAACTTAAAAAAAAAGCAAGTTGTTTCAAATCAAGAGAAAATAACAAACCAACAATAATACCATCAAATATCTAAAAGGAAATATCACAAGCATTAACTTACCAAACTTTTAAGAACATCATCCAAGACTTCATATAGATAGTTGCATGACATACTTGAGTGATTTTTGTGAGATGAGTATATGCCTACTAGTTATTGTTTGTATGTGATTATGTGACTTTTGCTACTTATGATTAAAATAGTATGCTTAGAGATATGTTATGCTCACTTGTCGTAATGATTAATTGATGATAGGTTAGATACTATGTGGTTACATGCTTACTTGTTAATGTTATTAAGCAATGATATGAAAAGTATACTTGCATGAAAAACATGTTTTAATACTATTTGCTTATGCGCTTCCTTATAATGTTATTTTCTAAATGCCATATGCTTAGTAGTTGTGTGTGAAATGTGCTTACATGAGAAATATGTTTTGATGCTATTTGCTTACATGTCTACTTGCCATGATTAATTGCTTTTTGAGTTTGATGTTATGTGATTATGTGCTTACATGTCGTAATGATTAAATGGTAATATAAAACACATGTTTGCATGTGGAATATGTTTTAATGTTATTCGCTTATATGCCTACTTGTCATTGTGATTAATTGTATTTTCATGAGTAATATGTTTTGATAATATTTGTTTATATGCCCACTTGCCATGATGCTAGTTGATTTCATGCATATTGCTTACATGCTAATTTTTTGCATGTTTGTTAAAGATAATGCTCACTTGATCTTTACCAAACTCTTAAAGCTTGCCTAAATTATGTGCTAAGAAATTATGTGAAAGACTTGATAGGGGTTAAAATTAATTTGATTCCCAAGAAGTTGAAAATGTTGTTGTTTTGAGGTCACCTTTACATCGTATAGGCTTTTTCAATGCAAGGTTGTATTAATCTAGGGGGAGGGTAATACACGGTGCTATTCACTCACTTAGGAATCCCCTTATGCCATAACGTCATACTAGGTAGTAACTTGTGTTTAGGTCATTCATATAATTAGTATTATTAAGGTATTGATTTCGATTGCCTTGCGTATATACTTATTATACCTTCTCATGTTTTGGATAGTATTTCATTAGAAAACATAGTATACAATCTAGACTTTTGATAAATCTCCTCACCTTAGGATATATATGATCATACTCACATTGTTGGTGCAAATATTGCACAAAACATGTCAACGTAATGCACTCAAAGTTGCATTCATATAATGATAGGATTTTGTGTAGATGTCACAAATTAAGTCTAGGCACACACGCACTTAAAGGTAATTGGATATCTATCACATCTGACCTTGAACATTTAGGTCTTGCTTTGCACTCTTAAAGTGTTTATATGTAAAACTATGTGCTTTAATTTGAATATGTGTTATGCTCACTTGAGTATGTGATATGTTTATGCATGATTGATAAATTTGTTTTATGAAAAACAATGTGATGATGCTATGCAAGTGCTTATCAACATTTGGGATATAATGCTTTGAATATGTATTAGATGCGTAACTTATGATGTATTATGCGCAAATATATGTGATGACATGCTTAGACTAACTCATGTTGCAAGTATCCAAATGGTTACCTAACCTATTTTGGACTTCTTCAGGTGAGGATTGTTTGTTTGTTGCGTGTTGTGTATATCTTATGTAGCCAAGAACACCGAAAACGTGAGGCTCTTGACCCATGGATCCCCGCCTTGAAACAAGGGGGAGAAATGATCTAGAGGGAGCTATGTTCAAGGGGAGCATGTCATCGGGGAAATAAAGCTCAAGTTTATATCTAAAGTCCAAAGTGATTCCCGCCTTTTTGATTCGACCAAAGGGGGAGAAAGAAAGAAAAGAGCACAAGCTCATGTGAAGACCAAATCAAGATAAAGATCAAGGCTTCACCAAATTACAAGGAAAGGTCAAGACGCAAGCTACACCAAAGGTGCTCTTAATCTTTGCTATGATTTGTAATTTTATTTGCTTTCGGAATTTATTTGTCATCATCAAAAAGGGGCAGATTGTTGGGACACCATTAATTAGGTCTCCTTATGTTTTAATGACGACAAATAAACCTTTGAAACACATAAAATCACAAAAGTTAGCCAAAATCATCCCGACCAAAAAACTGCGCCTGACGCGCTGCCAATGCTCCGACGCGCCAGCAGCGTGCCAGCCTCCCGTTTCTGACATTCAAAAAATGTGGATCTTTCAATACAGGTATGAATATTATATGTGCTTCATTAGGAACACTCGAAACGGATTTTAGAATTAGAGGGATCCAAAATTACAATCTCCCATTTTTGACAAAACGCCAACTCAAGTGTTTTATTAAAACGCCTCTAGCCAAGGCATTTCTAAACCTAGGAAACTCATATATTTCATGTAACATCAAGTGAAAGTATTCATATGACCATAATCCGTGTTTACGTCTTCTCTAATCACGTAACGGGTTTACTCCCTTATTGGTCAAACAAAGTCAAAGGTCCCTTTGCGTAAATGCATCCTTTCCCGTTATGGTATATGCTTTACAATGATGCAAAACACTTAGCTTGTTTGCATCAAGATGATTATTGATTACTTCAAGTTGCGGGAATCATTAATTATGATATTATGAATACTTGACATTGAGTTATTTGAATTTATGGGTATCCTTTGATTTTCATATCCAAAACACAACCCATAATCATTATTGTCCAACATTTCCTTTCTTAAATGACAATATGATTATCTCATAATCAATTCTTTGATTATTTCTTTATTACCAAACAAACCCTCCAACAAATAAACCTTCAAACAATTTCAAAATCCATCCAAACCTTATCCCCAACATTCCCTTAATATTCCTTGTACTTGAATTTACTAATTGTCCCCCAACATTCCCACATTCTCTCACATTCTCCACATCAACCTCTTTTTCACCACATTCTCCCTTAACCACTACAATTCAAACCCATCACCATAAATCTTTCTTCCTCCCATTTGAATTTGAAATTACACACACATTCTCACTCTCAAAGCTTTCCTCACACACTTCACTCTCATACCCTCCTCAATTCAAATTCAAACTCACACCCTCAAATTCCTTCCCTTACACACATTGCCAACTCACTCTCCCCCAACATTCAAATTTCAAATTTGAATCCAACTCTTAGGCTCCCCATCACATCACTCTCACATCATATACAACTCATCTATTCAATTCATCACATGGGCATTAATCTCAACCTTCCTCACATACATCCTCCCTCACTCTTTCTCTCCTCTCACATTTCAAATTTGAATCTCACCTAAGGCTCCCCATCACATCCATGCAAACTCATCTCAACCTTATCCCTTCTCTCCTCTCACATTTCAAATTCAAATTTGAAATCCAAACCTTAGGCCCCTCCCCATCACATCTAGCCAACTCACTCCATCTCACCCCATCTTATCACTTTACCCTCCTCTCATACAAATGGAATATTCTTGGCATATTCTCTTCTAACCTAACCATGCCAACTCACGTATCCTAACCATGGTTATCTTCTAACCTTATTCCACATTTGAATTTAAAACATCCAATCTTTCTCTTCAAGCAAAGCATATTCCCTTGGGATATTCATCCCACTATTTACCATACCAATTTATCTAACTTAACCATAGTTATCTCCTAAACCTAACTTCTTTCATACACTTCGTTCTCTCAGAATTTTAATTTGAAATTCAAATTCTTCCCTCTCTCCTTCTATCACAACATCCACAATTCCTTTCCAAGAAAGGAATATTCCATGGCATATTCTTTCTCTCTAATCTATGCCATGTGAGGAATACCTAAACTACCCTTATCCAATTACCCCTTCTTTGTTTCTCTCTTTGATATTTGGTTTTATCCAAACACTTCACAAAATAATTTTTATCAAATGGCTATTTGAGTTGGTTGACCTTGAGGATGAATAATGGAAAGGTCTAACGTGTGAAGTACAATTAGGGGTTTCGCAAGGTTGAGTATTTAAAAGACCAAAATCACAAGAAAAATAGTTTAGGAATTCTGGCACGCTGTTGGCACTCCAGCACGCCGGCCAGCATGCCAGAACTGGGTTTGGCGCGCTACTGGCACTCCAGCACGAGGCCAACGCGCTAGAAACTATTTATTTTTTCCACTTTAGGATTTTGGCCTATAAATACCCACCCTTGGCTCTTGTATTCCTCAGCTCTTGCCAAACATTCTTTCTCTCTAATTTCTTTTCTCTCTACCCTCTAAGTCTACATCTTGTGTTCTTAATCTATCACTTATCATCTTTGAAAGAACACATCTCTTGCAAGGGAAGAATCACAAGAACCTAATCCACTCTTGTGAATGTGTCGAGGGTCTTCTTATCTATACCCTTTCTATTAGAATTGAGTCTCTAGGTTAGGTTAGGGCTTGATTAAACAATCAAACATTCTATCATTTGATTTGGTTGTAAGGGAAGTCTTGTGTCAAGGTGACCAAGCCTAGATCATTGGGGATCTATTTGGGGTTTGATACTTCCGGTGGGAAGTCTTTGTGGTCTTAGTGGTCTTAGTGGGAATTCGAATCACGAGATTCTTTTAGGTGGTTTCCGAGGGTGGAATACTGTTGGGAGTAGCTCTTCTTTGTGAGCACCGATCTTAGTGCATATCGGTGGAGTGAAGTTGTAACGGTTTGGAGTCCACCGAAAGGATTATACTTAGTAAATAGTATCGTGTCGTGGATTCTCAACTGGACGTACGGATGGTATAAACCCCCCATCCCGAACCAGTATATATCGTGGTGTCTCTTTACATGATTTATATACTTTGGTTGTAATTGTGGATTGTGACTATTGTTATAAAACCACTTGGTGATCTTTAAGGCTTGAAGTCAATAAACTCCGAAGAAGCCAAAAAGATCGTATTCACCCCCCCCCCCCTCTACGGTTCTACAGATAATGTGGTGTATGGGAAGAGGAATTGCAACAGATTTGGGTCCTTTAGATTGTTTAAGGTTTTCTCTTTGTTTTGAAATTAATAGTTATGTAAAGTGCTGTGACTTCCAAACGATTTTTAATTTAATAGAACAGGCTTTCAAGCATAGTGTGGAGGAGACAATTTCACAAAAGTTAACATTTAGTCACTCCTTAATATGCAAAAGTCTTGATAACGCTTGACCAGAAAATTTTAATTCGTCAAAATGAGTACTTCAGAAAATATTATTGCGAGTTTTAAAGAAAGATCCTTAAAAATAAGAATATCAAATAAGAAGGCGCATTCAGGTATGCACGCCTACATAAGTTTTAATTATCTAAGGACAGAGTTTAGTTGTCATGGCTGAGTAGGGTTCGATGCTTAATGTTAGGAGAAGCTCATTGTTATTTCTAATTTTAGGAAGAGGTGCAGGATTTACTTCCAAGATTTGGTTTAGTGACAAAGGAAAATATTGATTTTTCTGTTTATATGGTGGTAGCATAAAATACTTTTCAAGAGAGTAAATAGTTCACATGATGATTACAGGATAGTTTATAAAACGGTTTGTAAGACAGCTTATAGAGCAATAGGAAAACAATTTATTATCTGCAAAATAGTGTCAAAATTGTAGTTTAGTTTGTGATTTATGTGAAAAACTAGAAGGGGGGTTGAATAGTTTTACCAGTTTTTAAATCTTCTTAAAAACTTTACTTTTGGAAACCTTGATTCGAATCTTATGTGTAATCAATCAACACCAATATGAACACTACACTATACTAACTAATATAAACTATGAATGTAAGATAAAGATGGAAAGATCTAACTGGGACAAAGAGATTTATAGTGGTTCGGTTACGAAGCTCTTCTTCGCCCTACTCCACTCCCCGAGTACCACACTCGAGAGTTTCAAGCACTATGTCAACAAACCTCCCTTTAGGTGGAGAAAACCGTACAACGTCGCTTATCCTACACTAAGCTAGATGTCGAGTGCTAATCTTAGCTAGCACCAATCTACCACGGTCCACACGATCCTTTACTACTTCACACAATCAACACACTAGACTCGATCTACCAGATCTACTCTTAGATCCACTTGATCAACACATAAGCCCAATGGCTTCAAGAGATTTCCAAGATCTCACAAGATCACAATGATCAACTCTCACTTGACTCAATCTACCCTATCTACCTTTGATTAACTTGATCAACACACTAGCTCACAAGCTACAAGAGATATTCAATATCTCTATAAGATCACAATGATCTTCTCTCACAAACTCTCAAAAGAAAAATGAACTTGATGTATACAAAGATACAAAAAGTATGTAACAAGTGTTACAAGTGCTCTAACTACAACTACAACACTTTGTATCTTCTTTGATACCTTGTGTTCTTCTCTTGCACTTGAAGAGGAATGAAGGTGATCTCTAGGATGGATGATTGGATCACTCTTAAACAAAAGAAAACTAAACTAAATGATCAAGAAGAAAAGATGTGGTGAGAGTATTGAACTCAGAAAGTTCTGTGTGAAAAAGGATGCCCAAAAACTGTGAATAGGGCTGGTATTTATAGGCAGAGAAAATCTGGCCGTTATGGGGACACGATACCACTAAAGTTTACACGGCACCACTAAATTTAGTGGTACCATGCCAGAAAAAAACGCTCCTGTTTTTGTCTTTTGTGGTGAAAGTTTATTTGGGGAACTTTGGAGCTGATTTTGGGGGGAAAAATAACTGTTATGTTATTTGAACTTATTTTTCTAATAAAATATTTCTTAATTATTCAAAAATAATTTGTAAAATATATTTTTGAAAAAATGTTTTGTCACATTAAAAATGTGAAGTCTTAAACACAAATTCACTTCTTTGATCATTTGTCAAGTTGTAAATTTGTTTGTTCATACCTAGAGTTATTTAAATAGAAATGAGAACTTTCGATTAAAAACTTGTTTACGTTAATTTTAACGTAAAGTGTTTTCACATTTTGTCATCCTCAAAACGTGAAGTTATCGAAAGATATAAATAACGTTTTTAGAACATTATTTGCATCAACAATCTCCCCCTTTTTGATGATGACAAAACATAAACTCATTTTAAGTTAAAGATTAATTTTAAAAAGTTTTTAATGAGTTTACGTCCCATTTGTGAAGGATTATACAAACACTTGGGATGTTTATCTTAATAATGTGTTTGGGATATTTATAAATGAATGTGCTTTAGTATGCGGAATCTACTATAACACACTTAAAAGAACACAAAGGTGGTGAGTATGTAAACGTGAGTTATAATGAACAATGAACACAACTTTAGTAACACAAAATGATTCAATATTATTGATGAAATAATACGGATGATCTAACTATCACCAGGATTACAAATAACCTTGAATCTTTGATTGTTTAAGGATTTGTGAATTTAGTAACTAAGTTACTAGAGAGATGTTCTGTTTTGGATATTGCTAAGTTCTTCGTTGGAAAAAGATTACTACAAAGGTGGTGACTAAGGGATCCTTTTATAGGATAAGGACCCCTTATTACAAGTTTTCAAGTTGTTTAATATAATAAGATACTTGGACTTTTCTAGCCTTCAATTAAATACAACTACCAATGTAAACTACTCTGTATATTCTTATGCACAAACATGGAAGACTGAACTACTTCTACATAACGTATTACATTGTACAAAGACTAATAATACAACAAATATCTACAAATAAATATCTATCAACTTGATCATTAACTTGGCAGGACCTTCATTAACTAGCAATACCTTCTTACCCAGAAGGTACTGTTAGTACATCTTCAACTTCTTCAAAATCAACTAGCAGGCTCAATAGCTTGTCTGGCAGGCTCTTTGACTTGAACATTTTATTCCCAACAATCCTCCCCTAAACTTGTTATTTCCTTTAAAATACACAAGTTTCTTATGAATAAAATACATACCTTGAGGATCTGAGGGAACTCTTCCAAAAACCTTTACTCTCTGTTCTTCCTTTTTCTTTCACATTGCTCAAAAATGCTCATCAGCAGACTTTGAACAATTTCTGACTTTTCTTTATCTTTATCACATCTCAATCTCTTGGAGATCATAGTTGTAAGAACTTCATAACTAAGTGGATACTCTTTCTCAGCCAACATAAAGAGTTCAATCCCACTTTGTGTAAAAAGATGATGAATACTGCTAAGGCTTAGAAATTCCCATGTAGTTGTAGAATCATGATATGGAAACTTCCAATGAACATCTTTTGGATTAGGATCATACATCCTATTAAATTCTACCCATAGTTCTTGTTCCTTAACATCAGTACTAGAATTTGTGTCTAGCCTAATTTGAACTAGATTCCACAATTCTTCTAAGTCAGCTCTGTCACATGCTCTTACTAGATTTTCAAAGTTTTTGAAGATAGCAGTCTGACCCCCAACCCTGGTTATTTTCCATGACTTTCTTAATCTATCATGGTGAATCTCCCAATCAATAATAGGGCGTCTAGACCTAATTGGATCAGCATGTATAATTGTTGGTAAAGTAATCAACATTTTACTTACTTGCTCTGAATCCAATTTTGCTTCTTTCTTCTTTTGAGCATCTTTCTTTTTCATTGAAGGCTTTGCATCAGATGGGATCTTGTAGTAAAGAGTCTTGTAGGCATTCAGATAAAGGAAATGAATTTCTTCTTGAGATTTCTTCTTCAGTTGAGATTCAGTCCAATTGGCTTGATTTCTCAGAAACTTCTTCATGAAATTCACTTGATCTTTTGGAGTTAAGCCCACCTTGAAACCTCTTTTCTGACTTTCTTGAATCTTTTGAAAAATATCATCCAGAGCTGCTTCTTTATACTTTTTGTTGATAAATGTTTCAAGCTCTGCTGTTTTCTCTTCAGTAGAAAGATTCTTGTCATCCATGATTATAGAAGCCTGACCTCTCACAATTGGATCATTTGCAATAATCCATTGCATCTGTGCATCAAAGGTTTCTTGAGCAGCTTGTGTGTCAAGAAGAGTTTGAGCAACATCTTTTTGCTCTTGCATTTCTGCAAGCAGTCTTGAAGCTTCAAATGCTTTCTGCACTTCTTCTTCATGAATCCTTTTGGAGACTTCTTCATCTATAGCCATCTGTACTTGCTCTGTTCTCTTCAACTTTTTGGGCTTTGGTTCATCTTCAACCATAATGCTCTTGCCCTTATCTTTTGGAGTTGGTTCTTTAGATGGAGCCGTAGATTGCTCATCAGCAATAAATAGCCTTCCTTGAATAAATAAATCCCCTTGAGGCTCTAAGTCCCTCTTTCTTTTGTACACATGTTCAGCAGTACCTTTATAGTCCATTGCCAATAACCTCTCAATCCTAGCAGGCTCTTTTGAACTAGCAGGCTCTTGCTCTGCACCAGCAGGCTCTTCATTATAAACCTGAGTTCCTTCATGAAAATCAAATTGAGCCTCCTCTTCTTCTTCAGAACTACCCATCCTCCCCTTTTTGGAAGAGTGACCCAACCTTTCAGCATCTGATCTTGAAGAACTAGATAAAACAACCTTTGAAGATCTTTTACCCTTTAGCTTCTTCACTTCATTCTCCAATTTCTTAACCCTCTTAACTAATTTGATGTTGATCTCAGAAAATTTGGTGTTCTGACTTTTAAGAGCATTTTCTAAGAGCTGCACCTTCTCTTTTAGTTCTTTCACTGTCTAAGAATCCAGACTCTGTTGTTGAGGTGATTGGGATGGTGTTGCATGATGTGATGGTGTTGGTGGTGTTGCAGATGGTACTGGTGTTGGGATTGGTGATGTAAGATGAGTTGGTGAGATGTAACCAGGTGAAGAACTTGATGATGGTGATTCAGATGATGGTGTTGGTTCTTCAGGATGATGTGGTAACATTTCATCAAAAAGTGGTATTTCTTCCCCATTGAAACCAATTCTCATGTTTGAAAATACTTTGTGAGAAAGTTTTGGTGTTTCATAAAGTGAGTGTGGGGGAAGTAACAAATGTTTTGATTTTGAAATGATGCATGAAATAAATCTTGGATACATCAAAAACTTTGTTTGGCTATCCACATTTTTAGCTAATCCTTCAAAAATATGTTTGGAAAAATTGAATTTTCTGTTTGTTGCCAAGCAAATGAGAGCAGAAGCCATGTTTCCACTAAATTGCTCCCAAGAGGTTTTCTTTTGGCTCAAACAATGAAGGATTGTATGGATAAAAAATCTCCATTGTGGAGTAAAATGCTTTTTAAGAAAGGTGAGTTTTGTAGAATCAGCATTATACCCCATTCTTTCCAAATTTTCAAAAATTTCAGTATCAGGCAATTGACTAATACCATCTGAATCATCCAAATGAAGATGTCTTCTTATGGATGACTCAGTAAGAGTCAACGGTTTGCCATCCACTTTGGCTTTTATCCTTTGATCCCCATTTTCAGAAGTTTTAACTTTAGCTGTTTGCCAAAATTGTAAAATTTGAGATTCATAAATAGTGGGATTTACAAGTAAAGCAAACCTGATGTAAGACTCATTTAAAAAGTCCACTATTTGATGAAAAGAGGCATTATCCTCAGACTTTTCCAAAAATGCTAACTAATTGTGACGTTTAACAAAGGTTAGATTTGCCATGGTGAAGGTTAATGAAAATCTTGATTATGATGGTGGGATTTGTTGGTGGTACTGGTAGAAGATGAAAGATTAGAGTTAATTGTGATAAGGACTGATGAAAGATATTATGAGAGCTTTTCTTTTAACCGACAATAAGAAAATGTATAATAAGTAATTGAAAAGGCAGTTAAAAAGATATTTTATATGAGAAATATAATATAATATAATATAATCATCAGTAATTTACAAAATTACCCCAACGGCTAAGTGTAACTACTAGGCCCAACGGCTATAACTTTTTCTGACAGGCTCAACGGTTATCTAGCAGTACCATTTTACTCTAGCAGTACCAAAATTTGAACTACCAGTACCTTTGAAAGAAAATTTTACTTGGCAGTCTCTTTGAAGTTTTAGCAAAAATCCCTTATAGTTTTTAGCAAACTATCAGCTATCAAAGGATTTGATTTGTCTTTACCAAAAGCCGTTTGCTTATGGACTAGTTAACTATTTACTGTTAAGTATGGTTAGTTAAATACCATATAGTTTTTGGTAAACTATCAACCATCAACGGATTTGATGTGTCTTTATCAAAAGCCGTTTGCTTATGGACTAGCCAACTCTTAAGTTTATAAAACTTGGTGAGCTGAATACCAATTCCATATTGACCTGAAAGATGGTGCAATTTCCTTGGATGGAGGAAATATAAGAGGCAATGATGCTGTGTATCTTGGATGCTTGGTTCAACAAGTGAAATCATCTATCAGCATGCTTTTGCTTTGAAACTTTCCTTAGTTTGATCTAGATAGAACTTTCTCCTTTAGGAATGCTTCATCCCTTCTGAATATGTGATCTAATCTTATCATTTTCAATCTCTGCATCATCTTGTATGCTCTTGTCTTTTTCTTTCATAAATTAGTTTTTCTTTCATTCTGGGCTATTATGTCCTCCCCTGAGATTATTACCTCCCCTGAGATGTAAATAACTTTTATTTCCCCTTTTTGTTTGGAAGATCTCTTGTTTTGTTATCAACCTGAAATTTGTTAGTTGCAAACCAAAAGAACAAAGTGCAAAGCACTTGATCTATAGCATTGTAAATATTTAAGCATCAATATGAACAAAACAGAGCAAATTTTATACTAGCAGGACCAATTATGAACTGACAGTACCTTTTGACTAACTAGCAGTACCATGTTTAAAAGCCAATATCAGTTATTTTTATGTACAAAAACACATGTTTTTCAAAGATTAATCATTCCAATACCTCCTACTAGGTATTTGAATCTACCTAAATCAAAAGCTTTGGTGAGAAGGTCTGCATAATTCTTTTCAGAATCAATTTTGACAACTTGAATTAACCTTTTCTCATTGCAATCCCTTATGAAATGGTGTCTGATTTCAATGTGTTTTGTTTTTGAATGTTGAACTGGATTTTTAATGATACAAATAGTACTGCTATTGTCAATGTAAATAATGGTGTTAAGAAAATTGTACCCATAGTCAAGCATTTGATTTTGGATCCAAAGAACTTGCCCACAACAACTTGCACCAGCAACATATTCTGCTTCAGTTGTAGAGTTGGCCACCATTGTTTGTTTCTTGCATTGCCAAGATATGAGTCTGCAACCAAGAAATTGACATCCACCAGTTGTGGATTTTCTGTCTAGAGTTGCACCAGCATAGTCACTATCAGAATAAGCCACCAAATCAAAAGATGATTCCCTTGGATACCATAGACCCAACCTAGGTTGACCCTTGAGATATCTAAAGATTCTTTTGACTGCTGTGAGATGAGAAACTTTGGGATGTACTTGAAACCTTGCACATACACATACTGAGAACATGATATCTGGTCTTGATGATGTAAGGTACATCAAGGACCCAATCATTGATCTATAATTGTGCAAATCCACATCTTCACCCTCAGCATCTTTTAGTAACCCCTTTTCTGAATCCATTGGTGTACTTGCAACCTTAGAATCAGCAAACTGAAATTTCCTTAGGATCTCTGCTACATACTTATCTTGGCTGATAAATATGCCTTCTTTTGATTGTTTCACTTGGAGACCCAAAAAGAAAGTAAGTTACTATGCATAAGTTTTTCAAACTCTACACACAAGTCTTGGTTTGTGGATCCAAAGATAATGTCATCAACATAAATTTGCACCAGCAAGATGTCTTTCTTGGTTCTTTTGATGAACAAAGTTGGATCAATCTTGCCTCTTTGGAATCCATTTTCTAATAGATAGAAAGCCAATGTTTCATACCATGCCCTAGGAGCTTGGTGTAGACCATAAAGAGCCTTGGTAACCCTATACACCTTGTCTGGATACTCTGCATCAATGAAGCCTGGAGGTTGAGAAACATACACCTCTTCTTCAATAGTACCATATAAGAAGGCACTTTTAACATCCATTTGGTAAACAGTGAAGCCTATGAAAGAAGCATAGGCCAAGAATAGCCTAATTGCTTCAAGTCTTGCAACTGGAGCAAAAACCTCTTCATAATCTACCCCTTCTTCTTGAGTATACCCTTGGGCCACCAATCTTGCTTTGTTTCTGATCACTATCCCCCTTTCATCTTTCTTGTTTCTGAACACCCATTTGGTTCCAATTGCCTAATGACCTTTGGGCAAATCAACCAATTTCTAAACCTTCTGAAGCTTGAATTGAAGAAGTTCTTCTTGCATTGCTTCAACCCAACTTGCATCATCTAAGGCTTTGTTAATGTTTTTGGGTTCAGCTTGTGAAAGAAAACATGAAAACAGGCATATGTTGGCAACTTCATGATTCTTTTCTTCATAAATAGATGAGATAAACCCTTCTTGGTCTGAAGTCAAGACTTGAGATCTTGTTCTAACACCAGAATCAATGCTACCAATCACATCATCAGTGGAGTGATCTTTGAGAATTCTTGTGTTGTGTGTTGTAGGAACTTCATAGGTAAATGGAAGATTGCCAATCCCCACTTCTTCTGGTAAAGAATCATCTGTTTGAACATTTAATGGCTCAACAGTACCAATTTGTGAACTGGCAGTACCATCTGGTGAACTAGCAGTACCATTTTCATTTGCACTACTTTCTTGATTCTCTTGACCTTGAGTTCCATGATCATCTTCAGTACCTTCATTTGTTGTATTTGAAGGTTCTTCAAGACTTGAAGATAAATCCAACCCTTTCCAAATTGGCATCCAGATGTAATCTTGATCTTTAGGTGTTTCAACATTGTCTTCAAAACCTGCATTATCATTAGTATTTGTACCTGAAACAGGCACATAATTCATAGATTCTGAAAGCCTATCAATGTCAAACATCCAATCTGGCCCAATGCCTTTCACATTTGTTAGTTTCTCTTGAAACTCTATGTGAAGATTTTCTTCCACTAGCCTAGTGCAACTATTATACACTCTATAGGCCTTACTTTGCAAAGAATACCCTATCAAATAGCCTTCATCAGCTTTTCCTTCAAACTTTCCTAAATGATCTTTGGTATTGAGAATAGTGACATGACATCCAAAAGGTCTCATAAAACTTAAAGATGGTGTTCTACCAAAGAAAAGTTCATAAGGTGTCTTTTTATGTGGTTTTATCACAAGAACCATGTTTTGCACATAACAAGCAGTACCTACTGCTTCAGACAAAATGAAATAGGCAACTTAGAGTCTACTAACATTGTTCTAGCAGCCTCTATAAGTGTTCTATTTTTCCTTTCTGCTACTCCATTTTGCTGTGGGGTTCTAGCTACACTAAATTCTCTTTTTATTCCTTTTTCTTTGCAAAATTCATCCATAACCCTATTCTTGAATTCTGTCCCATTGTCACATCTAATTACTTTCACTTTCTTATCAGCTTGGTTTTCTACCTCAGTTATATAAGACTTAAGAATCTCACTTGTTTCATGCTTAGATCTTAAAAAGAAAACCCAAGAGAATCTGCTGTAATCATCAGTAACAACAAGACAATATCTTTTACCATTCAAGCTACTCACATTTGTAGGACCAAAAAGATCCATATGAAGCATGTATAAAGCTTGAGAAATTGAGTTATGGGTCTTGGGCTTACAAGAAGCTCTATGTTGTTTGCCTTTAAGACAATCAACACAGGTTTGGTCATTTTGAAAAATCTTTTTGGGTAAACCTCTAACCAAATCATATTTTGCAATTGTATTGATTGTTTTAAAGTTTACATGACCAAACCTTCTATGCCAAAGCATAGATTCATCCAATGAGGCTTTTGCTACTAAACAAGTTAAACTCTCCTTAGGATCAATGTTCTTTAAATCAACACTGTACATATTGTTCCTTTTTGGGATTTTAAGAAGGATCTGATCTTCATCAAGCATTTTAAAATCAGAAGAAAGAACCATACAGTCATTTTCAGTAAAGAGAACATTGTTCTTTTTGTCACACATTTGTGAGACACTAAGGAGATTAAACTGAAGTTCTTTCACAAAGTACACATTTTCAAAATCTAATTTACTGGTTTTGATTGTACCTTTACCAGTAATCTTTCCTTTGATTCCTCCCCCAAAGGTAACATATCCTCCATCAATTGTTTTGAAGTCTGTGAGGTAAGACATGTTGCCTGTCATGTGCCTTGAACATCCACTATCTACATATCCTTGATCACCAATATCAGTTGAATGTTCCTGCACATATATAGACATATTAGTTTCCTTGGGGTACCCAAGCCATGACAGACTTGGGTTTGCCTCTTGCATCAATGTAATCAAACCTTTTTAGGATTGTTGATGCACCTTTTGATTGGAGTGGTTTCCATATCCAACATGCTGAGGACTTAACAGCATTTTCCCTTTTTATCCATTTTGTGGTCTTTGGTCTATCAGTACCAATTTTGGCAGTACCATTTGGTCTAGCAGGACCTTTTGGTTTTGGTCTCCAAATTTGTGTTTTGACCACAGATTTCTTTTCAATGGGACTTTTTACAACTTATGGTGCATTTTTGAAAGTGTTTCTTGCACCCTTATCAGTTGGTTTTGAGTTAACAGGCTTATTTGGTCTAACAGTATGATCAACTTTTGGTATGTTAGACTTCACAAAACTTTTTCTGGGGTTAGTTTTATTTGTTTTAGACCTTGATTTACTCCCAGAAACCCAGTTGTTACAATAAGCATGAGTATGATTAAAACTACCACAGTAATAACAAGCCTTATTGTACATAACAAAATCATCACCAAGTTGTTGTGACTTAAGATTGTTCCAATTTCTTTGGCTACCTCTAGGTTTGCTATTACATTTAGCACAACATTCAACTGTTTTCAAAACTTCTTTAGCCTTAGTCTTAATCTCTACTCTTTTAGGACTGACTGGTCCTACTTTGTTTCCTTTGGTTGAAACAGTCTCTTCTTCATCATCATCAGATATCCAATCTTCAATAATTAGAAAATCTGATTTCTTATCAGTGAGCACCTTAGAGAGTGAAGCAATCTTAGCACTCTCAACAGGTTAACTTTTCTCTACAGGTTTAGCTAGTGGTTTGTTGATGAATTCATGTAAACCTAATTCTGCAAGATCTAATCCTGGGGGACAAGGGATTCCTCTATAAGGAGGTGGACATGTCTTGTATCCTATCCCAGATTTGATTCTCTTGTTCATTTGATTTTCAACTATGCTTCTAGTACAGTCAGAAGCGGTTTCCAAAGTGGTAACAGTTGAATATTATCCCTTGCCAATGTCATTTTAGCACACTCAGTTCTTAACATTTTTATTTCAGCATCTTTCAAAAATATTTCCCTGTTAAGAATGGCTTTAGTGTCAGAAAAAGTGAGTTCATTTTCCCTAAAATGGATTATTTGCTTTTCAAGTTTGGCCATACCACATTTATGATTAACTAGGTCTTGATGAGTTTTTCTTTCTTCTACTTTCAGTTCATCATAAAGTTTTATTAAAGTTTGTAATTCCTCAAAAACTTTACAAGTATTAGAACATTTAGTAATTTGTACCTCAGGAGTGGAGAAAGCCATTAAAGCCAATTCATCTGAAGTTGCCTCCTCTTCACCCATAAAACTCCAATCAAAACCCATCCCATCAATAGCTACCATTGCTTTAGGCTCAGTGATTTCCACAGCCTTGCTCTTGCTTTCAAAGCTTCCTTTCTTCTCAAAGCTTCCCCTATTCTTGTTCTCAAACCCTCTTGCCTTATCATCCTGCTTCTTTGGTCTTCTACACTCTCTTGAGTAGTGACCCTTCATGTGGCAGTTGTAACACTCCACTTTGGACTTATCATACCAAGCAGGCTCATTACCATCTATGATAATCTTCTTTCCAGTCCTCATCAGTAACTTCTTAGCCCTTATGCTCAGAAGTGAAAGTTGCCACTTTATGTCCATTTCTTCAAGATCATCATCATTGATCTCTTGAAGATCTTCAAAAGTTAATATGGACCCATTGTGTTGTGATGTCAGGAAAGCACAACCAATTGTTTCATCTAGAATTGTTTTGGTACTGCTAGAAGTACTGGCAGTACCAAAATTTGTGTTGGCAGTACCTTCTTCTCTACCATCTTTTTCTTCATCTACAACTCTTGAGGTGCTTGGAGATGATACAAAAGCCATATTTCCTGAGCTTGAACCAGTAGTCTTCTTTACTTCATGCTCTACTATTTTAAAGTTGTTGTAGAGATCATTAAGACTCATCTGATCAATATCTGGTTTGTTTTTCCAGACAATGACATGCATGGACCATTCAGAGGGTAAACTCCTAAGGAATTTGGAGTTTAGGTCTTCTTGAGATACCATTACTTCATGAATGGCTAACTGACTTGAAAGCTTTTGTAGTCTATTGAACACGCTGTCCAAAGACTCATTTGTTGTGGCTGCAAAGTTTTCAAACTGATATTTGAGGAGAGTTTTCTTGGTGGCATCATTTCCACCAAATCTAGCCACAATAGCTTGAAAAAGGGTTTTTGCACATTTGTACTTGTTGAAGATCAAAAGCTGATCATTTGGAATAGTCATGAGTAGTGATGAAGCGAAAAGTGAACCGCTTTTAGGGGGTCATTTAAGCCCTAAATCGTATTTATTTGATCAAATATTGCCCTAAATCGTTCCTTTTGTCATTTTAGGTACTTTGGAGAAGAAATCTGGAAAAGGAAGCATTTTGGACGTTTTTGGAGCATAAAAGTGAAGAAAACGACAAAGTCTCCAAAGCTGCTGGAAAAGTACACTTGACGGCGTCATGGCTTGGCAAAAGAGGTGGATATGAAAAATACACGTGACGCGCCAGAGAATTTTGCAATGGAAAGTCTGACGGCGTCACCCTTTAAGGTGATCAAGGCCATCACGGTTTAAGTTAAAGAGAGACGGCGTCAAGCACTATTCTGACGGCGTCAACCCTTGATAAGCCAGGGAGGATTTTGGAGGACTAAAGAGGGACGGCATCAGGAAGACCATCCGAGAACCCTAGCCACGGCGAGGTGACGGCGTCAAGATCTATAACGTGACGCCGTCAGCCACTAAGTTCTATATATAGTTTTGCAATTTTTATTCATTAGTGTGCAACTTTGTGAGGAGAAACCCTAAGACGAATTTCTGCCATTTTTAAGGGTTTTATACCCTTGGATCTCCCATGTTTAATTGAAGATAACTAATCACTTAATCAATCAATATGTCTATGTGTTGTTTGATTATATCTTGTTCTTGTCTTTTAATTAACATGCTAGGCTAGATTTATCTTGTGTTTGCTTAGATCTAATGAAACCTAACTATTGATTATTGGTTATTAGTGTGTTATTAATTGTATTGGATGATTGTTCATCGATGTTAGGCTTAAGAAAACTGGCTAACCTCCTATACGGTAACTTGCTTGAACGTCTTAAGAAACATGAACCAATGCGTACTAGGTTATTATGGTTGTATTTAATGCATGAGCGAATTCTAGTGATCCCATGTTAGGAGCTTCTTAGCCGGCTCGACATAGGAGTGAAGTAGGAGCTTGTAGAGTTGGGGAAGTACGTACGCCACCCCACGATTGGTATTAAGGAATACACCCGTCATCCACGCAATTAATACACACTAATCAACCGGTAAAAGATAGTTAGGGAGTAAGGAAATCTAAGTAAACACATTTCTCTCCATATAAGTTTCACAACCTTTTCATTTTCATTATTTTATTTTATTTGCATTTGTAGTTATTTGGGTTAGTTGACTAGCAACTAATTTCGCCCACTCCTTCAAACCCGAGATTTTACTTGCTTTCATAAAAATATAAAAATACAAAAAGAATCTTCCCTCACCCTTAGACCTATTAGAGTAGTTTTTCAATGCTAACGACACTATTCCCCTAGAGAACGATCAATCCCCCGGTACTTGCCACTTCACTATACTACATCGGTCAGGTACACTGCCTGGTGGGGATTGCAAGCCTCTCGAGATCCCTCGAGAGGTAAAACCTGTTGTAAGGTCGCAAAACCACACATCAAGTTTTTGGCGCCACTGCCGGGGAATAGTTATTGTTTAGGTTGAATTTTTATTTTATTAGGTCTACTCACTAGATTCCTTTCTAGTGAGATTTTTATTTTTATTTTTCTAGGTTTTTCTTTAGTCTATCTTATTTCTTTTGTACTTTTGTTTGTGACACCTTATTACAAGTTGTCAAATTGTTTAATAGGATAAGGACCCCTTATTACAAAGGTGGTGACTAAGGGATCCTTTTATAGGATAAGGACCCCTTATTACAAGTTGTCAAGTTGTTTAATATAATAAGATACTTGGACTTTTCTAGCCTACAATTAAATACAACTACCAATGTAAACTACTCTGTATATTCTTCTGCACAAACATGGAAGACTGAACTACTTCTACATAACGTATTACATTGTACAAAGACTAATAATACAACAAATATCTACAAATAAATATCTATCAACTTGATCATTAACTTGGCAGGACCTTCATTAACTAGCAGTACCTTCTTACCCAGAAGGTACTGTTAGTACATCTTTAACTTCTTCAAAATCAACTAGCAGGCTTAATAGCTTGTCTGGCAGGCTCTTTGACTTGAACATTTTATTCCCAACACCATTTCTCCCCTTTTTGTCGAAGCAAAAAGGTTGCTAAAGCTCCCCCTTGATGTATACTCCCCCTCGTTTGGAGGACACCAAGGAATCGAGCAATGATTCTTGCTACAAAACAAAGTTAGATGACAAGTATACAATATCTAACATGTAGCAAGCAAGACAAATATCCAACCACAAAAAAATGACTAAGTAGCCAATCACCAAAAAAAATAAAACAACCACATAACATGCCCATCCATTCATGAAAAGAAATGTCATACATGAGTATGACTACAAAAATAACAAAACACACTACAAGAAGCATAAATAAATCCTTAATGATAAGAGGCAAGCTTCATTTCCAAAAGGGGTCCTAAGGTTTATTGGTGGAGACTAAACATGAACATGTTTAGTTATGTGGGCTAGTAGGTGGTGGAGATGGTGACATGATTGGGGGGGGTGGTGGTGTTAAGAGATGCTCCACATAGGAGAACATGAAATGTATCTCATCTCTCAAGGAGAAGATGAGGTTACGGTTGTGGAGGCAACATAGGCAATTAGCACTATGTAGATCAAATGGATGGGGTTGTATAGGTTGACCCATGTTAGGAGAAGGAGGTGGTGGTGAGTTTGTTGGTGATGGGGTTGGCATGGCATAATCCAATGGAGTGATGGGTGAGAGTGTGTAGTCCATGGATGATGGCATGGTGTTGAAGGAAGGAGATGATGAAGATGTGTAAGTAGAGGATGTTTTGGAAGGTGCATTAGGTGGAGATGGTGAGTGAGGAGTGGCTTGGGAAGGTGGTGTAGTGACTTCATCATCTTTTGTAAGATCAACAAAGAGTGGTTTAGTTGGTGGTCTTACGGTTATTCTAGGTTTCTTTGAGATGTGAGTTATTGATCCTTGTGTGGAAGACATTGGTGTATGTGTGATGTGAGGTTGAAGATGAGATGCAAGATAAGCTTGCAAGGGAGAGGCCTTTTATAGGCAAGAGTTGTGGGGTTTGAGTTTAGGTTGGTGATAGTGTCCTATGGTGTAGTGAGGAAATCTTAAGGGTTATGAAAGTGTGCAAAAATATTGCAGGTTTGAGGTTAGGGATGCAGGAATCTAGGAAAAACAGTGAAAATTCGTCAAACAAGGGCACGGTACCACTAAATACCACACGGTACCGTTAAATTTAACGGTACCGTGGCCTATTTAATGGTACCGTGACCTAGGAGTCACGAATTTTCCTGTGCTGCCTAGTTCTGGGCAGCTAAAGGGAGTTTTCTAGGGGGACTATTTTCAGGAAATGTTGGTGCCTCAAACCACTAAAGATTTATTTGCTAAATGTAACCCATATTAAGCTACTCCTAGCAAGTAAAGATTATCATGCAATTTGCTAAGATAATCCATAAGCATGCAAACACAAAGGACAAAATAAGCTATCATCCAAGAATCATGTAATTAAGAATTCATGCAAGGTGATAGGATAAGTGTCAAGCATGCAAGAGTATTAATCTATAATTTATCATAGATAAACCCTAATAGTAATACTAATCCCTCCCTAACTACTTATGATTTGAGCTTGCTCCCATTTTTATCACACTCGCATCTTGAGCATGCATTACTTCCTCGTGATTTTGATCATCAAAGGGTGCATAATTGGTGGAGGATTCGGAAATGAGGATGCATGAAACATACGACTCATTTAGGGGTTTCATGACGGGATCGAAGAGTGAGTATTGAGGACCGCTAAGGTATGGGTGATAGTTCATGAGGTGGTGATAAAGACGAGTTAGGAACATCCCATAGGGTATCAATTCATTTTTGTTACCCTTGAGATGTACAATTCGCTTAGCGAAGAAGTAGGCAAGATTGTACGGTTGTTGGGTTAAAAGACAGTAAATCATATGAGCACAACACGCCAGAAGTTGCTCACGATTTCCTGTTAGACTTAGAACATTTTCTCGCAAGATGACTGCCCAAGAAAGTAGTTCATGACAAACCTCTTCCAAACGAATTTTTGTTGAATTTTAGTGAGAGGAGTACATATGAGTACGGATGAGTTTGGTAAGTTCAGTTGGAGAGGGTATATAAGAGCAATATGGACTATTCTCTTCTCGATAGTTGAAGAGAGACTCGAGACACCAATCCTCAGTATAGGCACATTGCCCATGATTGGGGATTTGGAGAATTTGAGCAAATTGCTCAAGAGTTAAGACAAGTTTGAAGTTTCGGATCCAAAACCAAAGTGACAAAGATTGATCCTCATTACATACGAGTTCAACTTGTCGAAAGAATTCCCACACAAAAGAAGGACAAATGTGCTCGTTAATGTGAAGCAAGCAATCGAATCCTATAGCTCTAAATGGGGTGTTGATATCCCTATGATAAACTAAGGATGGATCAATGACTCGACCTTCATGAAACCGACGGGTTTCAAGATTAACATAGGCACGAATATGACTACCGGGTGTGGTAGGTTCACGAGAGATTTCGGGAGTATAGGTGTCGGTTAGAAGATGATCAAAATCATACTCATGAGACCTTTTTGTTACCTATAATAAAATTTTAAGGAAAAATTGAAATTGTGAATAGTTGCTTTAAATACACGTGCCTAGTGTGTGCCTATATGCAAACTATGTAGAGCTGCGGTAATCTCGACTCTAGAACTATTAAATAATGAGATTACCCAAACACTACTAACTTCACTCTAGCTCAAGCGAATATATCATGATCCTAATTTCGTGAAATTTTTTGAAAATGATTGAATTGGGGTGTTTGGGCGACTTCAAAGTTTTGAAAGATTTAAGTGTTGATGACACCTAATCCTAATTGCAAGTTTCCTAGACATGATTCCTCTTAAACCTACTTAATAAAAACAGGGTTTGAACTAAAATTTGTGATTTAAGTGGGTTTATGCAAATCCTATGCTAAGGGAATCATGAAGGTTATGCATTGTCTAATCCTACTTCTAATTTCATAGAGACTCAATCAAAATTGAAAAACCCCAATTCAATTTTCATGTATGAACAAACCCTAGACTCACGATTAAAGAAGAATAGAGTCAAATGACTTACAATTTATGTTGAAAAGGTGAAAGTAGTTGACAATCTTGAAAACTAATGCCTTGAATATGATCTTGAAAGGGTGTAATTGAGTTTTGGGTTGTGAGGTTTGGTTTTGACAGCAATTGCAGAAGTTGGGAAAGGTTAAAGATGAGTAATGTGAAAAGAGAGGACTGAAAAACGGGATGTATCAGATACACGGTACCATTAAATTTAATGGTGCCGTGCCACTTTAGTGGAGCCGTGATCTGCTGGGATGGTTTTTCGTCCCATTTTGATTTTTGACGAATAAGTCTCGCTGTTTTAGTGAGACTTTTTGACACGTGGAAAGAATTTATACCTAATAAATTCTTTTAACGAGGAGAACCTAGACTAGACTAAGGGAGGTGACATTAAAGAGTCATGAGACGAGACACACGAGATAACTTCAATATTTCTAGTGAAATATTTAAATAGTCATAAGAGGGATACGAGGGATGACTTTAATATTTCCAGTGAAATATTTAAATAGTCATGAGATTTATGGAATATGTTCCATCATTCCTAGACCTAGACGAAGATAGTTGAAGGACTCTCATTTGAGAGGTTTGGTCAGGATGTCGGCGATATTGTCCAGAGAGGGAACTTTCTCAATAGAAATGCTTCATTTTTGAACGTTATCGCGAAGGAAGTGGTGATGAATTTTGATGTGTTTAGTGTGAGAGTGTTGAACGGGGTTTTTGCTCAAGTCAATAGCACCTTTATTATCACACATAATAGGGACGTCGTCTAGATGGATGTCATAGTCTAATAGTGCTTGTTTCATCCATAGTGCTTGTTGACATGCCTTTCCGGCGCTTACATATTCGGCTTCGGTCTCGGAGATAGCAAGAGCTGTTTGTTTCTTGGAGAACCAAGAAGTTAAACAACAACCTATGAAGGTACAAACGCCACTCGTGCTTTTTCGATCCACATAATCTCCCGCATGATCAGAGTCGGCATAGACAACAGTTTCTACACCGGTTCACTTGGGATAGTACAACCCCAAGTGTATAGTGCCTTTAATGTATCGAAAGATACGCTTAACCGCTTCAATGTGAGAGGTTTTGGGATCCTCTTGGAAGCGGGCACAAAGGCAGACACTAAACATGATATCGGGCCTACTTGCCGTGAGGTATAATAAACTTCCTATCATACCTCTATACTTAGTGCTATCCATAGACTCACCTTCTTCATCTCTCGTGAGTTTTGTTTCCGTGGACATGGGAGTTTTCATATGCTTAGACTCTTCTAAACTAAATTTCTTGAGCATCTCCTTAATATATTTAGATTGATTAAAGAAGATACCATCTTCCATTTGTTTTATTTGTAAACCTAGGAAGAAATTTAATTCACCCATCATGCTCATCTCAAACTCGTCACGCATGATCTTTGAAAAATCATCGCACAGTTCTAGACAAGTTGAGCCGAATATAACGTCGTCAACATATATTTGAACTATGATGAGATATGAATTTCGTTTCTTTGTGAAAAGTGTGTTGTCAACCATTCCCATGGTATATTCATGTTCAATCAAGAATGCTTTTAGTCTATCGTACCAAGATTTAGGAGCTTGTTTGAGACCATAGAGTGCTTTCTTGAGTTTATAAACATGATTCGGTTTTTTGAAATCAACGAATCCCGGAGGTTGTGCAACGTATACCTACTCGTTGATATAACCATTTAGGAATGCGCTTTTTACGTCCATTTGGTATAATTTAAAGTCTAAGGCATAAGCATAGGCAAGGAGTATCCTAATAGACTCTAATCTAGCTACGGGTGCATAAGTTTCATCGTAGTCTATTCCTTCTTGTTGGTTATAGCCTTGTGCCACCAACCTTGCCTTATTCCTAGTTACGACGCCATTTTCGTCGAGTTTATTCCTAAACACCCACTTAGTTCCTATGATGGTTTGATTCTTAGGTGGAGGTACTAAATCCCAAACTTGGTTCGCGGTGAATTGATTTAATTCCTCTTGCATGGCAACTACCCAACTTTCATCCTTAATCGCTTCACCGACATTCTTAGGTTCTACGTTTGATATAAAACAAAAGAAATTACTTTTGTTTTGTACTTGTGACCTAAGGGTTATTTGGTTTAGGTTTCCTATGAAATTTTCTATTGGATGGTTCTTGGATTCCTTAATATTGACAATTTTGTCATCTTCAACTATTTCATCCTCAATGTCATTTTTTAAGGTTTTCTTGCCACTAACCTTAATGGCTTCATCCTCATCTAAGTCATCATCTACCAAAGGTGATGTTTTAGTTGGTGGAGGACTTTCATCGAATGTCACGTTGAGTGATTCTTCGACTTTCATTATTTCCTTGTTTAGGACAACATAGGCTTTACTATTTTGGGAGTAACCTAGGAAAACACCCTCGTAAGACTTTGGGTCAAACTTGGTGAGGTAGTCTTTAGTGTTTAATATGAAGCACTTGCTTCCAAACACTCTAAAGTAATCTAGGGTAGGTTTTCTACCTTTCAAGATTTCATATGGTGTTTTCCTAAGATAGGTCTAATTAGAATCCTATTAAGTATGTAAGTTGAGGTGTCCACCGCATTACACCAAAACTTTTGCGGAATTGATTGTTCATTCAACATCGTTCTACTCATCTCTTGTAGACTACGATTTTTCCGCTCAACTACCCCATTTGATTGTGGAGTGCGTGGAGCTGAGAAATTGTGTGTAATACCATTATCATCACAATATACTCCAAATTTCACTTCATTATCAAATTCCCAACCATGATCCGTCCTAATTGAGACTATTGTACACCCTAGTTGATTTTGGACCTTCTTACTAAAGATTTCGAATTCCTCGAAAGCTTGTGTCTTATTCTTAAGAAATCTAGTCCAAGTATACCTAGAATAGTCATCAACTATTACTAAGGTGTAGTAATTTCCTCCGTAGCTCCGTACGGCGGATGGACCAAATAAGTCCATGTGAAGTAGTTCTAGGCATCTAGAGTTCGAGACCATATTCTTAGCTTTGTGACTAGAATGATCTTGTTTTCCAACTTTACAAGCGTCACAAAAGTGTTTGTCAAACTTAATCCTAGGTAGGTTTCTAACTAGTTCCTTAGACGCCAATGATTGTATTAAACGCATATTGGCGTGACCTAGTCTCCTATGCCATAGAGTAGAGTTATCATCTATGGTTGCTAGGCAAATATTATCCTGAGGCTTATTTCCTATTTTCATTACAAATAAGCCATTCTTCCTAACTCCTTTGCCTATGGTTTTACCATTCTTAGTGATCTCACTACCCTCTTCGGAAAATATAACTCTACACTTATTATCTACCATTTGACTAATGCTAAGCAAGTTAAATCCTAAGTTATCTATATGCTCAACATTTCTAATAGTGAGGGAGTCTTGAGTAATCGTGCCTTTGCCTATGATGTTGCCCATAAGTTTGCTACCGAAAGTGACTTTACCTCTGTTGTAAGCCTTGTATGATAAGAATAGACTCCGGTTACCCGTCATATGGTTAGTGCATCCACTATCCTTGACCCATTCATCGGGCTCCAAGTCGATCCCCAAGCATATCTATTGAATAAGACAAACATTCAAACATTTGGTCCCCAATATCTCATGGGTCCAAAGTTGTTAGTATTAAACATCCCATGCATTAGTTGCATTTGGTTAGGATGTTGGAATGGAGGACAAATTTCCCATGGTAAGTAACTTTGTAGTTGATGGTTATTCCAAGTTACGGGATAGTTACTTGGATAACTTTGTCTTCTAGAGTTACCTCTCGGTAGAGGAGTTCTTGACCGAGGTTTAGGAACATTTGTTTTTCTAGGTGGAGGAGTCCTTGACCTAGTGTCGGGTTTTACAAAGCCAAGCCCGGGGGTGGACAAAGGTTTGTAAAAGCTCTTGACTTCCTTTTCACTAGCAATAGGTACTTTGGTACCATTTACAATTATGTAACTTGGTTTACGACTTGAATTATTTTTCAGACTTGACTCAGTTCTGTCTCCAGCACCAGACGGTACCACGGTACCATTAAATTTAATGGTACCGTTTGTACCTTTAGTGGTGTCGTCTACTGTTTTGACATAACTTGTGGGTTTGAAAAATTTTACTTGTTTCGTTTTACTTGTCGAAGCTTTATTTGGGTCAAATCCTAAGCCCTCTTCGGTATGTTGACCATACCTAACGTTTTCAAGTATATCATTAAGTGTCTTTGTTCTTTTTCAAACTTAATGATTCTCAAAGCATTTTCTTTGAGTTTCTCATTCTCTACTTGAAGACTTATGCATGATTTGCATCCTACATCTATTTCTTTATTTTTCTCAAGTCTTTTAACTTGACCCTTTAATTATAAGACTTGCACTTCGAGTTCATGCAATTTTAATTTTAGTGTTTTGTTTCTACATAAAATTTTAGAACTTACTTCGCATAGTTTATTATATTCGTCATGTAATCTATTGTCATCTATTGACGAATTATCATTACTATAATAAGAAGAGTCGGAATGTACCTCATTAGAAGCTTGGGCCATTAGACATGTTTCGTCATTGGGCTTCTTCTCTTCTTCTTCACGGCTATCACTCCAAAAGCCTCCTATGAAAGCTCTTTGGTTGTTGGTTTTCGGTGGTTTGGGACATTCTCCTATGAGATGATTAGGATCTCCGCATCTAAAGCATTTCCTATCACTTGTCCCTTTCTTCTCATCTCGGTTCTTTTGAAATGACCTCTTTTCATCGCGAGGTTGTCTAGCAATCTACCTTTTCTCCTAAAGAACTTCTTGAAATTTCTAACGGCTAGTGCATACTCTTCATCTTCACTATTAGAATTCGAGCATTCCTCATCACTAGACTCCTTTTGAGCTTTCAATGCTAAAGATCCAACTCTCTCGCTTTTTCCTTTAACAATATCAGAGTCATTCTTGATTATCATCTCATGAACCTTTAAGTTTCCTATTAGTTCATCAAGAGATAATGTCGCCAAGTTCTTTGACTCTTCAATGGCGGTAACCTTTGTTCTCCATTTAGGATGTAGAGCCCTAAGAAACTTTCTGACATAGTTATTGCTAGAATAACCTTCATCAAGAGCTTTAAGACTAGTAATAATAGTATTAAATCTAGCAAAAGCATTATCAATAGATTCATCTTCCGGAATGAAAAATTGTTCATATTGTTGAACAAGAAGATCTATCTTGTTCTCTTTGACTTGATTATTACCTTGGTGAGTGACTAACAAAGTTTTTCAAATATCCTTTGCCGTATTACACATAAAAATTCTTTCAAATTTCTTTTTCGGCAAAGCATTATAAATCATCATTTTAGCCTCATTATTTTTGGCTAGTTTTCTTTTAAGATTATCACTTTGTTCATTGTACGGAACTATTTCATCTATTTTAGTTTTCAGATTCTTTTCAATTGGTTGAAAGTCACCCTCGGTAATAACATGCCAAAGATCAATGTCTTTTGATTTCACATACGTTTCGAATCTTGTTTTCCAATATATAAAACAATCGGTTTCAAAAAGTGGTGGTCTTTGCATAGATTGCCCTTCTTGATATTTGTCAGAATCCATTGATCGATTCAAGTTTTAAAATACAATTTACTTTAAAATCATGACTAACCTGGCTCTGATACCAACTGTGGAAAACTAGAAGGGGGGTTGAATAGTTTTACCGGTTTTTAAATCTTCTTAAAAACTTTACTTTTGGAAACCTTGATTCGAATCTTATGTGTAATCAATCAACACCAATATGAACACTACACTATACTAACTAATATAAACTATGAATGTAAGATAAAGATGGAAAGATCTAACTGGGAAAAAGAGATTTATAGTGGTTCAGTCACGAAGCTCTTCTTCGCCCTACTCCACTCCCCGAGTACCACACTCGATAGTTTCAAGCACTATGTCAACAAACCTCCCTTCAGGCGGAGAAAACCATACAACGTCGCTTTTCCTATTTCCGAAACTAAGCTAGATTTCGAGTGTTAATCTCAGCTAGCACCAATCTACCATGATCCACACGATCCTTTACTACTTCACACAATCAACACACTAGAATCGATCTACCCGATCTACTCTTTGATCCACTTGATCAACACACAAGTCCAATGGCTTCAAGAGATCTCCAAGATCTCACAAGATCACAATGATCAACTCTCACTTGACTCAATCTACCCTATCTACCTTTGATCAACTTGATCAACACAGTAGCTCACAAGCTACAAGAGATATTCAATATCTCTATAAGATCACAATGATCTTCTCTCACAAACTCTCAAAATAAAAATGAACTTGATGTATACAAAGATACAACAAGTATGTAACAAGTGTTACAAGTGCTCTAACTACAACTACAACACTTTGTATCTTCTTTGATAAATTGTGTTCTTCTCTTGCACTTGAAGAGGAATGAAGCTGATCTCTAGGATGGATGATTGGATCACTCTTAAACAAAAGAAAACTAAACTAAATGATCAAGAAGAAAAGATGTGGTGAGTGTATTGAACTTATAAAGTTCTGTGTGAAAAAGGATGCCCAAAAACTATGAATAGGGCTGGTATTTATAGGCAGAGAAAATTTGACCGTTATAGGGACACGGTACAACTAAAGTTTACACGGCACCACTAAATTTAGTGGTACCGTGCCAGACAAAAACGCTCCTCTTTTTGTCTTTTGTGGTGAAAGTTTATTTGGGGAATTTTGGAGCTGATTTTGGGGAGAAAAATAGTTGTTATGTTATTTGAACTTATTTTTCCAATAAAACATTTCTTAATTATTCAAAAATAATTTGTAAAGTATATTTTTGAAAAAATATTTTGTCACATTAAAAATGTGAAGCCTTAAACACAAATTCACTTCTTCGATCATTTGTCAAGTTGTAAATTTATTTGTTCATACCTAGAGTGATTTACGTAGAAATGGGAACTTTCGATTAAAAACTTGTTTACGTTAATTTTAACGTAAAGTGTTTTCACATTTTGTCATCCTCAAAACGTGAAGTTATCGAAAGATATAAATAACGTTTTTAGAACATTATTTGCATCAACAATTTAGTAACAAAGCAGTTCATAGGGGAGTATAATAGTTCATAAGGCTGTGGTAAGACTTGTAGGATAATTTGTAAAATAGTTTACAAAATGCTAGTGAAACTGTTTGTTGTTTTATAAAATAGTAGTAAGGTAACAAATCGGTTTATTACATAATAATAAAATAGTTTGTATGGTGGTTTGTGAAACAGTTTATATGACTGTAGGGAAAACAATTCATTGTTTATAAAATGGTAATAAGGTCGAAATTTTCGTTTTTTTTTATTTATTATTTTTTTTTTATATAGTAGTAAAACATGTTGGAGGATGACCGCAAAATGGTCTGTAAAATAAGTGGAAACAGTACGTGTGTTAATAGTGACACAGTTCATTATAGAAAACTCGTATTCCCTAGGGATGAATGAAGGATTAGGTATCTGTTCCAAAAATAGTGGCTTGGGTTACCACATAAAGTTTTAAGGCTTATGTTGGGTTACAAACCAACTTATTGTATGTTTTCTAGACCTTGTCAAAGGTTCATTGGTCCTAGTATTACTTCCATCAAGAGGTTCTTCTCATAGGTGCTATGGAAGGTCGTTCCTAGAGCGGCTAGTGATGTAATCCAGTTTATCAATAGAGTGTAAGGTCTGGGGTAGAAGTAACTGTAACATAACCCGATGGTGGTGAAAAAGTATTCCATTTAAGAGAAAGTATTGTGATGAAAAAGTATTGTGATACCAGTGTGTTGTGTGAAAATGTGAACTTTTATTATATGCAATGCTTATGTACACACACAGAAATTGTTGCACTTCTCAGAAATCAAGTAGAAATCAATCGGAACATAACTCTATTATAACTACTCCCAGTATTGCAAAAAATTCACCTCTGAGTTGGACATAGGTGATCAGGCTATGTCACACTGTCCCTGGTTGAATATAGGTGATTAGTCTATATTCCACCAAGGTTCAATAAATTTTGAAATACTCAGCTCAGTTACATTAGTAACATGTCCGTTACTAAAAAATAATTGTTTTATAGTAAGTAAGGCAACAGGCTTGGCAGACATGTGGCGGTCATAGGGTTTTGTTTTTATAAAAGAAGTTATAGTCTAGGTTTTAAAAAAATACCCAGTTCGCTATAACCAAGGCTCTGATACCAATCTGTAACACCCACAAAAATAGATCGCAGCGGAAGATAATGTCACTGGGGTGCTACTAAATCGGATCACAATACCAAGTAATAGAGAGCGTATTATCATATCCGTTTTAGAAAAGCTTACATAAAATTGAATAAACAAGTTTACATCATTTGTTTTGCGCGGAAAAAATACAGGCTCATAAGTTAAGTAGTCCCAATTTAAAAGTAGTCTATGACCATGTCATGCCAAAAGCCTCCTAATGTAAGCTGTCACCTTATGAACCTGAGAAATACATGCTAAAAGTGTCAACACGAGGTTGGCGAGTTCATAGGTTTGTATAAGTAGCAATACAGAGTAAAAGAAATGTGAGTTCAATAAAAGTTTTGTGACCATTGTGTCGCTCACAATGTCATGCAAGTAAAGTTTACTTTAAGTAAATAAGTAATGTGGACCACAAGGTTTATCACTTGGTGACTTAAATATATAAAAGAAATAAGAACAAAAAAACTAAACTCATCCCACTACGGGTTCTCGACCCACACAGTGGCTCGACACAAAACAATACAACCACAAAGGCAATTCATTAAAGTCCAAGTGTTTAGTAATATGTTAACTTTGTATGTCCAAATAAACTAGTAAGCTAAGAACTACTTAAGCACTTTCCAATATAGAGCTACGCTTATGTTCTTTATTAGATCTTTGATTTCTTGGCTTATTTAAGTCTAAAAAGAAAATGTATATCAAGCTTACAAAACTCAACGTGAGTCGAAAATTATCAAAGATAAGCTATAGCTTATATCACTTGCTTATTAGTGTTTTAGGAGTTCAAGTAATACCACACAAATTTCAAACACAAACTTTGAATCACATTTTTTTTATATATGTTGATTCGTCGTAGATATAGCAGTTTTAATTTTAAAGTATTTCCCGTTAGATAAAAGAGTCACTTGAGGACAAATGACAATTCGATCTTCCGGAGTCGTATTCTACGGCGAGATTTGAATTGAAAATTACGTTTGTGTTTTCTGTTTTATAATGCTTGATTATCAAATAGTTTTTGGTTTTGTTTTGAGTTGAGAATTTTAAAAACTAAATTAAAACTACTTGATTAACAACTACAAATAACGATAATAAAGATCTAAAAATATGATAATAAACGATATGTTTGCCAAGTGGGGTGGAAAGATTATTAAGTGTGAATTTTCATTTTAAGCCCTTTTTAATTAATACCCGTCAAAATAAATCATTTTCTCACAACGTTGGTTTATTTTGAAAACAATTAATTTTTTCTTGGTAAAAATTATTAGATCTAAATAATCAATTATCCTAACGGCTTTTGCCCGTTAAAACAATCAACTAAAAAGATCTAAAAATAATCCGAAAATTATTAATCAACTATCTTTGAATACCCGTTTAAAAAGAAAGGTTTTCTCACAACGTTGGTTTATTTTGAAAACTCTTCTTTTTATCTGGGTACTATTTACTTGGTTTGATAATTAGTTATCTTAACGGCTTTTGCCCGTTAAAATTACAAAAAATCAAACCAAGTAAACCAAAGTTTATTAATCAATAATTTTTAAGCTTCCACACTTAATTTCAAAATCCACCAACACTTAACAAACATATAATAGATCTACTCACTAATCATAACTACTACTAAACCAACAATAATAATAACCTCAACAAACATAATCATGATTAATAAAGCTTAAAATTAAAACTACAACTAATTGAAAAAGTTAGGAGATGAAACCTGGTGAATAAGATGAGACTAATAACCACCCGGTCTTATAAACCAAACAAATTCTAAAGTTTATCCTTTTTTAGCTTCTATTTTGCTAATAGTGTATAAAGTTGTAAACTTTATAACTAATAACTTAATAAAAGGTAATAAAGTTATAAACTTTAAACAATAAGCTAGTTTATAAAACCCTTAAGCTCCTCGCCTTAGGTTGAGATGAAAGCAAGCTTAAAAATCAAAACTTTATAAAGGTTAGGACAATAAGCAATAATATGAACCAACTAAGCCATGAAAAAGCTTATTGGTTAATAAAGTACTAAACTTTAATGAAAATAAGCTAAGAGAAAGCTAAAAGATTAAAACTTTAAGACGAAAACTTAATAGATCTAAAAGAATAAGCTATTGTATAGCTTATTATGGAAGAAAAACTAATAAAGGTGCAACTTTTTATGAAATAAGTATTAAAACTAGTTAGATCTATAATAATAAGCTATCTAAAAAGCAAAAAGCTCTCGAAACTAAAAGGTGTCAAAGCTTATTTAGAAAATAAGCCGAGCTCAATAAGCTCATGCACCTTTCTTTGTGTTCGAATCGAGCTAGAGGGTAAAAAAGAAGAAGAAGAAGAAACCTTAAAGTGAATAAGCTATGAGATCTTATCACAAATAAGCTAATCTAATAAGCTACAATAACCTAATAAGCTAAAATAACTTATTAGATAATAAAAAGAAAAAGAAAAGAAAGAAAGAGATGAGAAGAAGGGAATAAGCTCTAAGTAATAAACGTAACTTTCATTGATAAGCAAAAGAGGTTTGATACAAATAAGCACTTTAAAATAAGCTAAATATTACAAGGTTAAAATAAGCTAAAAACTAGAAAAAAGAAAACTGCTACTACATTAATATAAAAGTGTGTGTGTGAAAAAATGTGAAGAATGAATGCTGATACTCATTCTCGGATCAAGTGCTTCATTTATAGAGCCCATGATTGGTGATAAATGCTCCCACGTGTCCCACCTTATCATATATATTACAGAAAATAAACAACCTTCCCGACCAAGAAAACTGGTCCATGTGTTCCTCGTACTAATCTCCGACCAGTAGGGACACGTGGCGTATCGTGAATGGCTGAAACAATTATAATGCGTGTGAGAGTGGTGGAGTCTCGTTGTCTCACTTACCTTATGCAATTTATTTTGGAGCGTGTAGGACAAGAGCTAGCAAAACTGATATATGCCTCATTCATTTTCATTTGCAACTTTTAATAATTTCTCATTTGTATTTGTCTTCACGTGGGGAGAACTAGTCAAGTGGCCACGTGGCCATTGATTTAATTAAGAGGATTGAAGGTGACGGCTATTGTCTTTGTATTATTTTTTTTTCGATGTATGCAAAGCGAAGGAGCATGTCTTCATTCTTTATTTTCTTTATCATTCCTATTTCTTTAATAATTGTAATGGGCTTGGACATTTATCTTGTGGGCTTCGATGCAATAGGCTTCCACACTTGATAAACTTAGGCTTTCATATAATCTTGGGCTAAATGTGATAGTATTTGAGCTTCATCTTCGAGCTTTAATTAGGCTTCCACTTGCATATAGTCTTGGACTCGTAATTTTGTGCTCTTTCCAATGGAGTGCTAGGGTAATTATCGTTTTTGCTTTGTTTTCAAACCCTTGTACCTACAAGACATAATAACACAAACCAAACATATTTACAATATAATTTATCGTATTTCAAGGTCATTAGTCCGTTTTAGCGTGTTTTTCCGGTATAAAATGATGTGTGTTTAAGCACACATCAGAATCCCCCACGCTAATCCATTGCTGGTCCCTCACGCAATGTTTATCATACACGTTGTGAAAGAAAATATTTTACCCCCCCCCCCCTTTAATTAATAATCCCTCACATCAAACAAGAATAGAAATATATAAATCAAGGGGTATAAAAATCTTTTAATTTGAAAACGCGCCGTTTTAACCAGAAAATTAAATAAAAGATAGAAATAATAACAATAATAATTAATTTAATATATATATATATATATATATATATATATATATATATATATATATATATATAACATATATATATATATATATATATATATATATATTTTCAAAAGATATAAAAGGCTTTAAGAACGGGAAACACACAAACTGGGTGTTTCCAGGAGATAAAAATCATCATCCGCGATTTTCGCAGACCCCAAACCAAGCTTAAAACAAAATCACAGCTAAATATAAAATTATATGATAACACTACTCATAGATGCTAATTGTGTACGCGCAACTACTTCTTGCTCCCTTATTCCTAGTTCCTCTAAGGATATTATTTTGAAAAATGAGTTTTTCTTATTTTGATAGATTTTTAGTCCGATAAAGGCACCCGGTTTAGAGCATAATTAGTTTAAAATCCTACCCTAGAGAACTGCTGCAGATAAAAATGAGGTTCACATCAAGGTACTAATTTAACACGATTTAGGGGATATCCTTTTTATTTCGACCGAAACAACTCATCTACGAGTACAGAGACAGAAGCTTTATTAGGATATCCCTGGAGTCGAAATTTGGCATTATTATCATTATTATTATTAAGCATATTAGTCCTCGGCCCTTTAAACAACTGAGACAACGGTAGCAAACCGTCAGGAAACAGGAGTCTTATTTTGACCTTAGGAATTTCCTCTGCCTTTTTGAATTCCGAGTCAACGGGAGCGAACCGTCTGGAAACAGAAAACTTTTATCGGCTTTGGATTATTATTATTATTATTACCTCCACCCTTCAAACAACTGAGTCAACGGGAGCGAACTGTCAGGAAAGAGTAGTCTTATTTCGGATTTGGTTTATCACACATTTATTAGGGGCCAAATCCCGAGTCCTGCGGTCTTTCAACATCCGAAACAATAGCAACTAACTATCAGGAATCAGTTGTATTATTTCCCCGCAACACTGACAGTACCCTGATGTGTACCCAATTTCCATATGCAGGAATTCTCTAAAAAAGGAGTAAAAAATAAGAATTGTAAAAACCGTGCATCTCTAATTATTGAAAACTTTATTTTTAAGGTGTTATTTAGCTGGTGGGAGTAAAAAGCCACAAATAACCTCTATGAGCTCTAAAAAGATCCAACTACTCCACGCTTAGCATCTAACTTATATTTAACTATATCATTTTTCGTTATTCGCAAAATTTTTAAGTTAAGCGAATGCACAGTCTCGAAAGTTAAGGGGAAAGCTAGAGTGCAATAGTCAGTCAAGTCAGAATCTCCCTTGTTCTAACCTATGGGCCTACTTATTCATACATATAATAATTTTTCATTTTTTTCATTTTTTTTTTTTTTGCACTAAATTCAAACAAAAATAGGTAAAAACGGGGTTGCGTGAGGTAAAAGCAAGTACAAGGTATAGTCATTTTTGATGGAAATCCCCCCCCCCCTCCCACACTTAAAACTGAACATTGGCCTCAATGTTTAAAAATGACGGGTGTTACCCCCACACTTAGGATCGAAAATGGCTTATGTTTTAAAAATTCCAAGTGTGAAAGGGGAAAAACATTTTTTTATAAATATGACTGAAGGATATCCCAAGATATAAACTAGTAAATGTTCGGAGACCGAGTGATTGGAGGGTTTGAAAATAAGCACGGAGGTCTTCTCGATCATAGGGAATCCTAAAAGCAAAACGGTAACTTGCAAAACCACATGGAAAGAAGCACACCCCCACACTATTCTACACAACACGCTTATTAGAAAATAAAAATAAAAGATAAATAGATAACACGGGTTTCATCCCGAGAAGCGCTTGTTTATTAATGAGTCGCTAGCTTGACTCATCCCCGAATTCATTAAAGAGTGAACTTAATCACCCATGAGTATTCCGGGGTCGAAAACTTTGTCTTCATTTCCGGAGGGAAATGATAGTAAAGTTTTGATCTCAGAAGAATCCTCACGGATTAGGAAATCATTATGGGGCACAACAGAAGATTTTTTAGATCTCTTAGAGTGATCTCCATTAATAAGGACTATCCCGGGATTGAAAACTTTGTCTTCATTTTCAGATGAAAATGGCAGCAAAGTTTCAATCACAGATAACTCCACGTAGAAAAGGATTTCACGATCAGAACATAGAGGAATGAAGTTACTTTTCTCAGGAATTGAAAGTCCCTCAGATGAGGTTTGAATCTTTAAATTCTTTGCAGGTGTTAGTTTCCTTACATAATGAATTTCACTACCAACGAGTATGCCTGTATTGACCACTTTCTCTTCACAAGAAAACTCAACAGGATACTCGATGGAAAACTCGTCAGAGAAAAGGAAATCACCATCGGGTGATAAAGTAAATAAATCATTTGGATCAATTGAACTTTCCTTAGTTACAGTTTTCATCTTTAAGTCCTTATCATTGGATTTTTTCTAATGGCGTATCATCTAATGGATTATGATATAAGAGATATTCCCATACTTTTCGATCAGCTCCAAAATCAAATAGATCATCATCACTTTATGAATCACTAATTTCGGTATTAGGATAAGAATCAAGTGATGGATCACGATGTAAAAGATATTCTAATTCTTTAAGATCGGCTTCAAAATAAAAGAGATCATCATCATTTCCCGGTGGAAATTGATCGATGTGAGCGAGTTCATCGGCGAACTCCTCGAGAAGAGAATTAGAAGTGGTACTGCCACTACTCTGCTCTTTTGATTTAGAATGATGAATAGACTTAGGAAAATTAGGATCTTTAGGAGAATGATTGTCAGAAGAGAAATCGATAACATCAATGCTATGAACGGAATGTTTATTACTCCTAGATGCATCGGCATGAAAGACTAATTTTTCATCTTCAATCCTCAAGGTTAAAGGCTACTCGTAATGGTCAACTAGTGCTTTTGCAGTGCGCAAAAATGGTCTCCCTAGGATAAGAGGGACTCGCGGGTCAACCTCATAGTCAACAACAACGAAATCAGCTGGGAAAATAAACTTATCCACTCGCACAAATACATCTTCGGCTATACCAACCGGGTAAGCAACCGATCGGTTAGCTAACTCTAAGGTCATACGAGTAGGCTTGAGTTCTCCCATTCCAAGTTGGTAAATCGAAAGAGGCATAAGGTTTATGCTTGCTCCTGAATCGGCCAGGGCATTGCAAACCTCCATTTCTTTTAGGGAGCAAGGAATGAGAAACTTGCCAGAATCTCCAAGCTTTTCGGGCAGCTTACTGAGAAGGACGGCTGAGCATTGAGCATTTATCGGAGTATTTGTGTAACACCCCAACCCGAAAAGGGCCTAAGTTTAACATTATGGTGTCAATCAGAACACATAAACGCAAGCGAAAGAATTCTTATTAAATACTAAGTCAAGAATTACAAGGACCTACAAAATATAATCCAAACAATAATCTAAAATGCAATACATATCCAAAGCATAACGTCTACAATCAAAAATCCAATAATGGGAACTAATCACGACTAGGTTCTCTATCTTCTACTCTCAACACTCATGCCCAGCATCCCGCTTATAACCTACCGCAGGGAAAAGAAAATGCAGCTGAGCTAACGCTCAGTGAATTGATATAACATATGAAAGATAATAAGCATACAGAACATATGAAAGGAATCAAAGCATAGTAATGAACATAATGTGGATATCAATATCAAGGAAATACCCAACAAATCATATAACAAATTGTACATGGAGTAGCTAGCTCAATGTACCAAATAGTGAAATGGGGTGTATTGCACACACTCAAGTCCATTCACAAGTATATATCAAAACTGAACTAAGTACCTAGGATGCATCCATACGCTCCCTTCAAAACAGAGATACATATGCCAGTTCTAGACTAAACATTCATATAATAAACACGGGCCAGGTGCGCCATATATATAGCTATATAAACAAATGGGAACGTTGTTGACAAAAACCCACCTCCACAGATAGTGTCAATACCATTGGTGCATCAATGGCAAGGCCAAGGATTCCATATGACTGGCTACAAATATGGGCAACATAATAGGCATAGTACATGTAATCTAATGATAAGGGATAATTATAAATTATCCAACTCAGATAATAGCTATACGAATAGAATATAGCATGAAACGAGTAATCAAACGAATAACTAAACAAATATGGATCAAGGCATAACAAATATCAGGAAATAATGAGTCATGAGAATCTTTAAGGATAGAGTACAACCAGATTATGTAATTGTGAAAATCATTTAAATGTTGTTTTCATGAAAGTATTCTTTTAAAAACCGTTTTCATAAGAGTCATTAAGCCTTCATATGAAAAGTGGTGTTACCTCGTAGTCATAGAAATCATTTTCAAAATAGTATTTCCCAAAACCATCATCAAGATATATATTCAAAAAGGTTTTTTATACAAGTCATAATATCTAATGCATTATAAAGTATCAAAGGATTCAAATGCGAATATTGAAGTCACGAACGAATCGAGCCATATCATAACGAAATGAGTCATGAGGAAATCCTTACTGATAAAGGATAGAATATCTGTACCTCAAACCGCAAATGAAATCATATCAGAAAACACAAGGATCGGAAGTTACTCCATCTTCAGCGAATCTACACGAATTAAGGATCGCGTATAACTTATGAGTTCATTTCACAAGTTTAATGCGTATAGTTATCCAGATTAGGGTTTCTTCTATTGTTAGAAACTTTCCAAATTTAGTAACTTTACAAATTTAGCAGGTTTCCATAATTAGTAAGTTTCCATAAATAACCAAATTAGGGTTTCTAAATTCGTAATAATTAGGTTTAGGGTTTTAAAATGTAATAAATGTCATTAAAGCTCATTTTAGGGTTTCTAACACATTAATTTGGTTTTAGGGTTTATACATACGAATTAGGATTAGGTTTTAAATGCGTTGAATTAATTATTCATATTAATGTCTAACTAGGGTTTCAAAACGATAAAGAACCAAGACGACACTCACACTTAACATGTTTTACACAATTTAAAATATCTCGTTAATTATGTCATCCTTGTTTAGATTCACACGACTTACACTACTAGAAAAAATGCCTTTAATGACACCGATTGCGTGTCATAAAAGGGGTCAGATGACATGCTTTTTGGTGTCATAAATCGACCCGTCATAAAGCTTTATGACACGCATTTCGCGCGTCATGAATTTATGACATGCTTTTATGACACCCTTTTACGACACACTTTTATGACACTATTTATGACACCTTTTTTGCGTGTCATGGTTCAAATTTTTTTTAAAAAAATATTTTTTATAAAATTACTAATATCCACACATTAAATAACAGTTAATCTCATAATACAAATAAATACACAAATAGCAAAAGAGCGAATTTCATATATATCAAAACAATGTGTTTCATACAACCACAAGTTAGTAACAGGTAACCTAATTGTATCTAGCTTGCCATTGTTTCAGTGAGTTAGATGCACATCACGGGCTTCCCTTGAGTTTCTTGGCGACGGTAGCAATGTGCTTACCCTGATGGAAAGCTTGCTGCAACTCGAGCTCAGATGGTTGTCTTGACCCATCCCCTGCATAAGTACCTCCACCATATGGACTCCCACCTTTCGCCTTCTCCATTTCGAAACACTGTTCTAAATGCAACAAAAACACATAGAGAGTTTTTGATGCAAAACAAAAGGCCGTGACTGACCTTTTTCCCAAAAGAGTTAAACCCTCTCCGAAATAAGAATAATCCATGTTTTGTATTGCCTTGATCTGAGAGAATAGTGAACAGAATCAATGTTAAGTTTCAAATACTATAGATTTAGATTTGTGGTTCAGTTTCTCAAAAAATTGTGTGTTCCATTTTTTCTGCTTTATTTGAACAAATCTAAACGATAAACATCTTATTTACAAGGATGTTATGTCGACTGAAATTGCAAATTATATCATCTTATAAATAGAATTGTGGAACCCACTGTTGCTGAGAATTTACAAAACCCGCTAAGAATGCTAAACATAAACATACCTTTCCGGTCTGAAGATCCACTTCCCTAACTGATGACTGGAATCAGAAAAAGAAAAATGTCAATTAAGGAATCACACATAAATCAAAAGCGTATGACACAAGTACATAACTTTCATATTAATGTGTCTAGTGATGCGGTGTTTGGGTTAGGTTAATAAGAACAGCTTGTGCTAATTAGCTTATCAGCTTATGAGCTTATAAGCCCTTTTAGAAAAGTACCTCACCATTGGTTTTTTAAAACAGCTTAGTTGGGCCAAATAAGTTGTTAATTCATAAGATTTTTGGTAAGAATACGATAATCCCATAAGCTGCTTAAATTTGCTTACCCAAACACCCCCAAAAAGTGCCATGATACACATGAAGAAAGAGAGATACATTGAAAAATATAGGGCAGTGATTGCAGCTGATAAAAACACAAAACGCACCTAATTTTAGCAGCCAACGAGCACCCTTGGTGCTGCTGTAAATTCAGTAGCAATACACCCTTTTTTGGGGCAGCAAACACAGAACAAAACGCACCCTACTAGTGCAGAAAACTAGCACACAAACACCCCTATTTGGGGCTGCGTTCCAGCAGTAAAACACCCCTCTTGGGGCTGAAATAAGTAAACAATAAACACTCCTGCTGCTGCTGAATATTCAGCAACGAAAAACCCCATTTGGGGTAGAAAACACAGCATACAACATGCCCATTTTGCGCAGAAAAATAGCATACAAACACACCTATAAGTGCAGAAAGGAAGAGCATATAAACATCCATGTTGGGCTGGTTTTTGCAGCCCACTATACCCCTCGTTGGGGGCTACGATTCAACAGTTAAACACCCTATTTGGGTGGGCTGTGACAGCAGCAAACAACCAAACGAAGCGCACCCTATGTGGGTTTACCAGGCACAAATGAAAACAATAATGATCACATAACATGACGTCAATCAAGAGTTCATATAATCAACAATCAAGAAAGCCAAAAACATGACAAATAAGCCACAAGGCTATAAGCTTAGGCAAAAGACCATTAATGTGTACAATACAAGTGCAAGCCACAAAAGTCACATAAGCCGATATTAAAGCTCAATTCAAACACAGTACATACACTTATAAATGTTGAAAAGAAACAGAAACCAAACACTTTTAAACATGCCAAAAACAGCATATAAGCTCTATTAGAAAGCGTAGAAAAATTAAGTATGTGAAGTGTGCTTATTTGATAAGAATCAAAACTTACTTGTCCATTGAGGCCCGTTGATTCCAATAACGTATCATTCCCTCAAAATAAAGGACTGAGCAAAATGTTTCACCAAGAACATTTAACAATTATATTCATTCAGGCCTTTTATCAAACAGTTTGTGTGTGGTCTTTACATCAACCAAAATTCAGCAATTTTTAATATATTTATCCAACTAATTCAGTCAAACACAAACTTCAATCAGTAAACAAACCAAATTGATTAAATCCTAATGAACTTTCAGCTCAAATCAACAATCAATTTCAACAAAAACTCATCCGAATTGATTAACCAGCAAATCGAATCATTTCATTGCTAAATCAACAATTAAGCAGTGGTGCTAGTGTAATTTAAGCATAGAAGCATGAAGAAGCAAATTCTAATTTAACGAATTTATACGAAACTCATAGCTTAGGTTTAAAGATATTACCGATTTTGACGAAAAATTAGCAAACAATAAAAATCACACTCAAGTGTGACTGTAATCTTCACTTCCTGCCACTCATCAATTCTGAATCAAGATAACTCTTTGAAAGCTTCGAAAAACAGTAACAATGGAGGAATAGATGGCCGGCGGTTTCTAGCTTGAGACGAAGAGAGATCGAGTGAACAGAGATGGGATGATTAGATATATAAAGTTTTTGGATTGGATTGAGACGAAGAGAGCTACGTTTTCCACCATTGATTTTGTTAAGCGTGAAGAACGTCTAGTGTGTGTGTGTGAAAATGGTGTGGTAAATGGTCTTGACAAATAAAAGGGGATTTGAAAGTTTTCAAGCTTTTGTGGTCCGTGTTTTTTAAAAAATTTGAGATATGAAATGAATTTTATGACACACAAAAATGCCTGTCGTCTAGCCTTCAGATTTTACAATTTATGACAGTTTTTTTATGACTTACAATTTTGCGTGTCATTATATTGTGTGTGTCATAAAAAGCATGTCATTAAAGGCCCTTTTTCTAGTAGTGTTAGGGTCTTTTTAGTTTTCAAAGCTACTTATACGATTGTTTAAACAAGATTTAAAGGGTTCATTGTGATCAAAACTTAGAGTGCGTTTCACATATGATAAAGGGTCGATAAGGCTAGGATTACGTAACACAACACATACGATTTTACACATAACATATGTCTCGACATAAGGTTTCATGCACATGTACCATAATGACCAAGTTAGGGTGCGTTTTTAAATTGTCCAAGGGTCGACAAAGCTTTAATAAACACGCGACACATCAAATCCAAAACCACGACTCACCATACAACTCATACTCAACACAAAAATATCAAGTTCGTAGTTAACTATTTGATGATTACATTCCATAATTTTTTTTATTTGTGACATGATCTTAGCATGGACTCAAAAATGAATTAATATTCTAAATATAAGTACGTGAATGTATTTAGTATCCATGCATAGTTTTGTACTAACTAAACGTGTCATATGAAATCATAAAATATTAAAGTTCATGCTAATCTGATGACACATAACAGTTATAAACCGTTTCATGCATACATATCATATGGTTAAATTTGTTTTATTCAGTATTGGTGCATGAGTATTAAAGTATAGGTATACCTCGACAAAACAACATATCGAATCGAAGATATGGACGCTCACACCAGGATTTAACGAGGTGCAACCGAAATCTTAAACTCATTCGCATACCACCAGTTAACCGAGTCTAAGTCGCAATCTAAACACCTCCAACGAATGAGACCGAAACAACTACCCGCCACAAAACAAAACTAATTCGAAGTACCAATCACAGATTACAACATGCGTACCTGAGAGGATTATAAAACACTTAGGATGTTACTCATTTATAACGTGTTTGAGATACTTTGAGTGTATGCAGTCAAGTATGCGAAATCTACTTAACCACACTTAGAAGAATGTTGGTTTGTTTAATGGAACAATAATGTATGTATGATCAATGAACACAATGAGATTAACACCAGATGATTCAATATTATTGCTTGAATAATACGAGTGATCTAGCTATCACTAAGGTTACAAAGACCTTGAATCTTAACAAAACTTATGACTCGTATGACTGATATCTATAATCGTATAACCTAGGATCTCTTTTTATAGACTTAAGGAGTCCTTTACAAGATAAGTATTCTACCGTATAATGCTAACTAAATAAGATATACAAAATATATATTCCATACTTATCTCCTATAATATCTCCAAAAGCAGTTATCCATGCCAACAGTATCTTCTTTATAGCTAGCAGTACAAACTTAGCAGTTTGTACTGTTAGTTATTTTTTCAGCAGTCTTCACTTATACACTAGCAGTTTGTACTATTAGTGTATTTCTCTCAGCAGTACTAACTTCAGAACATTTAATTCCCAACAATCCTCCCTTAAACTTGTGATTTACCCTAAATCATCAAGTTTCTTTTGAATTAAATGAGTGTGAAGATCGTTTGCTCGAGGTTTGTTAGACCTCATCTAGGAATTAACACATAATAATGAACAACAATATAGTACGCAGCGGAATAATCAAACGACTTATTATTATTGAACAAGGTTAGTCGAACGATTACAAACCCTAGGCATCCATTAGAGGACTTGATGCCTAGACACACACACACCCCTTTAATGACTACATTGGGAAGACCTGTGTTATCTAAAACCTACGCCTCTAATCTCTTTATATAATAGAGATTATGGTTACAAAGACTTTAACAATTAACATAAATAGTCCTTCATCTTTGTCTTCATAAGTTTCCTCCATCTTTCATATTTTGTCAATATCAACTCTAAATATAATTCCTAACAATCTTCCCCTAGTTGATATGACGAAACCAATGTACGAATGAAAGATGTTGCCTTCCTCGTCTTCCCCTTAAGCCATGCATATTATCAAAGATCTTCAAGCTGCAATCTTCAATATCTTCTTCCCCTTTTTGTACATACTCAACTAGGACAAGAAAAAGAAACATGCAACTTTGATCATCATAATCACCAACCAGTACCATACTTCCAATTTAGTCTTCTAATGTCTTGAATTACCCACCATTAAGAACACCAAAACACTTACTTATTAAATTAACGCAAGACATAAAAATCCCAAATCTTCAGTATGAATACTACCGAATAATCATGAAAACCTTCACCTTGATGTAGCATAACCTCGATGTATAGAAGAAGAAAACTAACCATTACCAATTCGATGCTGAAGTAGAATAAACCAACCTTGCGTCCTATAAGGAGATCGCAATCTCCTGACAAAAATCACTTAGCACAATAACGTAACTCCTTAAAGTGTTTTGCCAATTCGTAGTCTTGAACGAACGAATAAGTTATGTTTAAAGTGTGTTGCAGCCACTTTAAGATATAATAAAACACGAACTCAAAAAATTCCACTTCACCGTCAAATGAGCAATAACTAACCCACTTCGCCAATAAATACGAGCCATAAATCTGTACGAACAAAAATCAAATCATCATCTTGTGTGTGTGTTGCTTCCCCTGTGTGTGTGTTATGGAACCAATGTGTTCCAAATCTCGTATCTCTTCCCCTCAATTTAATAATCCCATGCTCGAGCAGTACAAACCAGCAGTACAAAGTGAGAACCAAGCAGTACGAATATGTGTCGAGCAGTACTAACTCTGAAGACCAAGCAGTACTAACTGGTACATATAAACCAATGAACAATACTAACTATTGTCGAGCAGTACTAATTGTTAATCACAGCAGTACCAACCGCTATGTATAAATCAATGAGCAGTACGAAATATTAAAGTAAGTAGTAGAAACTGTTAAGCATCAGTAGCCTATTAAATCCCATGATCTGACAAAAAGAAGCAACAGCAGTAGCATAACTTCCACCAAAACGCTGCTTAGTGATTAAAATAATAGCCCCACTGTCATCCCTTCGAACCAATCAATAGCATCAAATCAGTATGAGGTGATTTTTTGAACAGCAAATTAATTCCATAACCACGTACAGTAATCGACAAACCCATTAATTAAAATAATCCGCTGATCAATTAATGCATATCAATTCAGTACGAGGTTAAAAACACCTCTTCACGATAACAAATCACAAGCGACAAAACGAATTAAATATATCATTGACCACAATTCGCTCCAATAACCAATCAGTAGTATGATCCGATACCCAAAAAAAATAACGTCGTATATACCTTTTAATTTCTTCTGTTCATACCATCTTCTACTTCTGTTCGACACCAATGAACCTTGTAACATCCTAGATATCATGAGCAACCTGTCTCTGATACCACTTGTGAAGATCGTTTGCTCGAGGTTTGTTAGACCTCATCTAGGAATTAACACATAATAATGAACAACAATATAGTACGCAGCGGAATAATCAAACAACTTATTATTATTGAACAAGGTTAGTCGAACGATTACAAACCCTAGGCATCTATTAGAGGACTTGATGCCTAGACACACACACACACACACCTTTAATGACTACATTGGGAAGACCTGTGTTATCTAAAACCTACGCCTCTAATCTCTTTATATAATAGAGATTAGGGTTACAAAGAATTTAACAATTAACATAAATAGTCCTTCATCTTTGTCTTCATAAGTTTCCTCCATCTTTCATATTTTGTCAATATCAACTCTAAATATAATTCCTAACAATGAGGATGTGATGATTCTTCCAAACACTACCTTCTGGATCTTGTTTCTTCTGCCTGCTGATAGATTTTTCTTACAAGCTCCCTTGCCATTTCTGATTCTTCTTCTACCTTGAGTTTGGCAGCTAGCATAACAAGCAAGCTTCCTCCTCTAAGTGGATATGTCTTTTCTTCTAGCATATAAACTTGTACTCCTGCTTTAGTAACAACCTGATGAACACCACAATTGTCAAATAATCTCTAAATAGTAGACAGATCATGAGCTTGGAATCTCCACAGTGAATCATTTGCATCTGGCTCATACATTCTTTTAAGTTCAACCCAGAGTTCCTTGTCCTGATCATCTGTAGAATTCGTAGTTCTAAACCTTTCTTGAACTAAGCTCCATAATTTGTCCAATTCTTCTCTGTCAAAGGCTTTTATAAGGTCTTCAAAGAACTTATGAACTTCAGACTTTCCTCCTACCCTGTTGATTTTCCATCCCTTGATTCTCCCATTTGAGTACACTTCCCAATCTATGATAGGATGCTTAGCTTGAAGGGGATCAACATTTAAAGCTTTTGGGACTATTACCATCATTCCTTGTATCTGTTCATCAGTAAGTATCTCTTCTTCTTCCTCAGCTAATTCTTCCTCAACTGGTTCTTCTTGAACTGATTCCTCCTCAGTCCTTTGTTTCTTTGCTTCTTTAGATTACAATAATTATGCTCCTCTTTTCACACGTTTACTGGGCTCAGTCTCAATTATAAACCTTGGATCAGAAGGCTTCTGAATTCTTGTGTAAACTTCAATGTAAGCTTTCTCAATTTCTTCATTAGTCATTCCTTTGAAGTAACTATCCTTCCAGTAATTCTGATGTTTCAAGTAAGTCTTCATATACTCAATTGCTCACTTCTTGAAGGAATTTTCTTCTTATAAGCCTTTTTCTTGTTTTGCTTCCTTCTGATCTCCTCCAACAAATCATTAAGAGTTGAATCCTGTTCTTCAGGAGTATACTTTGCTCTTTCTTCTTCTTGTAAGTCTTCAGCCATCTTCTGATCTGCAAGAATCTGAGCAGCTATCTGATCTGCCTGAGTCTAATATTTTCTTTCAATCATAAATGCAACCAATCTTGCTTCATCAGCTAATCTTTCTTCTTCAACAACTCTTTCTAATTCTTCTTCATGGAATTTCTGAGCTAACTCTTCATCAAGTGCTAACTGAGTCTGTTCCTTCTTGGACAACTTTTTAGAAGATGGTTCTTGTTCTGTCATTATGGCTTTGCCCTTATCTTCTCTTGAAATTATTGGTTTCCTTGAATAAATTGCACTGGCAGTACCTTGATATCCAACATCAATTAGATTCTGAAGACTAGCAGTACCTTGAACACTGGCAGTACCTTCTTCAAACCCAGCAGTACCTTCATCCATCTGAGCAGTATCTTGATCCATCTGATCTACTTGCCTCCCTTGAGTATCATACTCTTCTTGAACCAAAGTAATATGAGGATCCTGATCCATCTGGGCAATATTCTTCCCCTGTTTGGAAGATTCCTCACCATCGTCTGTACTTGGACCCTTGGATGAACTAGAAGAAGAACTTGTTGAAACCACCATGTTTGCTGAACTTTTTCCTTTGAGTTTCTTGACTGTTGTCTCTAACTTCTCCACTTTGAGAACCAGCTTTGTGTAGACAACCCCAAAATTCTTCTTGTGGCTCTTGAGTTCAGCTTCCAAGTTATTTACTTTCTCAGACAGTTTGGTACAAAATTCCATCAATTCATTGAGTGTCTTGCTGTCTTCAACACTTCCTGATGTGTTACCTTCAGGGAGAGGTGTATCATGGGGTAAAGACAATCCATCATATGATGAGTTTATGAGCCACCCTGAGTTTCCATTTGGCTAGGGATTCCACCAGGAGTACTAGGTACTGCTGGTGTTGCCATGGATTGGGTCTTATCAATGTTACTTCTGTCCTACCCAGCTTCTAAGCCAGAGACAGTAGAAGTATCCATTTCCAGACTGACAGAGTCAGCCCCATCTGCTACATTTGTGGGAGTAGGAACTCTGTGCTGAGGGACATCAGAGTCCTATCTGGATAAAGTCCTATGTGTTGATGAAGATGGTTGTGAAGATGAATGTTCTGATGTTGTGGGTGTGTGATGGGAGGCAACTGGGCTTGTTGCTCCTTCACCCTGTACTTGTATCATAGAATCAAAGAGTGGTACTGCTTCCCCACCATACCCTCTTGAAGCAATTTTCATGTTACTAAAGAGTTTTTGGGTATGTTTGGGTGTTTGATAAATTGTTTTATGTGGAAGCAGTTGAAGTTTGTTCAAAATAGATTGGATGAACCTTGGATACATCAAAATTTTTGATTTACTATCAATATTTTTAGCCATACCTTCAAAAATGAGTTTAGAAAAATTAAAAATTCTATCAGTAGCCAAGCAAATGAGAGCAGTAGCAATATTACTACTGAAATGTTCCCATGAGGTTTTCTTGGGGCTAAGACAGTGAAGGATGGTATGAATAAAAAATCTCCATTGAGGGGCAAAACGACTCTTTTGAAAAGTTAAAGCTTGAGATTCAGTGTTGTACCCCATCCTGGATAAGTTTTCAAATATTTCAGTGTTTAGCATAGCACTAATACCATTGTCATCACTCAGATGGAGATGCCTCCTGAGTGAGGATTCAGTAATAGTGATGGATTTGCCATCCACTTTAGCATTAATCTCTTTGTCACCATTTTTAAAGGTTTTGATAGTAGCAGTCTGCCAAAACTGTTGGATGTGAGTGACATAGATAGTGGAATTTAAAAGTAAAGAATACCTTATGTAAGAGTTATTTAATAAATCCACTATTTGATGAAAAGTTGTGTCATCCTCTGCTTTTTCCAAATAAGTGACTTCATTGTGCTTGTCAACAAAGGATAAAGAAGCCATTTATTTTCAGTAAAAAGTTGATTTGACTGCTGTGAATAGTGTAATTTTAGGGTAGAAAGTAGAAGAAGAAAGTGAATTGAGATATTATTAAAGGCTTGTTAGGGTTTCTATTAGACCGACTTGAAGAAAAAGTTACCTTTTGATTTTAGATAAGGTTAATATTATAGAATAAAAGTTAAAATATCCAAATAAGAAAACCCAGGAAACAAGGAAATCATCAGTAAAAATCCCAACAAACTTCCAACGGCTATTTTCAAAAAGTTGTTATTTCGCACCAGTACTAACGACTATCCAGCAGTACAAATTAAGCCTACCAGTACTAACTTTAAGCCTGGCAGTACAAACTTTTTAAGAAAAATTTGACTCAGCAGTATGAACTAGAATATAATGAAAAACCATACTGCTAACAACCATTTTAAAGGGATTAAGTGTAAAGACAGACACTTAATCAAGATTTCGGTTTAAAGCAACCTCTGGTTATGTGAGAACCAATGTTGTCAGTTATAAATAACTGCCTGTGATCAGATAAACTCATTCACCAGTTGTTGAAACCTTCCTACATCAAAGTTAATACAAGTGGTTAAAATTGATTCTGATCAAAACTTTGCAGATCTTCTCACAAAAGCCTTTGATGTAGGAAGGTTTCAATACTTAATCAAGAGTTTCTGTCTAGGCTTGCACCAACATAGTCACTATCTGAATATGCCACCAGGTCAAAAGGTGATTCCCTAGGATACCATAGACCCAACCTAGGTTGACCCTTAAGATATCTGAAGATCCTTTTGACTGCAGTTAAATGAGAAACCTTAGGAGTCACTTGGAACCTTGCACAAGCACAAACAACAAACATGATATCTGGTCTTGATGATGTAAGATACATCAAGGACCCTATCATTGATCTGTATGTGTGTACATCAACATTCTCTCCATCTGCATCTTTAAGTAGAGGTTTCTTAGGATCAATTGGTGTGCTAGCCACTTTAGAATCAGCAAACTGAAACTTTCTTAGAATCTCTGCCACATATTTATCCTGGCTGATAAATATGCCTTCATATGATTGCTTTACTTGCAGACCCAAAAAGAAAGTAAGTCTCTCCATGGAACTCATCTGAAACTTGTCATGCATAAGTTTCTCAAACTCTACACACATTTCCTTCCTTGTGGATCCAAAAATAATATCATCCACATATACCTGCACCAGCAAGATATCCTTCTTGTGCTTCTTGATGAATAAAGTCTGATCAATCTTGCCTCTTTGGAATCCATTTTCCAGCAAATAGGAAGCCAAAGTCTCATACCATGCCCTTGGTGCCTGATGTAGTCCATAAAGAGCCTTTACCACCTTGTACACCTTATTAGGATGCTCTGGATCAACAAAACCTGGAGGTTGAGAGACATAAACCTCCTCTTCAATAGTACCATACAAGAAGGTACTCTTAACATCCATCTAGTAAACAGTGAAGCCCATGAAAGAAGCATAGGCCAAGAATAGTCTGATTGCTTCAATTCTTGCTACTGGTGCAAAAACTTCTTCATAGTCTATACCTTCTTCCTGTGTATAACCCTGGGCTACAAGTCTAGCCTTGTTTCTGACCAAAATACCCCTTTCATCACTTTTGTTCCTGAAAACCCATTTGGTGCCAATTACCCTAATACCCTTGGGTAAATCTACTAGTACCCAAACCTTCTGAATCTTGAATTGGAGACGCTCTTCTTGCATTGCTTCTACCCAGCTTGAATCTTCTAAGGCTTTGAGAACATTTTTGGGTTCAACTTGTGAGAGGAAACACACAAATAAACAAGTGTTGGCATCTTCATGCTGCTTTGCTACATAAACAGTACTAAGAAACCCTTGTTGATCTGAAGTCATGAGTTGCTTTCTTGTCTTTACTCCAGATTGCATGTCACCAATCACATTGTCCAGGGAGTGAGCTTTGTGAATCCTTGTGTGTGGTGTAGTGAGAACTGCATATGTAGGTGGTAGATTATTGAAATCCACCTCATCTTTTGAGAAATCAGCAGTATTGGTATCTGATAGGCTAGCAGTATGAAGATTTAGCCCAACAATACCATCTTGTGGCTCAACAGTACAATCACCATTAGTACTGTTATTTGAATTCTCTTATTCCTCAGCTCCATTTACATTGTTTTCACCTTCAAGCCCTTCCTTAGCTTCATCAGTAGAAGGTTCACCATTCATTGAAGTTGTGTCCATATTGGCATCAGTACATGATCTTGACCTTTCTCAGTACCTAATCCTGCTTCATGTGTTGCATCAACAGTACAATCACCATTAGTACTGTTATTTGAATTCTCTTATTCCTCAGCTCCATTTACATTGTTTTCACCTTCAAGCCCTTCCTTAGCTTCATCAGTAGAAGGTTCACCATTCATTGAAGTTGTGTCCATATTGGCATCAGTACATGATCTTGACCTTTCTCAGTACCTAATCCTGCTTCATGTGTTGCATCATCAGCTTCTGAACCTGCAAAATCATTAGAAAAAGTTCTTGCAACAACTGGCAAATAATTCATTGATTGGGTTAGAGTCTCAAGGTCAAACAGCCATTTTGGACCTTCACCTGCAACATTAGATTTATTTTCTAGAAATTCAACATGCAGGTTTTCCTCAACTTTCCTAGTTCTTGTGTTGTATACTCTAAAGGCTTTGCTATTTAGAGAGTACCCAACCAAGAAACCTTCATATGCTTTAGCATCAAATTTGCCTAGATGGTCTAAGGTATTCAGAATAGTGACATGACACCCAAAAGGTCTTAGAAATCCTAATGCAGGAGTTCTACCTCTAAAAAGCTCATATGGTGTCTTGTTGTGAGGTTTAACTACCAAAACCCTGTTCTGCACATAGCAAGCAGTATTAACTACTTCAGCCCAAAAAGTGATAGGCAACTTAGAGTCAGCTAACATGGTTCTAGCAGCTTCTGTCAGTGTCCTATTTCTTCTCTCAGCAACCCCATTCTGCTGAGGAGTTCTAGCAACACTAAACTCTCTTCTAATACCTTTTTCTTTGCAAAACTCATCCATAACTCTATTTTTGAACTATGTCCCATTGTCACACCTAATGACCTTTACTTTCTTATCCACTAGGTTTTCTATTTCAGTAATAAATGTTTTAAGAATGTTAGGTGTCTCATCCTTAGAGCCTAAGAAGAAAACCCATGTGAACCTACTATAGTCATTAGTAACAACCAGACAAAACCTCTTATGCTTAATACTACTCATAGAAGTTGGACCAAATAAATCCATATGTAGCATAAACAAAGGTTGATCAATAGAGTTAAAAATCTTGTGCTTACAAGAAGCCTTGTGTTGTTTGCCTTTGAGACATGCAACACAAGTTTGGTCATTTTCAAATCTTTTCTGAGGCAAGCCTCTTACCAAACCATCCTTTACAATTTTATTAATGGTTTTAAAATTAATGTGACCAAGTCTCCTATGCCATAACATAGATTCATCCAATGGGGCCTTTGCAACAAGACAAGTAAGAGCCTCTTTAGGAACAATCTTCTTCATATCAACACTGTACATGTTGCCCTTTCTTGGAACTTTGAGTAATACTTGACTTTCATCAGGTAACTTAAAGTCTGGAGAAAGCACAAGACATTCAGTGTCTGTAAAAAATAACCTTATTCTTTTTGTCACACATTTGTGAGACACTAAACAGGTTACACTTAAGCTCTTGAACAAAGTACACATCTTCAAAATCTAATTTACCGATTTTAAGATTACCTTTACTAGTAATTCTGCCTCCTATTCCTCCCCCAAAGGTAACATATCCTCCATCCAATGGTTAAAAGTCTGAAAGATAGGACATGTTGCCTGTCATGTGCCTGGAACACCCACTGTCAGCATAACATTGATATTCATCATCTTCTTGTGAATGTCCCTGCACATGAAATAAGGAAATTAGTTTCCTTGGGGTACCCAAGCCATTACTGACTTGGGTTTGCCTCGTGCATCAATATAGTTAAATCTTTTCAAAACAGTTGATGCACCATTGGATTGGATTGGTCTCCAAATCCAACATGCTGAGGCCTTAACATCATTATCCCTTTGATCCCTAGCAGTGTTTTTAAAGTTGCTAGTACTAACTGCTTGGCTAGCAGTATTAACTGCTAGCTTTGCAGTTGTAGCCTTTGGTTTCCAAATTTGTTTTTGTACCACTGCTTTCTTTTGAAAAGGCCTTTTAACAGTTGTTGGTGCATATTTGAAAGTTGTTTTTGCACCTTTAACTGCGGGTCTAGGGTAAACAGTCTTAAAGGGTCTGGCAGTACTAACTGCTGGTCTAGCAGTATTAATTGTTTTTGGGCCAGACTTCATTAAACGTGCTCTGGGTGTAATTCTAGCAATGTTAGAGTGAGTTTGAGGCCTTTCTAAGCTCACCCTATGGTTTGAGTTCCCAGATACCCTGTTGTTCCCAGTAACCATCTTTCTACCCTGATGGTTATCACAAAAAGCCTCAAGGTGGTCAAAACTACCACAAGTGTAACAAGCCTTCTTATACAGGACAAAGTCATCACCTAGTTGGTGAGACTTGAGGTTATTTTAGTTCCTCTGGTTACCTCTTGGCTTGTCTGTGGATCTATATATCTCACAGTATCTAACTGTCTTCCTAACTGGTTTGACATTTGATTTACGCCTAACAGCTTCATCATTTACCACCTTAGGAACATTAATTCCTTCTACTTTAACTATATCAAGTTTATCCACAACCTGATCTTCCTCATCATCATCAGATGTCCAGTCCTCAATGGTTGGAGCATCTGAATTCCTATCAGTGGATGCCTTGTCCTCAGTAAGTGAAGTATCACTTGCACTCTCAAAGGGTTCACTGACTTCTACAGGCTTATCAACAACTACATTCTCTTTTGGTTTAAGACCATATTCTAACTTAGTTTGTTGAAATTCAGGAAAACCTGTATGCTCTAGGTCTATTCCTGGGGGTGCAGGAATTCCTCTGTGAGGAGGTGGAACTGTTTTGTATCCTAACCCCGACTTAGCTTTGTTGATTAACTGACATTCAATTATTTTATTTACACCCTTAGAGGCATATTCTAAGGTTTCTACACTTAATTGAATATTTTCATTAGTCTTTTTAATTCTATCCAACTCAGCTTTCAATAGACTAATTTCAGCATTCTTAAATGACAAGTCCCTTTTAAGACCTGCTATATCACCAGCAAAAGTAGTCGCATTGTTCTTATAATGCACTATTTGCTCCTCTAGGACTGCTAAACCTCTCTAATGATTTGACATATTGTAATTTGTTTTGTTTAGTTCAATCCTTTGTTCATCATAGTGTTTCCTTAAAGTTTCTAATTCTTTAAGAGCAGTGCACGATTTAGAACAACATTTAGCAGATTGTACCTCAGAGTCAGAGAAGGCCATAAGTGCCATCTCAGTAGGTGCTTCCTCATCTTCTGCCATAAAACTCCAATCAAAGCCTAAGCCATCAATAACCACCATTGCCTTTGAAGTTGGCTCAACTTCTTCTACAACCTTGGGCTTGTTCCCATAACCTTTGCTCCTCCCATCCTGTTGCCTAGGTCTCCTGCATTCCCTTGAAAAGTGCCATAGCTTGTGGCCGTTGTAGCATTCTACCCTTGATTTGTCAAAACCAGCAGTATCATTGCTGCTGATGGTGATCTTCTTTCTAGTTCTTTGGTAGAATTTCTTAGCCCTCATGCTAAGAAGAGAGATCTGCTATTTGAGGTCCATCTCCTCCAAATCATCATCATTGATCTCCTGAAGGTCTTCATGAGTCAGCATTGACCCATCATTCTGGCTTGTCAGGAAGGCACAATAGGTTTTCTCATCCAGAATACCAGTAGTACTGCTTGATGAACTAGCAGTACTAACATTGGGGTTAGCAGTACTAACTCCCACAACAACCTTTACTTCATCAACTGGACTTTAGTTACTAGGAGATGACACAAAGGCCATGTTCCCAGTGCTTGAACTAGTTCTGCTAGCCTTCTTTACATCCTGCTCAACAATCTTGAAGTTGCTGTATAAGTCCATCAGGCTTATTGTATCAATGTCTGGCTTGTTCTTCCAGACCACCACATGCATAGCCCACTCTGCAGGTAAACTCCTCAAGAACTTGGATTTCAGATATTCCTATGGTATATCCAGACTGATGCGTGGTTTTGTAACCTTACAACAGGTTTTACCTCTCGAGGGATCTCAAGAGGCTTACAACCCCACCAGGCAGTGTACCTGACCGATGTAGTATAGTGTAGTGGTAAGTACGGGGGATTGATCGTTCTCCACAGGGAATAGTGTTCGTTAGGTATGAAAAACTACTCTAATTAGGTCTAAGGGTTGAGGAAGATTCTTTTTTATGTTTTTATAATTTTTTATGAAAGCAAGTAAAATCTCGGGTTTGAAAGAATGGGCGGAATTAGTTGCTAGTCAACTAACCCAAATTTACTACGGATGCAAATAAAATAAAATAACAAAAATGAAAATGTGGTGAGAAACTTATGTGTAGAGAAATGTGTTTACTTAGATTTCCTTACTCCCTAACTATCTTTTACCGGTTAATTAGTGTGTATTAGTCGCGTGGATGACGGGTGTATTCCTTAATACCATTTGTGGGGTGGCGTACGTACTTCCCCAACTCTACAAGCTCCTACTTCACTCCTATGTCGAGCCGGCTAGGAAGCTCCTAACATGGGATCACTAGAATTCGCTTGTGCATTAAATACAACCATAAAAACCTTTAGTACGCATTTGGTTCATGTTTCTTAAGACGTTCAAGCAAGTTACCGAATAGGAAGTTAGCCAGTTTTCTTAAGCCTAACATAGATAAACAATCATCCAATACAACTAATAACACACTAATAACCAATAATCAATAGCTAGGTTTCATTAGATCTAAGCAAACACAAGATAAATTTAGCCTAACATGTTAATCAAAAGACAAGAATAAGATAAAATCAAACAACACATAGACATATTGAATGATTAATTGATAACTTATCTTCAATGTAACATAGAAGATCTCAAGGCAAAAAGCCTTGAAAAAGAAGCTAAATTCGTCTTAGGGTTTTCTCCCAAAATTCCACACACTAAGCTCTCCCCTAATGACAAAAAATTAGAAAACTATATATAGATTTTTGGATCTGACGGCGTCACGTTATGGAGTGTGACGCCGTCACCTCGCCGCTTCTAGGGTTCCCGGATGACCTTCTTGACGCCGTCCCTCTTTAGCTCTTCCAAAATCCATTCTGGCTTATCAAGGCTTGACGCCGTCGAACCTTGAACGTGACGCCGTCCCCTTTTGATTTAAGCCGTGACGCCCTTGATCAAGTTAAAGCGTGACGCCGTCAGAATTCACATGCTATTTTCACTGGCTTATCATGAGTAAATTTCACGTCCACTTTTTCTTGCCAAGGCATGACGCCGTCTGGGGTTAAATGTGACGCCGTCAAAGGTAACTTTTAGCCGATTTTTGAGACTTTGCCGTTTTCTTCACTTTTATGCTCCAAAAACGTCCAAAATGCCTCCTTTTCCAGATTTCTCCTCAAAAGTACCTAAAATGACAAAAGGAACGATTTAGGGCGATATTTGATCAAATAAATACGATTTAGGGCTTAAATGACCCCTTAAAAAGCGGTACACTTTTCGCTTCATCAAATACCCTTACACTTGAGATTTGCTTGTCCTCAAGTAAATGCGCTTTTATTCTAATCAAAATACAAGTTAGGGGTCATTTAATGCAAACATAAAAGTAATTACAACAAATAATCGTTCCACTTCAATCATAATAAGCACGGAGATTACAAACTAGCACCTCACAAGTAGTGTTTAGATACTCACATCTCTCAAGTGTCATCAAAATAAATCTCATAAATGAAAACGGATAATATCTCTCACTACCTGTCATAGCAAATAGATTACCATAGGCTTGGGAAAGGATCGAAAACCTCCTCCACTAGGCGTAAGCACCAAAGATAAACTATCAAAGAGGGCTTTTAAATGGGTTATAACGTTAGGTGTAGGGAAAAGGAAAACACGGTTTGGTTGGATAAAGGATATTTTACTGGTGGCGAGTTAATGATCTTGATCAATTACATGTACTATACAATGTTGCTAAGCCAAGACTAGACTCGATCTTAAGCTAGAAATGAAATAACAAAAACAAAAACAAAAACATAAAACAAACATAAAATGAAACGGGATGGTAGTCCGTATGTTTTTTTTCTATTTTTCTTTTTCTCATTTTTTTTTGTATTTTTCTTAATTTTTTCGATTTTTTTTTTTTTTTTTTTTTGCATACACTTTTGCCCTACCATCCAAAATAATACATCATAGGGGCGTTGCATCCCCTTACACTTGAACTTTTACATAACTTAACAAATACTAATCTAATGACTCGAATTAAGATAATTGAAAAACTTGGAGTACTTTTAAAACATTTAGCACATATGGGGGTAATAAGTGATGTTCATCCCCATTACTCCATTACACTAGTACTTTACCCATGAGTCCCAATCGTCTCAAAACAATATGTACAAGGATATGACTCGACTTAGCAACCATGTAATTAACTAGATAATTAACTTGGGTTTAAACAAATGTTGTAACAATAATGCACAAAAAATGAGTGCATACAAGGTAGGCTAAGGCGATTTGGGTGTACATTTAAGTGGGGTGTAACAAATTCTTTCTTTAAGTAAAATGCTTAAAGGTTGAAACGAAAAGATAGGCTCTGGGGGGTGTACTAGGGGTATCGTGTACTAAAAATGAGTACAACGCAAAGGGTGTGGGAGAATTACTTGACCAATGTAGCCGAAGTAATTATAACAAAAACACAGGTGTAAAACAATGGGTTAATCCTAATGCCTCTTATCATGTAGTAAATCTAACTACACGAATGTAGTCTCACTTGTGGCCTTGGAATGGTCCTAACGCAAGTTCTAGAATCTAAGTGCTACCGGTACACACATCATAGCATAAATGCTTTTCCTACCAATTCTAGGGGCGAACCTCACATATTTGGGGGTGGAAAATTTTTTTTAGTGGTACGGTTTTTTGTGCTAGTCATATAACTCCTATCCATGAGACGCTCATTAAGATCAAAGTTTCACTCCTATATGTTGTAAAAAATTTTAAATTTGGCACTAAAATTGCCCTAACAGGTATTTATCTCAGTTTTATTACACATCTACTATTAAACAAACAAAAATCAAGCGCAATTGTATTCTCAAAAATCGTACTTTTACCCTCCCCTTACACTTAAGATGAACATTGTCCCCAATGTTCAAATAACAAGATGTAAAAGTAAAAAGTAAAAGAATGAAATCAAATACTCCCCTGATTCGCTCGGTGGATAATGAAATTACACGGTTAAATCTTCCTCCAAGGAGAATGTTGAAGCTCCATGACTAATGCATCGCCATAAGCTTGATTCCATAAACATCTCCTTGTCCAAAATAACCTGTTAAACCTGAGAAAACAAACACGAAAACCTGCATAACATCGGCGGGATAAAATCTATATATAAGGATATAATGCTTGTGGAATGATAATTTTGCAGATTCCTGGAGATTATAAGTTGGAGATTTTAATAAAAACTTTTTATGAAAACAAAACTTTCAAAAATTTCTGAAAATTAAATCTGACGCCGTCAGGTTATAAACCCTGACGCCGTCAGAAATGTCCTGACAAAAATTTTCATTTTAAGTTTTCGGAAAATTTCTGGAAAAACCTTTACCTTACTTCCTGGAAATCCTGCAAAACATCATTATGACTCGATACAAGCATTTGACTCAAGCAAACACTAATATGTATGTTAATTTATTATTATTATGATTCATGTTCATTTGTGTTCTAATAAACCGATTTAGATTTCCCTTACACTTAACTTTTGCAAAATACCTTTATATGTAGTTAAGACGAAGTTAAAAACAAAATAAAGCATTTTCACAAATTAGTTTTGAACATGAATCAATAATAATAAAAATTAAACACACATACGGAAACAAATAAAATCAAACAAACAAATAAATAAACACACAAAGCAAATAAAACAAATAAAGCTTGGGTTGCCTCCCAAGAAGCGCTTTTCTTTATTAACGAGTCTTGTAGCTAGACTCAAAGTCACTCTACCCTATATAAGTGAGCTCGTCATCGAGGACGTCTTTAGGGTTAAGCTTGGATTGAAGTTTCCTATTGGTCCGCTTAGTACGATATATCTTCTCAAACTTCTCTCCATTCGGGTCATACAATGTCATCTTGATATGCCATGACCCATCTCCATCTTTGGGTGGTTTATCCCAATTCCACTTATGATCATCTTCCTCACAAATCCACTTATTCATTCCTAGGTTAATTGGCAAAACTCCTAGGAAATCAATCATCTTTCTAAAAACTAGAGAATCTTCAAATGGATCCAATTCGGTGTCCCTAGCCAAGAGTTGCTCTACCGAATGCGTTCAGTTAACAAAGTCCTCTTCTAGGTAAAATGGGCGTTGGGGTCCTATGAAGTCTCTATCAATCCAAGGTCCATATCTAGATGGTCTCCTATTTGATTCTAGCCAATGTGGTGTTGGTTCCTCACTAGTATCATAGGCATGTTTCTTAACATCATAGACTGACCAAGTATCTCCTTCTCCTACCGCTATCTTGGATTCCTTACAATCAATCATAGCACTAGCAGTCGCCAAAAATCCTCTACCTATCAACAAGGGGCATGTAGGGTCGCTAACCATATCAAGGACGTGGAAATCGGCTAAAATGGTTAGTTTTCCAATGTGCACTAACACGTCCTTAACTACTCCAACCGGGTAAGCAACACTCCCATCCGCTAAACCTATTATCACCTCGGTTTCTTCAAGTTTTCCTAGTTTTAGAGAGGTGTAGAGAGGTAACGGAAGTAGGTTAAGGCTTGATCCAAGATCGGCTAATGTGTCATAAGCCTCCGAATTACCGATCTTGCAAGGTAGAACAAATAAGCCCGGATCATCTAACTTCTTAGGTAGTTTGTTTTGAACGAAGGCGGTCCCTTTTTCGCCTAACTTGAGCTTTTTCTCATCCAACACATCAACAACCAGACTTTCAAGGTGGAGCTCCTTGAATTCTTCGTCAAGGTTTTGAGTGGGAGGTGTTTCAACTATGTTGTTGACCAATTTGGATGTCATAACCTCTTGGTCATTTGGAATGACTTGGGTTTGTTTGAAACACGTGCTCATGGAATTGACCGAATAATATTGTGGACAAGAACTAGGGGACGAAACCGATGAAATAGCGTTGACGTTTAGTTTCGGGTTCTTGACCGTGTTGCTAGGGAGTGCTCCCATTTCTCGGTCATTGAGGGCTTTCAACAAGGTGTCAATCTTATTGGTCATCTCGCTTTGTTTTTGTTTGAAATCGGCTTCAAACTTGGCTAAACGAGCTTCTTGAGATGCCATAAATTGAGACATCAATCCTTCAAAGTTATCGGTACTACCATTGCCGGAAGGATTGTTGTCGAAAGTACGGTTCGAGTTGGAACCGCTTGATTGGAAACGATTAGGTGGGTTGGAAGAATTGGTTTGTTGTGTGTTTTGGTTTTGTTTCCACCTAAGGTTCGGGTGATTTTTCCATGAGGGGTTGTATGTATCACCATAATGGTTTGGCTCGGGTTTGAAAGTGTACCACTTGTCTCCCGCTCCGTCGGTACGCGAGGATGCGTAGTCAACAAAAGCTTGTTCGGGGAGTTCCATGCAATCACGAGTGTCGTGGGGACCACTACATAATTCACATGAAGAAGTGATTTTGTTCACTTGGCTTGAAGGGTTAGGAGCCTCGTAGGATTTCATGAGAAACTTGACTTGGTCTTCAAGTTCTATGATCCTACGGTCGAAAGTGCTTGAATTGTTCGAAGGCAAAGATATTGCCTTGACCGTTTTATTCAAATCACGGGGATCACTCCAACTTTCGTTGTCATAAAGAGCAAGATCCTCTAGGAGAGCCCATGATTGTTCCGCACTTAGATCACGTAGCTTGCCACCGGCCGATTGGTCAATGGTTTGCCTCGTGGAGAGATTGATATGGTCATAGAAGATTTGGACTTGGAGCCAAAGTTCTATGCCATGGTGGGGGACTTTTTGGAGTAAGTCCTTGAATCGAGTCCATGCCTCGTAGAGAGTTTCGCCTTGACATTGTTGGAACATCAAGATATCATTCCTTAGCTTGGTAGTTCTTCCCGGTGGGAAAAACTGAGCAAGGAAACGAGTGGTGAGATCATCCCAAGAGGTGATGGATCCTGCGGGTTGACGTTCTAGCCATTGACTAGCTTGGTCCCGCAGAGAGAATTGGAAGAGACGCAATCGGGTCGTCTCTCGAGTGGCAACATCAAGGTCTATAGAATCAACGATTTTAAGAAAGTCCTTGAGATGTTGATTAGGATCTTCAGAACGAAGTCCATGGAATGCGCATCCGCTTTGCACCAACCGGATGGTGTCGGATCGCAAGGGTGTGATATTGGCTCCTTGAGTGAGCTCAATGGTGTTTCGATAGCCGTGGTGGCTAGGACGGGAATACTCTCCTAAAGTACGGGCTCTAGGAGGTGGTGGTTGTTGTGGTGGTGGGTTGTGGGGGTTAAGGATATTACCATCTTCCATGATGTCGGATGGTAATGGTTACGAACAAAGACACGAAGAAAATAGATAGACTAAAGAAAACCTAAAAAAATAAAATAAAAATCTCACTAGAAAAGAATCTAGTGAGTAGACCTAATAGAAATAAAAATTCAACCTAAACAATAACTATTCCCCGGCAGCGGCGCCAAAAACTTGCTGCGTGGTTTTGTAACCTTACAACAGGTTTTACCTCTCGAGGGATCTCAAGAGGCTTACAACCCCACCAGGCAGTGTACCTGACCGATGTAGTATAGTGTAGTGGTAAGTACGGGGGATTGATCGTTCTCCACAGGGAATAGTGTTCGTTAGGTATGAAAAACTACTCTAATTAGGTCTAAGGGTTGAGGAAGATTCTTTTTATGTTTTTATAATTTTTTATGAAAGCAAGTAAAATCTCGGGTTTGAAAGAATGGGCGGAATTAGTTGCTAGTCAACTAACCCAAATTTACTACGGATGCAAATAAAATAAAATAACAAAAATGAAAATGTGGTGAGAAACTTATGTGTAGAGAAATGTGTTTACTTAGATTTCCTTACTCCCTAACTATCTTTTACCGGTTAATTAGTGTGTATTAGTCGCGTGGATGACGGGTGTATTCCTTAATACCATTTGTGGGGTGGCGTACGTACTTCCCCAACTCTACAAGCTCCTACTTCACTCCTATGTCGAGCCGGCTAGGAAGCTCCTAACATGGGATCACTAGAATTCGCTTGTGCATTAAATACAACCATAAAAACCTTTAGTACGCATTTGGTTCATGTTTCTTAAGACGTTCAAGCAAGTTACCGAATAGGAAGTTAGCCAGTTTTCTTAAGCCTAACATAGATAAACAATCATCCAATACAACTAATAACACACTAATAACCAATAATCAATAGCTAGGTTTCATTAGATCTAAGCAAACACAAGATAAATTTAGCCTAACATGTTAATCAAAAGACAAGAATAAGATAAAATCAAACAACACATAGACATATTGAATGATTAATTGATAACTTATCTTCAATGTAACATGGAAGATCTCAAGGCAAAAAGCCTTGAAAAAGAAGCTAAATTCGTCTTAGGGTTTTCTCCCAAAATTCCACACACTAAGCTCTCCCCTAATGACAAAAAATTAGAAAACTATATATAGATTTTTGGATCTGACGGCGTCACGTTATGGAGTGTGACGCCGTCACCTCGCCGCTTCTAGGGTTCCCGGATGACCTTCTTGACGCCGTCCCTCTTTAGCTCTTCCAAAATCCATTCTGGCTTATCAAGGCTTGACGCCGTCGAACCTTGAACGTGACGCCGTCCCCTTTTGATTTAAGCCGTGACGCCCTTGATCAAGTTAAAGCGTGACGCCGTCAGAATTCACATGCTATTTTCACTGGCTTATCATGAGTAAATTTCACGTCCACTTTTTCTTGCCAAGGCATGACGCCGTCTGGGGTTAAATGTGACGCCGTCAAAGGTAACTTTTAGCCGATTTTTGAGACTTTGCCGTTTTCTTCACTTTTATGCTCCAAAAACGTCCAAAATGCCTCCTTTTCCAGATTTCTCCTCAAAAGTACCTAAAATGACAAAAGGAACGATTTAGGGCGATATTTGATCAAATAAATACGATTCAGGGCTTAAATGACCCCTTAAAAGCGGTACACTTTTCGCTTCATCACACACCAAGAACAGCAAGTTGGCTAACAATCTTTTACAGTCTGTTGAACATGTGATCCAAGGACTCATTGCTGGTTGTAGTAAAGTTCTCAAAGTTCTGCTTCAAAAGAGTCTTTTGTGTCTTCTTGGTGGCTTCATTCCCACCAAACCTAGCAATAATTGCCTCAAACAATGTATTAGCATCCTTGAACTTGCTGAAGTTCAAGAGTTGATCATTTGGAATGGTCATCATCAGCAAAATTATGGCCTTTAGGTCATTTTTCTTTTGAAGCCTCTCTTCTGCAGTTACTTGAGAGGTCTGCACAACTGTCTCTGCCTTACCATCAACTGTTGTTGTAGAAGTTAAAGGCTTGAAAGAGTTTCCTTCTCCAATAATTTCCCAGAGTGCATAGTCTTGCACCTGGAAGTACTGTTCTATTCTTAACCTCCACATATCAAATTCGTTCTGCTTGAGCATTGGCAATTTAGCAGCCATGTTTGTTTGAGTAGTCTCCATGTCCATTACTTTCTCTTCTAAATCAATAGTATAAAACCTGTCTCTGATACCACTTGAGAGGATTATAAAACACTTAGGATGTTACTCCTTTATAACATGTTTGAGATACTTTGAGTGTATGCAGTCAAGTATGCGGAATCTACTTAACCACACTTAGAAGAATGTTGTTTTGTTTAATGGAACAGTAATGTATGTATGATCAATGAACACAATGATATTAACACCAAACGATTCAATATTATTGCTTGAATAATACGAGTGATCTAGCTATCACTAGGGTTACAAAGACCTTGAATCTTAACAAAACTCTATGACTCGTATGACTGATATCTATAATCGTATAACCTAGGATCTCTTTTTATAGACTTAAGGAGTCCTTTACAAGATAAGTATTCTACCGTATAATGCTAGCTAAATAAGATATACAAAATATATATTCCATACTTATCTCCTACAATATCTCTAAAAGTAGTTATCCATGCCAGCAGTATCTTCTTTATAGCTAGCAGTACAAACTTAGCAGTTTGTACTGTTAGTTATTTCTTCAGCAGTCTTCACTTATACACTAGCAGTTTGTACTGTTAGTGTATTTCTCTCAGCATTACTAACTTCAGAACATTTAATTCCCAATAGTACCACAGGTTCAACAAGGTAAGATCGATCCAAAAAACCCAGTCACGAACCAACACCACCAGCGACTCGAAACCAAAATGGGCTACCAGTATACGAACCCTTTAGTATGTGTCACGTACTTCTTCGAATGATGAAGAAAAACATATGAGGTGCGGCTGTATTTGTGAATGATCGAGTGATTAAATACAAGGATGCTATGTAGTTTTAATTTGCCAATGATTGTGTCTCTATCAATGGGGTCGGCTTCTCGTATGGGATGGGAAGACTAATATGGAAACTCATTTAGGGCCTTTAATTTGTTATGAATGAGCATAAAGGAATTTTGGTTATGTTGAGTCATTGTAGCGAAATTAATGGCATTGAAGGAGGGGTAATTTGGTGGTTCAAAACATATATTAAACGTGTGATGATTGGTTTCAAATTAGGAAGGTTTATTTGTGTAACATTAATTTACTTTAGATATAGTCTTAGGTTAATTAGTTTATATTTAATTATAGCACATATTATTTAGGTTAAGATTTAAATCAAATCATAATAGACTTTAGGGTAAAATTCAAAATTAGACGTAAATTAGGTATTCGAATTTTAGGGGTTTACAATTTGTAAGCTCCTCTAATTTTTTCTTGTCCTTTAATAAATCTGTTAACATCTTAGCCAACATTGGCATTAGAGTAAGAGCATCAACAAAACTTATATTGAAGTGAAGCTGGTTAAATATTTTGAGAAACTTTGAAACTTGAACATCCGTTTGGTCAAGAAGTTTCTCTTTTCCAAGCCTCGATGGGTCAGGAATCGGAGGCTGATGAGGATTAGGCTTCGGGCCTTCCTTGGGTTTAGGTGTAGGAGTTGGCTGGATAACCGGAGGTGGGACTCGTGCGGTACTTCCTGAGCTTGAAATGTGCACCTGGTCCATGGTCATCTCTGGGTCTCGTTCCACCTCCTTAGAAGAAAAAGGAGTAGGTGGTGGAACTGAGGGTCCAGCCAAAGTAAGACCACTTCGTGTGGTAATAGATTTAGGCTCTGCTCTCGAATTTGTTTCGGTGTTGCTAGGAAGCCCACCTTGAGGTCTTTCTTGAAGAATTTTTGCTATTTGACCAATTTGATCTTGCATTAATTTCATTTTAGCTTCGGTGTTACAGCTTAAGGTGTCCTGATTACGGCCTTGGGCTTCTTGCCTTCTGATCAATTGTCTCAACAATTCATCTGTGGAAGATTGAATTGGAGCTCAATTTAAGTTTTGAGGCTTAAATTGATTTTGATTAAACCCTTGGTTTTGATTATAGCCTTGATTTTGATTGAAATTATTCCCTTGGTTAAAGTTTTGGCCTCGGTTGTTTTGATTATACCCTTGGTTAGAACGATTCTGAAACTGATTTTGATTATTTCTGTTTTGAAAATTTTGACTGTTTTGATAAGGGTTATTCATGCTCTTAATCAAAGTTACGAGACTTGTGGTGGTCCACATCCATATTATGAGTGTTAAGCCGCCGGTGGATTCACTCAAGAGGATGTATACGCCACTACGGGATCCTACAATATGGGAGGTAACTCTTACCAACCACAAGGAAATTAAAATCTCTTAAGCTAAAAACTGATTCGTCGTAGATATAGCAGTTTTAATTTTAAAGTATTTCCCATTAGATAAAAGAGTCACTTGAGGACAAATGACAATTTGATCTTCCGAAGTCGTATTCCACGGCGAGATTTGAATTGAAAATTACGTTTGTGTTTGCTGTTTTATAATGCTTGATTATCAAATTGTTTTTGGTTTTCTTTTGAGTTGAGAATTTTAAAAACTAAATTAAAACTACTTGATTAACAACTACAAATAACGATAATAAAGATGATCTAAAAATATGATAATAAAAGATATGTTTGCCAAGTGGGGTGGAAAGATTATTAAGTGTGAATTTTCATTTTAAGCCCTTTTTAATTAATACCTATTAGGAATATAAATATTCATATGAAAGACTCGGTCACCCCGAGTATTCATTAGCATTAAGTTAGCTCGTAGGCTTACTAATACAAGTTTAGTTATAGTTATATTAGTTTAGTCGTAGTAATATTTGTGGTGTTGGGTCGGGTCTTTACCCACTGTCAGCTCACTCCACAGCCCACTCGGGGCACTTATGCTAGTAGTATATATACCCCTTCCCACACATGGGAAGGGTTGGATGTTCTTACACTCTTAATCTAATACATTGTGCTTTCTCTCTCTAGAATATCCCATCCTCTCTTTTCTCTCTCTAGAATTCGGCCTATCTATAAATTTGACCTTGTGTTATGATATCAAGTATTCTACAATTGGTTTCAGAGCTCATGGTTTGATTAGCTTGATTGTGTGTGCGTTTTCTTGGTTAGTTTAGATCAAAAGTTTGGTTTTTGAAGGTTTACAGGCTTATTCTTGGTGTTCTTTGATTCTCACGTTTGTGGTGTTAAAGATAGTGTTTTTATAGTTGTTATAACCTTCTAGGATCAAGTTGTGCAAAAGAAACCAAGCAAAAATGTTCAAAAGGGTGATTTTTATTTGTTTTTTTGGGTGAAAAAGTTAGTTTTTCTTCCTTGCGATTTGACTCTCGGAAAGGATTTTCTCGTTGCGATTTGAGGTGGGTAAGGAAAAGTGTTGTTGCGATTTGGTGTACCTCGATACTGCGATTTGGCTTTATTATTTAAAAATGGAAAAAGACAAATCGCAAGAAAGCGACAATTTTGTCCTATTGTGAACTGCGATTTGATCCTTGTAATTTGGATATTTCTGGGTTGCGATTTGAGTGAGCCTTCGATTTGAGGGTTGCAATTTGGGCTCTTGAGATTTGGTTTCTGCGATTTGAGTCCTGCGATTTGAGGCTTGCGATTTAAGGTTTCACTGCTGCGATTTGAGGGTTGAATGGTTCAATGTTGCGATTTGACTAGCTTCTTCACTGCGATTTGCTCCTGATTCTTCATTGAGATTTGTCAAATTGCACTCATTACTTGTAGATCAAACCATTACGTAAACTCAATTCATTCACACCTAATCACAACTTAACGTAACAATAATTCACCTACTCCAACAAACAATCATTCCTTTTAACATATAATCACTAATCATCATACCGATCCAACAATTATCATAACACATCCAATTTATCAGTGTCTCACGGTTTCTTCTTGAGTTTGTAAAACTCTGCGAAAGAAACAATTTCTCGGTTTAAGTCATAGATTTGTAAAACCCCGTGCACGTTTACACCATGTCTACTACTTCAGATTCTTTCATATCTGAGGTACTCAAGTTGTACGACATGAATGATGAATGTAAGACTTCCAATCTTGTACAACAAATAAACGTGTGTGATTCTGATAATGCTAATGTGGAATCGTCGTGCTCGAATTCTCACGAGAAAGAGTGTCATCAGCCACTAATGTTGACTAATGACAAGGAAAGTTGCATTGAATGTTTTCAATTACTTCATTCACATCTCAAGGTTCTATTTGAACAACCGGGATACTTGGGAGGATACAAACGTGCATTCGCAACACTTTTTGGTCAAGATGTTCAGACTTTCACAGCCAAAATGATTATGTATTTAGATCAACTTAAACAACAGCTTGACAAAGGAGAATTTTCTGAAGTTAGATCCATGGTTGCCTTCTGTGTGATCAACAACCAACTCCAAGTGTTCATTGACTCGCAATACACTAAGGATTATGATTATGACAGTCAAATGACGAAAAAGTGTTTTGCTAATTACACTGGAATCGAGTTTGACGTGTTCAGAGTTACATTACTCCAACTTATGAGTAATGTTAAGGGGTTCATTAATGAAAGTGCACAACATATGGGGAACGGGACAGAGTCAGATAAGCATGATGATGGCAACAACTCAGGGACTGATAGCATACATGGTGCGGATGCAGATCTCAGACAAGTAAATCTCCGAGTACCATCTACTGAGGTACATCTGTCTGATCAACATAATGCTCTTTCTAATGAACAACAATATACTGTTCAAATTAAACCAACTTATGACACATATCTGATGGAAAAGACTGATAGCAATATCACCTCTGATTCAACAAATATGAGTCATAAGGGGAGAGAAATTGATCAGGATGCTAAACATGATGATGTGTCAAGGTCTTTGCTTACGGCTGAGCTTTCCAAATCAAATAATATGGTTGATAAGGAAGTTTATAATGAGCTTTCAAACAGATTTTTACAGCTTGAAAAACATTGTATTTACAAGTAACTGGTCCCTCAAAGTATATAAATCTTTAGTTTGCAAAGACTATTTACAAGTTACTGGTCCATAAAAAACAAGTCTTATTTCAATAATCAATTTCCATTTGTTCAAGTCTAAGTCGGCCGCCTTGCCAATCCTTGCCATACTTGCATATCCTGATTACCTGAGAAAAACATGCTTAAAAAGTCAGCAAAAAGCTGGTGAGTTCATAGGTTTAATTTAAATTCATCAAATAATTAATTTGGACCAGTATGATCATTACAACACATATAATGTCATACAAAAATCATCTATCGCGCTAGCACTAAGTTCATGCAACCGAAGCTCGACAGTCCAGTGTGCTAATCTCTAGCACATAAATAATATTCAAGGGGCCCTTAGCGAGTGTTTTAACCCAATACACTCGAATCCTGACTTGCTATACGTTCGTTTGCCTATCCGGTCAACCCGAACGGGGGAGTCACCCCAATAGATCTATCTAAAGCAATCGCGCTTCCCAACGGAAATTAACGGTTCATGAAAATGGGCATAACAGTGGGTTCTAGGGCTTAGGCTAACTGCCCAATAGGTTTGAGTAAAAAACATAGTATAAATGGTCCATAAAATAGTTTTGCATGTTTCTCACCCCATATTTGTAAAACAAGTAAAAGTAAAACTGGGCTATAAACTCACCTTTAATGGTCTGAACAGTGAATGCTGTGAAATCAGGGAGTGCACGACACCAACACGTAACCTATATTAAATAATCATGTCTTAGTCTCAAGTATTAATTCCAGTTATTCTCGAATATTAGTTTTTAATGTTTTAGTGTGCTTAAGTCGTTGTCACTTAAGTACGGTCACTAAGGTCTCTCCTAAGGACATGGTGAGATGTAACTCTACAATTAACCTAATGGTACAGTAATGAGGGGTTGGGATCACTAATAGTCTAGGTAAGAATTTATCTTAAGCCTAGTTGTGATATGTACTTTCCTATATCGTAACGGTGTATCCTATCTCATATGTCTGTAACTATTGATCTTTGGAATATGACTTAATATTCGTGGCGTCTATCACTTTACTAGTGAATGGTCTAAGAGTTAATATATTTCCTTGGTTCTTGGATTAACTTAGATTCTAGAGTTTGTGTTATTAATCTCTCACGACTTATTTCTTTAGAACAATATATCGTCTAATCCGTTCTAGTTTTATTTGTTATTTTATTTATGTTATTACTAGAGTTGTTTTGTAATTCTCGAATATTTTTCTGAGTCCTAAATTACTTACTAACATTTTCTGAACCTCAAATTTTTATCCTTGGTTTACGTGTGGTATCTGTCCGTGTGAAACTGGGATAACCTCCCATTTTCAATACAAAAATCATGGGATGTGATAACTTCACTGTTCCTTGGTGAGATTTCCGGGTGTCAATAAATGCAGGTCTGTTTCCCGTTATAATCACATAAGGCCAAATCAAATAGTTCAGTCACAATAAATGAATTGTCATGCATTTAATATTAGGACAAATTTGCCATTTGTCACATCCTCCCCGTCTTAGGAACGAAAACCGTCCTCGGTTTTCACTCAGAAATACCCGAAGGGGTTTGGGTTTTGGAGGTTCTAGTGCTCTCTCGTCCTATTTCTCATATTTCTACGTGATGTCAGGGATCGATGTGTGCCGGGTGTAACTCAATGGTCGAGATGTGCTTTAAAAGTCCTAAGGTGCAGGAGTCTCTCACAATGACTATTCCCATCAAGGCATGATCCTCCCTGAACTAACCATAGGTGATCAGGCTATGTTTAGTTGAGGACTGATGATGCGATGCTAGGTTTAGTCATTATGATATTTGGTTTCTAATGGTTTGGTATCACAACAAGTTATCATAAGTGCACAAACAAATAAATGAACAAGTCTCAAAAGTGACGGGGGTAGGAAGAGACACATCATAGTATCTTAATCCCGAAGGTCAAGGAAATTCACTGCAGGGAGGTTCGTACAAAACACCATTACAACATGCCTCTTAAGGGGTACAATTATTCGAGAAATTAAGACTTAAGGAAACCTAGAGGTGAACGTCATCATGCGAAGAACGAGTTCCATGCTGTAAGTCCATTCATCCTGCTATTTAGGTTCTGAGTAACCTTCCTACTTCCACTTCTCGGTCCGGGGCAAGCAGTCCTATAGTGCCCGATTAGTCCATAATCAAGGAAAACTGCGGTGGCGAGCTTGGCGTCAATTTCATAGGCAAAAGCCTCGCAGTTCTCGGTTTGATGGCTGAATAATCCGTAGTTTCCACACTTCAGGGGACAAGGTTCGTGATGATGAAGCAGACACACATTGCACTTAGGCAGATTTCCAGCATATCCCTTATTTATGCTGGTGCCTGTAGCAGAGGTATTAACACTTCTCCGACTCTGGTAGTGGTCTTCCCATTTTCTTTTAAGTTCAGCCGCTCTTCCGGCATCTGTCCTAGCTAGGGATCCTATTGGTTTGTGGGTCACACTTGCGGTTCCTTGGGGCTTAGCAGTCCGGGAGGTAGTGTCGTTCCCTCTCTGGAACGGGAAGAAACTTCCTAAATACCTTTCCCTGAGCTGAGCTTCTGTCTGGCTCATCTCGGGGCTCATTGGTGCTTTCCCTTGACGGTGTGCAGTTGCACTGTCTCTTTGCACCTTGGGATTCCAAAACCTTTCCTCCATTCTTTTGATTTCACTATAGGTGCAATACTTCCTACGCACCATTTCCTTAAATTCTCCCAAGGCATTTCATAGGTAGCATCAATGCCTGTGACCTTCAGGTGTCTATTCTACCAAGTCTGAGCATCATCAGTGAATGTAAGTGATGCATACTTTACCCTATCTTCCTTTGCACAACCACAGGTTTGGAAAATGGCTTCCAATCGTTCCATCCATCTCAACACCGCAATAGTTCCCTCAGTTCCATTCAGTCTTCCAGACATGGCCCTTCGAAACTCCTGACAAGGGTCAGTGTGGTTGTTGTCTTTCTTAGGTTGGGAGCTTCCAATCTCAGTAACCGTGTTGTTGGCCTTTGCTGTGGCTAGGGTTGCTGCCACGCGGTGACTAATTAATAGGTCTAGCATGGCTGGGTTTATGATGAGCAGGTTTGCTCCTTTTTCAGCTGAGGCGGTGACGGCAATAGGTTGGTCATGCACAACATTGGTCATTCTTCCTGTCGGATTCATCTATACCATAAAAGATGAAAACGAATGAGATCTTAAACGGAAGTCATATGTGTTTCACGATTGATAAAGCACATCCTTGAAATGGGTAGGTCTCTAAGGGAAACTATTGGAAGGAAGATATAAATGAGGTTCGTGTCCTTGCTAATATCCTAGAATACACTTGAATGTCTACCTAGGGAAAATTTAGAATCTCAGTAATAATTGGAACTTATAGTCTTAAATATATACTTCACTGTAAGTCTCATCCAAGAGTCGTCTTGTCCTAGACGGTTTAGTCAATAGTCCGGAATAAATTTACTGGTCTAAGGTAAAATTCCTAGTAAGAATTTTGTAGGAAAATTCCTTTAATACCTTAAAGTTCTTAAATGATTTTTGCTTAGGATTTAAGTCTCATAGTTAACTTAGCGGTCTTACATTCTGGACTCCTAAGGTGTTCCTGGTGTCGTAAAGGCTAGAGATTATAAGATGTATTTCCAGCAAATACTACCAAAACATGTTATGTTGATGCCTATAGTCTGGGTGATAGCGTTTTACTAGTATCCTCGAGGTTTGTTCCTAGTTTTCAACAACGCGTTGCTAGAATTTCCTTTTCATAGGCTTGTTTGTAACTTCTAAGGGTTTAGTGGATATCTTAAATCCTATGCTAAAAGTCCGGGTCATTTCGTGAGTCCCTAGGGTTTCTCTTAAGTTGCTAGTTAATCTTAGCAAATTTCCGGGTTCTCTAGGGCTTCCTGGTCTACTTATTTTCCATCCTTGCTAAGGATCTTTTATTTGTAGCTAAAATCTTATGAGTCTCATGGACGTATTATTTCCTTTTTCCTCTCCTGGGAGGGTATGATAGAGCCTTGTGACGTCCAGTGTATAATGAGAATATTGCTAAAAGTTCTGGTCCTATGGGTAAGGTTCGTGGTCCTATATTTTGTCTGGAAAGGACGGTGTTGACTGCCTCCAGCAGTTATTTTGTCGGCTTAACGAGAGATGACGCATAAAGCTTTGTCTGGGTAGAACCATGTTGATTGTTGCTAGCGATCGTCCAGTCAGCTCGTTCAAGTACGCAGTGTACGGAAGGAAGGCTTAAGGGTCTGAATATAATCGTCGCGGTCAATTAACTCTTTTTCCTAAAGAGTCATAATGTGTTCCAGTCGTCTTACGGGGTTACATTATATCTAGCTATTATCGAACTTAGATATCGGTCAGCTTTCCCATTCTTGGTAAAACCGTCAAAAATCTTAGGTATCCTTTCAGTAGTTTAAGTTGAGAACCTTAAACTACGTAACAACTTGAATCTATCTTAACTTCACAACTCATCAGACAAGAACTGTCATGAAATTAAGTTCAATGTCAAGTTGTAAGAAAGAAACTCAACATTTTTGGAGGATTGACTCAACTTCTGGATTGTCTCCATTTAAACAACTAGTAGATAACCAAAGAGATGGATTAACTAAGGAAGGACGGGGTACTACTAGTTGGGTGCTTCCTATTGAACTAGGTCGTAATCGGGACAAGGTACACTTCCTATGGTATCTAAGTCGAATTTGTCCTCGTTGTTACTAATATGGTCACCTAATTCTCATATTTCCATCCTATGTAATCCTTTGGGTTTCTCGGGATGAGGTAAGAATTTGGGGTCATTGTCTCTTGTGTGTTATTTGGACTAAGAGTTAGGCTGGTTGTAAGGGGTGTTGAGTTTAGTTGACAAGGAGATATTTATCTGGTGAGGTGGTAATGGGAAGTATGTTCCGAGGAAATTTTTATGGGGCGTCTAAAATAGGATTCATTATTTGGGAAAATAGTAGAAAATTTTTCGTTTGGTCTGTGGGCAAGGAGTGGAGTAAATTGGTAGGTTGGTTGGAAATTTTGAGTAAGGTCGTGTTTTTGGAGATTTTTATGGAGTGGTAGTTATATAACTCTTGGGGTTTTTGGGAAATTTTGCGGTTAAAAGGGACGAACAAAATAATTTCACAGGTTATTAATGAAATATCGTCTATAGTTTTAATGAGGTTATCATTTGTCTAAGGGTAATTGGAAGATTTTCGGGAAGGTGTGGTAAAATTATAATATCATGGCAGTTCGGGAAAGGAAATGATTGAATTTATAATGGAAATATATGAAGAAACAAACTTGTTATAGTTTAAGATAGGATTACATAGCTTGAAAATTACAAGTTCACTACTAAAGTCCTACACTGACTGAGAACTACTCAGTTAAATAAGTCACTACTAATCAAATCTAGGTCAGGCTCCTGGTCCTATCCATGCTTCGGAACCTAAAAGGATGCTCTGCAAGCTGTGCCTTAGCTTCCACGAGGCGGGTTCTTAGTGCTGAGTTCTCATCACGGTGTGCCTGGTCAGCTCTTAATAATGTTACAACCTGAGCCTCTAAAGTCAACATTCTCCCATGCGTCATGTGAGCAGCTTCTTGAGCTACAACCTGTGACTGCTCAATCCTACCTGATCTATTTCCTAAGTCAAGAAGGTCTCGGCTGTTGGAGTGGGTCTTGGCTTAAAGTCGACTGATATCCTTATCATACTGCTCGAAACGATTTGGATGTAACACATCAAATAAATCGGAGTGGAGTCCTAATATGTCGGTCTGTAAGTCCAGGTGAGCCAGAATCTGTGGGATGGTAGCGGTCTCTGTAACTGCTGGTGATGACACTGGGAGTGAGGGGTGTGTTATTTCTGGGCTATCCTCTATCTCATCCTAGGCTCTCCCTGAGCCTTCTCCAAAATTACTAGGCACATTCTCTAGTACTATACTGATTCGGGGTACAGCTACTCTCTGTCCCATCCCTGAATTAGCATCATCCTCTATACCCTCGACAGGAATACTCTTATCCGTAGTCTGTCCTATACCCTCTGCTAAGTAGGAGTCATTGCTTCTTCTAAGTTTATGACATAGCGGTGAGTGGGTAGGTGATGTTGGGGCGTCTATCTGGGAATGTAATGACCTATAACAGGATGGAGACACTAAAAGGATATGGACGGGGTTTTGAGTACACTCTGTAGTGTGGGGTAATGGTCTGGTAGATGGGCGTATGATTATGTGTGTCGTACGGCGAGGGTTAATTTGGGTGGCTGCTATGGTATGAGTATGTGATGGTGGTGCAGGCTCAAGTGACAAAATGGTATATGTGTGTGAATATCTTAAAATAATAACTAGTGTGGGTCAAGTGTATATGGGCATACATATAGTACTCATAGTAAGCTTAGTATGTCACAAGTTATATCATGCAGTCAAGTTAAAATGAACCTCAAGCAACATGGCAAACACTTAATATGTCACAAAGTATTATATGCAGTCAAATCAACATGGCAAACACTTAGTATATCACAAAGTACAACATGCAGTCAAGTCAAAATAAACCTTAGGCAATATGACAAGCAAGGCAAGCGGCGGTCATAGGGACTTGTTTTTTAAAAAGTAGTTATAGTTTAGGTTTTATATGTACCTAGTTCTCTATAACCTAGGCTCTGATGCCAATCTGTAACACCCCCAAATTCTCACTTTTGCGGAAGCATACATGTCATTGGGAGTGCTACGGAAAATAGGAATCATAACACAAGGTAACAAAGAACCAATTACACATTTTAGAAAAATGGATTCATTTATTTATTTCAAAGTATATAAATCTTTAGTTTGCAAAGACTATTTACAAGTTATTGGTCCCTCAAAAACAAGTCTTATTTCAATAATCAATTTCCATTTATTCAAGTCTAAGTCTGCCGCCTTGCCAATCCTTGCCATACTTGCATATCCTGATTACCTGAGAAAAACATGCTTAAAAAGTCAGCAAAAAGCTGGTGAGTTCATAGGTTTAATTTAAATTCATCAAATAATTAATTTGGACCAATATGATCATTACAACACATATAATGTCATACAAAAATCATCTATCGCGCTAGCACTAAGTTCATGCAACCGAAGCTCGACAGTCCAGTGTGCTAATCTCTAGCACATAAATAATATTCAAGGGGCCCTTAGCGAGTGTTTTAACCCAATACACTCGAATCCCGACTTGCTATACGTTCGTTTGCCTATCCGGTCAACCCGAACGGGGGAGTCACCCCAATAGATCTATCTAAAGCAATCGCGCTTCCCAACGGAAATTAACGGTTCATGAAAATAGGCATAACAGTGGGTTCTAGGGCTTAGGCTAACTGCGCAATAGGTTTGAGTAAAAAACATAGTATAAATGGTCCATAAAACAACTTTGCATGTTTCTCACCCCATATTTGTAAAACAAGTAAAAGTAAAACTGGGGCTATAAACTCACCTTTAATGGTCTGAACAGTGAATGCTGTGAAATCAGGGAGTGCATGACACCAACACACAACCTATATTAAATACTCATGTCTTAGTCTCATGTATTAAATCCAGTTATTCTCAAATATTATTTTTTAATGTTTTAGTGTGCTTAAGTCGTTGTCACTTAAGTGCGGTCACTAAGGTCTCTCCTAAGGACATGGTGAGATGTAACTCCACAATTAACCTAATGGTACAGTAATGAGGGGTTGGGATCACTAATAGTCTAGGTACGAATTTATCTTAAGCCTAGCTGTGATATGTACTTTCCTATATCGTAACGGTGTATCCTATCTCATATGTCTGTAACTATTGATCTTTGGACTATGACTTAATATTCGTGGCGTCTATCACTTTACTAGTGAATGGTCTAAGAGTTAATATATTTCCTTGGTTCTTGGATTAACTTAGATTCTAGAGTTTGTGTTATTAATCTCTAATGACTTATTTCTTTAGAACAATATATCGTCTAATCCGTTCTAGTTTTATTTGTTATTATATTTATGTTATTACTAGTGACGGTTATTTCCTAATGATTTAATTCACATGGTTAACTTGAGTATTTCATCTAGTTTCTCATCATGAACTATTTACACAATATTAGTTTAAAGTTTTATGTTTGACTAATCTATTCAAGTTACATATATTTTAGTGACGTTCACTTTTAATTTATTTGGTTATCAATATGACGAATATAAGTGCCTACATATTTATTTATATCTATATTGACATGTGTTATGATTTACGACTATCGTGAAATTTATTTTTAACATAATTACCTTTAATACATAATTTAATCTAGTCTATATTTATATATATTCCTATTTTCCAAAGTGCGAGTAAAATTGTTTGACGATATGTATATATATATATTAGTCTCGCCGTTTAATTATTTGCGTCGTGTTCTAACATTTCGGCTATTCAAGTTTTTAAGTATATATATATCTTAATAAAAGTACGCTTTAGTCTCCGGCTATGTTTGCTTTTTACGTGACTATAAGTTGAATCCCTTTTAGCCAAAGGTTTATTTGCTTAACTATACAAGCCTTATATAAGTTAATGAATTTTCTTATGTGTCCTTTGTGTTTCGGCTATTACAAATTTTGTTGATTGGTTTATATGGCTATTGATCATTTTTCTTTGCTTGCCACAATAACAGTTATTCAAATGGATTTCTTTTCACTTAACGGGCTGCGGCCTATGGGTTCTAGGAGGGAAATATTAAGTTGTGGTTGGGCTGGGTTTATCATTTATTTTGGTGGGCTTAAGGGTCATAAGCAGGCCCATCATACAGATCTGTTTATAGGCTGTCGAGGGGGGTATCTAGTGGGCTTGGCTGCTAGGCTTTGTGGCCTGGTATATTTATCCAGGTAACTACCTTAGTGTTCCAAGTTCCTTACTTGGTAATACCTCCTAGGACTCCTCCTAATATGCCACTGAGGTGATTGTTACTTATGGTTTTAGTTCCACCTTATTACTCCTATTCGAGTGCCACTCGACTTCTAGCTTACTGGGTCTAAGTGGTGTTAGGGGTTTTCTCATGCCTTGTGCCAAAGGCATGGCGTTTATGGGTGGTGCCTATAGTTTGCTAAGGACGTGGCCAGAATCTCCACAACATGGGGATAGTTTTCCAGCCTAGGATGACCACCAAAACACCCTGTTTTGGGTGGTTCTTATTCAGTCAAGGGTGAATATAGTATTCGTTCGGATTACTAACCCAATAAGGAATACCTCATTTCATACGGTGCTTACCATCTATTATCACTCGAGAGTAATTTGGTACTAGAACCTATGACCCTCTCGATCCACATGTTTTAGTCGCAATGTTCAATAAGATAGTACCTAACGAGGATTTCTAATATCCTAAGCCACTCACAGATGATAGGAACAACATTAATAACAATTTTCCTCAAAATTTCAAATCTTGTAATCTTATTCGACACAAACAATTAAGTGCACACTTAATTTTTCTCCTCAAACCAATTGTGTTCCTAGTTATCCATTCGACATAACAAGCAATATTCCTACTTACTCATTCCTTCGACAGACCACATAAAAATCAATACCAATCTTTCATTATCCTAAATTGACCCAAGCTAATCATGATTTTATTCAAGGGTTTTCCTCAAGATTCAATTCGAAAGAAAAGAAAATAACAAATCGACACCCATATCAATCCATCCCTAAAAATATAACAACTAAGACTACTCAAGTCAAGGTCGGACACAATAATCATCAAAGAAATTTTCATTCATCTATTCGACCTAATTTTTCTCACGTATGGCCGATTCTAAAAAAAATAATAACAATACTAGGATCGAGATTTATCTTACAAAGATTTCTTGGTGGTTGAACACTGGAATGACCTTCAATCCGAGACCCAAACCCTATCCTCCAATCGAATCACAACACAATCCTTCTCCTGAGAACTTCTCGTATTTCTTTGTGTATTCAGATGAAGTTTTGTGATTCGAATCCCTTTGGAGATGCGGTTTAAATGGTGGGTTTCGGAGAGTAGATCCATGGGTTCTTTCGGTTGTGGGAGATATAACCTTACCATTTAGATGTCATCTCTTTCTCTATGGGTATTTAACCTAGGTGATCCTGTGACTTCCTAAAGAAGACAATATTTCTAGGTCAAAGGTGTAAGGTGGAGATGGTGATGGGTCGAAGCAGATTTGGGGAAGGGATGGTGGCGACAAAGAGATAGGGAAGTAGGGTACAGTGTTTTGGTTTATGTGTGAGTGGAGGGGTAGTATTATTTATTTTACGGGCTGTGAGGATTATTAGTTAAGGTGGGGAGATTTAATACCTATGTTTTGTTAAACTATGTCAAACTCGGGTCCGTCCTGAAACCGTCTCCAATATTGGTGTTTCTATTTCTAGAGTCGTTTTGTAATTCTCGAATATTTTTCTGAGTCCTAAATTATTTACTAACATTTTCTGAACCTCAATTTTTTATCCTTGGTTTGCGTGTGGTATCTGTCCGTGTGAAACTGGGATAACCTCCCATTTTCAATACAAAAATCATGGGATGTGATAACTTCACTGTTCCTTGGTGAGATTTCCGGGTGTCAATAAATGCAGGTCTGTTTCCCGTTATAATCACATAAGGCCAAGTCAAATAGTTCAGTCACAATAAATGAATTGTCATGCATTTAATATTAGGACAAACTTGCCATTTGTCACATATAAGCTCGAACAAGGATCACGAAGAATCATGCATCCAACCAACCCCGATATCTACCAACCCCGATATCTTCAAGATACTAAGTACACGCACCCGTGAAATTCCACTTCAACCTCAAGTAAATAATAATGAATTAACGTCGTAGTCACATCTTGCGGTTATATGCCAAAAAACTAGCCTTTTGACGGTTTAAGTGAACTATGATAATGGTTTTATTCCGATCTTGTCAAAAACGTATCCCCGTGAAATAAGTCATTTTGTCTCTTAAAACCCCAACAATAATCAATAATCCAAATATATGGCAAAAATTCAGCTCAACTTAACTATTTAATTAGGCCAAAATATAAATATGCGGTTAACCATATGGCCTATTCAATAGCACATACAAAATTTTAACCCACCATTAGATTTAAGAGTTCGGCCCAACAAAGAGTAATAATACAAGTTTCATCCCGGGCCCAAAACGTAAAACAAAAATCCGATCCAAACATCACACAACCCTAATAATTTGGGTATATAATGGTAGTAAGAATCACTAAAACCATTCTTAACCCTAATTATAATCCTCCCCTTTTGATAACTTCCAATAAGCAGTCACAAACCTAACTCAAACCCTAATCTCTCTATCATCCACCCCCTCCTCTTATCTTATCTCTCCTTATTTCAGATCCAACACCAACCAACAAACTCGCATCTCATCGTATGAATAACAATAAATCTGTAACAACCAATCTTGTCTCCCCTTTTATTTTCGGATGAAACACATCAAAGGCATCATGATTCTTTGAAAGGTTTAAGGTATGCTCGATTATTTTCCTCGTATTTTTTAAAATAAAAATAGATCGATGATGGATCAAGTTCAATCGTAATAAAATCTATAAAGATTTGTACACAAGATGAACTATATCTGAGATCATGGATAACTTTTTCATTTATGTACAAACCGAAAGACAAGAGAGATGAAACAAGTTTGTGTTTGTCTCTTCTTTATAAGATTTCGGACACAAAAAAATGAGTATAAACTCATCACAGATCTATGATGACTTTTTCTATTCGTGTGTTTGAATTTGTAAAAATTCTTTGGGCATTGTACTACACGAAAAGAAATCTGAGATTGGAGTTAATTTTCGTTTTAGTTATTGTTGACTGATTAGATAAGTTGGAGGTGGGTTTTGGATAGTGACTGAGCTGGTGTCGGTAGTGATGTGGGTTGACGATTAGATACTGGTTGTCGAATGTTTTTATTATCTTTTAAACCATGTGGACCAGTGATGTGATTAAACTGAGGTTGCATAAGTAGTTGTATAATGGTTGTGGTCAACATGGTCATATTCTACTTCATCTTCATTCTTTTTAACTTTTGTTTTAATTTCAATAAGTTTGACCGTTGACCGTTGACTGTTGACCGTTGACCCGATAAAACCATTTGTGATAGGTGGTCTTATGTCACATTTGCGATAAGAATTGCATTTGCGATAAAGATCGCATTTGCGATAAAAACGCATTTGCGTTAAAGCATTTGCGATAAAGCATTTGCGATAACCAAGGGTTTATCGAAATTTCTTATACAAGCATTTGCGATAAAACCTTTCCGATGATTTTTCTGGCGAAATATTCTGACCAGATTCCGACCAGTATTATCCGACCACCATTCAGACGAGTTTCTGACCAGTATTCAATTCGGACTAGTTATCGACCTTAAATTCAGACCAATTTATCGACCTTAAAAATATCAGACCACGTTTTCCGACCATTTCTGACCAACATTACAGGACCAGTATTCCGACCACATAACAACCACAAATCTTCACGCTATGATTCAAACAGTCGCAACAAAAAAAAAATGATAAAGATGTATAAGGACTCTACCAGATACACTAAAAAACTGTTGATAAACTGTTTATAGCACTATTTGACAATAAAGTATTGACCATTAAAAGGACTGGTGCAACAGCTTCAAAAACAGATCTGATCCACAAATAAATACGATTTTGACAAGAAAAATTCACACAAATTGACCAAAACTAAAACCTGGCTTTGATACCAATTGTTGGATCGTGTTTTGGTGATTATATTGTGAATCGGGAGGTCGTGGATGATGGAAATACATCATCTCCATGGTAAGAGTTAGAGAGAGAAAGTATAGAGTGAGAGAGAATGAACCTGGATGTATTATTGATAAAAGTAAAAATGCAAAATACACAAACAAGGCTCACCCTCCTAGTGAAGTCTAGGAGGGTGTATAAAGGCTAACTTACACAAGACTTTACATAAATGACGGTTCTAGTCCTTGTGTTTGTGCCTTACAATATAGCTAATGTAATCCCAAATATGTTGTCACATTTTAGTGCTAGAAGCATTCCCAACACAACCAACTGCATTTAGATCTGAACGACCAACATCTTCTAACCCGAGGTGTGCAACCCAAGTTGATGTGAAACAAGTTTTGTCAAAACCAGTCACTTCACAATCTAGACCAAATGATCAGGCAGTTAGTGTTCATTCTAAGGCTCAATCTCATAAGTCTAAAGCTAAGGAAGTAAATGCTCATGCTAAGATTCGATCCCTTAAGACTAGAAGCCACAACAGGCCCGTAGGACCAAAGAGTCATACACAGAAACCTGATAGGCAGATTGCTGTAGGACGAAGAACTTCTCTCAACAAGCATTCTACTGCGTATGAGAAATCTAACACTCCTAGATCTTGCCTTAGGTGGTTACCGACGGGTAGAATTTTTAAGATGGTTAGTCTTAGATGGATACCTATTAGTACAAATGGCATTTCAAAGATTGATTGTGAAACTCCAAAAGGTCTGGATACCGATGTCACTAACCCATATAAAAGCAAGCAAAATCGTCATGTTAGTGCAAGGAATCCTTATGTAAGTGCAGGTACATCGATCCTTTCCTTCAAGGAAAAACTCAGAGTGTGGCGGCCAAAAGGACTGAAATCTCCTAATTTGGGGATTCAGGAAACTCAACAGTGATGTACGTGCATAATGATTTCTCAACAAACCAGCTCAGGACTCGTGTTGGAACAGTCTATCTTGGGAAGAATATCGGTGCCTATTCTTCATGTATCATTTGTATATATTTTAAATCAAAATATAGAATAGAAATATATATATATATATATATATATATATATATATATATATATATATATATATATATATATATATATATATACATTATATATAACAGGAGGCGTTACACGTAGATAATGCCACATAATGCCACCTCAATGCCATGTAATTGTGATTTAAAGCCATGTCATCACATTATGTCCACCAAAGCAACTATTAATCAGCTAAAATTCGAAATTAATTGTGTAAAAAATATCGCCCTAGCAAGATTTGAACCTTGGGCTGGTCGTCCGCTATCAAGAGCCTTAACCACTAGACAATGTCACAAATTGTGATATACCATTGAAAAACAAAATTAATATACTGACATAAACATTACCTGCTTCACTCATTAACGGCAACAATAACAACCCTAAATTTGCAGCAAATACAAATTTACAACAAGCAAAGTATATTATTAGGTTGAAGCAATATATATTTTTTTTAGTGAAAGAATGATATGATGGGTAGAGTGCTTCATATGGACACACTATTTGGGATTCCCATTCCTGTAAGTCCCTCTTTTCTAGATGGGTACAGAAGGTTGTAGGGTACCTTGACTGTTCCAACCCCGTATAATTTTACCCTGTAACAAAGTACAAAGAAGTTCACTGAATCCACAAATTTTTATAATTAAGTTCACTTATATTCGTATACAGATAAACCACTTTCTATCCACCATGACCACCAAATACCCAATCCACAAATTCATACCCAATTTGTTTTCTGAAACAATTATTTGTGTAATCCGCACCATTCATCAAAAATTAGCAATATAATGAACCAAATCTCTTCCATCCCCGAAGATAAGGTACAATACTATTTCATAAATTATAGTTTTATTTGGATCAAGAATGCGTATTTGAATATTGATATGATAATATAATGTTAGGCTCATAACCTGCAATTTAGAGCACAAAAAATATGGTTGGCTGCCATTGACGAGTTGATGGGAAAAGGAATGCGCTATGCTAAACAGGTGATCTTTAACCACTTGTGCATTGTTTCAAGCATAATTTACCCATTTTACATAGTAAATATCTGATGCTACGGATATTGGTCGACAAAAGATGTAACATACAGATCCCCAACTATCTAAATTAATCCTACAATAAAAGTCATTAGACTATAGTCCTCAACTCAAGCACTTGCAACATTAGAATTAAGGAATGTTTTAATTTTGGAGATATAATTAAACATTTGTGTTAAAATACGGTTGGATTCAAAATTTCTAAATGTTTGAAGTTCGGATATTCAGGCGCCTCTTTCTGGTTGTTCAGCGTGTGGTTTAGCTTTTATTTTACATTGTGATGAGTTTGGACGTTTATTCAAAATTTCTAACTTCTATTTTACATTGTGCTGATGCTGGAATGTTCATGGATGCGTAAGTCCTATTACTTCTACTTTGAGGTTGCCAGCTCCACCTATTTAGTCATACATGGGTCAATTCTAGAATCGTGACTGTTAAGGTGAACCTGCACTGCCTCCTAACTTAAGTGAAGTATGATAAGAGCATGAAAATAAGTTTTTAGCTGGCCTCATGCTGCCTCGACACCTATAACAAAAACATAGTAGTAGACGGCTTTTATCAGATAACGTATGACAAATAGTCACTTGATTACAGAAATTTCTATTTACAACTTTATGGCACATCATTTTCACATTGTAGAACTACATCTGACAATTGTGGGCCTGGGGGAATGCTGCAAATATCATTAGAATATGTAGAAAGGGAATTTAATCATGCTAAACGTGACGGGGACCTCGCAGGTTGGGTAATCAACAGTCTTATAGCTAGGCCTAAACCTCATAGAATTCGATCCGACTACTGATAAAAGGATAAGCCGCATTTAATTTTAATAAGTTTTTGTTGTTTAAAAACTTTTTTTACATTTTCTTGGACTAAACTGTAATTTATTTAAAAAATGTTTTGATCAAGGATGCGAGAGAAAGGTGCTACTCTAGATCCGTAAAAATTAAAGCAACATACCATTGGTCAAATCGTATTTACATTCATTCAGGTATCATTCTCATTCATTATTTTTTTTTATTACCTTAGTTTTTTTTTGATAATTTCAAATATGGGGCATGGCAAAGAAACGATTTTGTGCTACATGATACAGAAAACGATTTTATGTTTGGGGTTCCGAATGTGCTCATCGTATTGGTATGTATCTGACAGAGATAGTATTTTTTTAATTTTTTACTTCATGGATTTGTAGGTTTTACTTCATGTAAGGTTAACAGTTTATGATTACCAGTAACAACATTGCTTGAAATATGTTATCGTGTCCAGGTTGGAGTTATGATCCCAGCATGCTCTGAACTTTTTGGGATTAGTTTTTTTCGCTTAAGATCAAGAGGAAGGACATGTAAACTACCCCCAATGAGTTTACTGGGTAATAGTATCGCTGACTGCATCAACGTACGCTGTTGCACCAGCAAGGAATACCCCAAAGTTTAAACATGAAGAAATGGTTGATGTAGTTGACAAAGATAAAGATGAAACTTGAAACACGTTATTCATGTTTTGTCATTTTGTTTTGCCACCTATCCACCGCTAGAATATGCCATCACGACCTTGAAAACGCATAGGTCTTTTATCATCATGTAGGAAAATGTGGCGTAATCAGTAAAGAAGGAGGAGATTTGCATTACTTTATTAACATGCCCGATATTCATCTGTAAGTGACAATTAGTCACTTTGAGAAACCTTAATATAGAGGTAGCTATTTTAATTTATTTACCTATAATTGTTTAAACTAATGGTCACTGCACATGATACGATTGTTTTTTAGGCCAATGATGGGGAGTGGGAAGTATATTCTCAAGTAACAGCTGTGTAAGATTTTCTTTTTGTTAATTTTATCATAATCATTGTGATTGGTATTTATACTATTTTGCTTTTGATGAATTACTATAGATATGTGGCAAGTATCCTTACGGGAATCAATCTCAGTTGCGTATGGACCTTAAGTCGTGGTATGTTCTCTATTTGAGCTAATCTATTTACTTGATTTTCATGTTTTCGAGTTTATATGATAATCAATAATTAGAGTTAGTTTCTTAAATATCTTAATTGTGGTGCAAAGTAATCAATGTACATGCTGAAATGCAGAATATGAATATCCTTTTTAGGGAGATTCTGAAAGCTATTTTACACAATGTGTGTAAGGGCTATATAATGGGTCAATCTGAGTTGTGTTTTATCTCGAAAGGCTCGTTTAAGAGGGAACATGTAAATGGGTCGTGTTGGCCTTGCATGTAACAAAAAGTACTTTTAAATCATACAACCTCGATAATCATTTTATTATCATTCAGATTTTCATTGTTATAAGGCGGCTTTTTGTAAAAATGTGTTGGAACACAATCCGGTCACCATGTTAGGACCCATAATAAAAAACGATCAATTTCAACTGAACCCTTTGACATGTTCATCTCAACCGAGCTCCAATCCATTGCCAATGGCTAATTGAACTCCAATGCTATGATTTAATACTTATTCCACATATATACTTTTTGGATTATTTTTAGTTTTTTGCTTCTGATGAGAGGATAAAAGCCGTAACGAAAATGATCATGGCCGTCACTATTGAGCAGAGAAAAGTAGCTCTAGACCTCTTACTGCCTTACCAAAGATCAGACTTTGAAGGCATTTTCCGAGCAATGGATGGTAATTTTTATCACTTTTTAGCATTCTACACGCCTAATCGAAGCTAATTTCGGATTCTCAAAGTTTATTTTTATCAAATATTTCAGGACTTCCAGTGACGATCCGCCTTCTAGATCCTCCACTACACGAATTTCTACCTGAAGGTGATTTACACCAAATTGAGGATGAGCTGACTAAGGATACAGGCATGACCAAGGATGAAGTATATTCAAGAATCGATAAATTATCAGAAGTGAATCCAATGCTTGATTTCCGTGGCTGCAGGTATGTACTTTTACATGTAAAGTGTTTCCATGTAGTAGCATCCCGGCCCCAAAGTAACAGACTAGCGTGATAGGTCTTATTCTTACTGACTTGATGTGGGAAACAAAATGAACTCATTCCTCATTCCTATCACCTAAACTTAACATGCAGATGAGACTTCAAGTAAAGATGGGGTGTACGTGATTACTTATTCTTTCTGATTTGCTGCACACCAGAACCAGACATGGCCACCAATATCCTCAAAGTGAGTGCAAAAAACTCAAAACCAAAAATGTTCTGCTATATGTTGCTTGATCAACATGTATAAGATAACATTATTTTGTATCATAATATGTGTGCACATTGCAGTTTGTGTTATAAGATTTTGGTACTTTCTATCTTATGTATCGACTTTTTATTCCACAGTGGGGGAGCCATACAAGCAAATATAGACGTACGGGACACTCAGCACTTTGATAACATACTACAGATGAATGACACATATACAGGTACGTGAAACTGATATCAAGGATATGCGTTAACCAGATATTCTGAATTACATTTTTCCTATTGTCACGGCTGGCTTATTCCGTGTTTTTGGCGAGGCAATTGCAACACTTTTGATTGTTGCCACAAGTGAACCATATAAACAGAAGGTACGTGATAGCGGTGGAAATGTTAATCAGTTTGCTCATGAATGGGTTGATTGAGTTATGTTTCTTTCTTAAAATAGGTCACAATGGTGTTGCACTACATTTAATTCATGTTTTAGATTGTTATCAAAGTAATTCTGCTTTTATAATTATATTCAACAATGCTTTCATTATAACTTAATTTTATTATTTATGTCACAGAATAGTGGTCAATGCAATTGACTATGAGTTTGATCAATGGAGTCTGAGAGGTCGTTTTTAAATTGAATACACTTTTTAATTAAGTCTAATTTCATCTGGCCAAACATGATGTACGTATTCTGATTCTACATGTTCATGCTATCATGAATAAATGGATAACTGCAATGGTTATTATTTTTTTTCCCAGTTATTTATGGTCACAAACTTGATGAGGAACATGATTATGTGGTCCTTGCTGCTGTGTGGAATAATCAAAAGCTATTTTATACTTTATGCATATATGGAGGAATAAGATTGCCCATAGTTAGCGGGATCCTGCATATTTATCTATTTATAGTTTTCAAACTGTTCTTTACTTTCTAAAATGGTTTTGAACTTTGTCCATATGATACTTTATACTTACCAAACTTGATGAGGAACATGATTATGTGGTCCTTGCTGCTGTGTGGAATAATCAAAAGCTATTTTATACTTTATGCATATATGGAGGAATAAGATTGCCCATAGTTAGCGGGATCCTGCATATTTATGCATTTATAGTTTTGAAACTGTTCTTTACCTTCCAAAATGGTTTTGAACTTTGTCCATATGATACTTTATACTTATCAAATTATTTTGAAGGCTACTTAATCTGGGGACAACAACAGTCTAGACACGGGTGGTCACGCTTTGTTTTACACGCTTGGCCATTTACTTTTGAATTGTTCTCCTGGGCCTATAAAAGGGTAAAAAAAATTTTGACTAATAACGCAGCATGTCAAATGGGTTAAAAGTCACCCAAAATGTGTTTTGGGATAAAATTGTTGCTGCTCGAGTCATGTAAAATTACCTATTTTACCCGTTACTCGATACGCCCTTTTTTGCCACATCTACTGAAATATTTTGGATGACATTTGTTGGTTATTGTTTTTTTTTTTTTTGCTATCGTACAACTACACACAGCCTAAATTAAACCCAAATAAGTTTTGATGAATTTTGAGGATATCTTTCTATATAAAATCTTGGAAGTGAAATATTTTGTACTTTATTATGGCTCTTGATCCGCATTCCCTCTAAGAGGAATTACTGTTGCAAATTTCAGGCCGTTCCCTAACAGCCTTCTTTTTCGCTACAAACTAGGTGGAATAAGTAATGCAATCTATTTCAAGGGAGCCTGGAGTGAAAAAATTGACTCATCCAAGACAAACGATTCTGATTTTCACCTTCTCGATGGGAGCAAAGTTCAAGTGCCATTCATGACCACCAAGCAAATGTAAGGTTAAACATTGAAATTTCAGATCATTTAACTATTCATTAATCATAGAATATTAGTATGCTATAGAATATTACTTATTATCATCAAATGCATCTATGCTGATTTGTGCTTCACTTCAGCAGATTGTATGAGTCATACGGTAGACAATTGAATCTGTAGACTTTATCGAAGTTCTTCAAACTATGTGGAACCTGTTAACAGAAATATTTCAAGCTATGTTGGTGCATGCGCAATGTATCAACTTCTTCATGAGGTTTGGTCATCATGATTTTTAACTCACTTGTGTAGAAGCGAAAAGAAAAAAGTACGATCTTGGTGCTCGAGTTTAATAAATGTACTAATATTTTACAGCAAGTTAAGAGAAAGTTTTGAAACAGCCTACAATGAAGTTTTGTTTAATGAGTCGGGAAGTGTTGGTTACACTACTACGATTAGTAGTCCTTTTCATACTCCGGCAAAAGACGAAAGGGCAGTTGGACGCCCGAAAGGTGGAAAGAACAAGACTGCTCCTCAGACCCCTGTTTCAAATACCGGTGAGACACGATTACCATTGGTGTATGACCTCTATAACTCTATTACTTGAAATAACATTGTTTGACCATGTGGTTTGACTAGCAGGTAGTACAAAGGTGTTTGGGTGTGTGCTTTCGAAGTGATTCACAAACATGAAATTAGCATCAAAACTAAATGATCATAGAGAAAAAAAGATTTTGGTCTTGCAGTCGTTCATTTTAAAACATACATTGTTTATATCTCCAATACAAAATTCTGAATATGCAACATGTGATAATTTGCTGCAATAAGACGGTCTGTAAGAGATAGTGTCTTTGCTGCTCAGAAGTTGCCATAATCAAATTATCATTAGCACCTGTTAAATTTTGGCAATTATGTTTCAGCAAGAAATACATACAATAGCCAGTGACAATCTTGTGTTAAAAAGAGAGGTGTCCTGTGGGATAGGAGTGTAAGTATCTCAAGTTAGTTTATACATGTAACTCATTGACTCATTGTGCAGTTTAGTAACTGCTGTTCACTTGAGCAGCAAGGATTTGCTAGAAACAAACTTTGGATTGTCGATGAAGCTCCTCCACCACTTCCTGCTATATCTTCAAATGGGAGTTTGTTTATTGATTTGCTATTGAAACCATCGGAAGAATACCTCACGATTTGGTCTCACAGGTTATAATTTATTTTGTATTTATGAACCATTTGTGATACAATTTTGGACCACAATCCCTTCTTTTAATGGCACCTGTGGCTCATTGAGATCCCTTTTTTCAGCTTTGAGCTTCATCTTAGAGTCTGTCTTGGATTGAATGTGAACCTGACGTTAACATCCAGAGTCAGTAACATTAATGGGAAGCCTTTTAGCTTCTCATTTGCTTATCACTCTTATATATCAGTTTGTGACATGAGGTATCAATAAATTATTCAACCTTTTTAACCATAACGTTTCAATATTGACTCTGCATATATGCACAATTGACTGTCACTCTAATGTGATGTTATATGACAGTAAATTGAGGGTTGAAGGGCTTAAAACAATGGACTACTTAACAAATCAAAACTATAAAATATGTATTTAAAATACTTATGGTGTATCTTATATATGTCGAATTATAAATTACATTACTATGCATTAGAAAATCCCAAATTTCAAAAGAAACTACATGTGGGAAATTGATTGATATTAGCTCATCCAACACCAAGTCTGAAGAACACTAACAAACCCAAGGTGGTGGTAGGTTGTGGAGGAATACCAATTAATCAACATGTAACAGCATATATTGAAGTTTATTGGGTGGTAAAGGGATGCATGTACAATGATTAAACAGTTGCCTCATATGCATATGTTATATCTTACTGCTCATTACTTTTTGAATGCTGGAAGTAGTAGAAGACACATTTTTGTGGCTAATTCTATAGATGTCCATACTTGCTATCCGAAGATAATTGTTTTAATCTTTAATGTTTTAGGCATTATTATTAATGGTTAAAATGTCTTAAGTTATATCCTCTAACTACTGTATCCCTCACTGACACATTGATTTTATCTCTGTGTTTTTGCAACAGTAGAGGGATCCCGCATTGTTTCCCACAGTTTGCACCTGGCCCGATACAACAGGTGTGCTTGCTACTATGCTTATTTAGGATTACAACATTTGCTATAAATATCCCCTCTCTTTTTATCATATTTGTGGTCGTTAAAAAGGTATTGTTACCAGTGTTTTTATCACTTTATAGCTCCAAAGAATCAGATTATGTTTTTGTACCCTCTTACAATAATTATGAATATGCTCTCTTCACGTGCAATAGAGGAAAAAAACGTACATGAAAGGAATTTTATTAAAGATCATTAGTAAGTGTGATGATTATGATACAATATAATAGACGTTTATCAGAAGTTGTAACAAAGAGGGTTGTACTAATATACTATGTTGGGAGTATTATTGTGTGAGTATCGCATTCTAAAGCATTGTTATATTTGCAGGAGTTTTGATATTTGGTAATGGCTTTCAGTCAAAGAATCTCAGGTCATCAAGTCATGATCTCAACAATAAGCATGTGGAGGTAAAACAAACGCTTACAAATATTCTAATCATGGCGGAGGCGGTGGTGGTCGTTGTGGTAGCTATCAAGGTAACAATGATGGTTCATTTGATAGTTAAATGGATGGTAACAGATTCATGCAGACTCAAATTTTGGGTGGGATATATTATCTTTATAAGCTAATCTCACATGTGGTAGTATAAACATTACTCATCTTTAGGATACATGTTTGATTCTGTATGCCGGTTATAATTTTCACTCAATTGTTAGTCAAATTTAATTCCAGAGAAGCTAAGAAGCTTTACCTATTTTCACGACATATGTTTGATTGTGTATATATTACGAAGTTGTCGGATTTTACATTATTGCCTTGGATCCACTATATGAACGAAAAAATTGGTATGTACTGATCGAAAATAAGGGTTGCTTAAATGCCTAATTGATCGACACGTAAGTAGCTGCCAGTTTTCATGGGACACTAATAACGTGTGTCTCAAAATCATACTTTATGCTTTTTAAGACACTAAGGTCAAGAAACCATATCTATCCGCATATGTATATTTTTACTTATTTGTTTGAAATGTATATTAATAAGCGGTGTTTTGTATTTCTGCAGCTACTTCATAGATATTTGTTATATGGATCATTTTATGAATATATTGAGGGATTATATCACAACTGATTATATTATTCTTATTATTGCAAATCACATAATCACTTTTAAAATACACATTGAAAACACCTGGTAAGTAGCTATGGTGAAACAAATAATTTGTCTAAAACCAGTCTTTTGTGCGTCAGTATTTATGGTTATGTAGAGGATAAGCAGAAGTGCATAGAATTTGAAAGTATATCTTGCACGAACGGAGGGATGTGCATGGAACGAAACTTGTCAAATTCCTTACTATGATAAGCTTGAAGGGTTGGGATTAGCGTGAAGGTTAGCTCAATTCTTTTCATCGTTAGTTATGATGTTAAATAATTTCCTTAGTTGGAGTTCTCTGGATGTGTGTTTTTACTTTCGGACAATTGACTTTTGCTTGGGCATTAACAACTTACTGTGGGTTGTAATTGAGTTTATGCATTAAAATGTTACTGAAATCATTAACCATCAATCTGATCAACATTGAAACTGACAGAATTTAAGTATCTAAGAGGTTTGGTTTTGGCAGTTCACTTATTCCTTCAAAGCCAATGAGGTAAAATAGTCGTTTCCATGCGAACCACCGGTAAAACATGAGAACAAAGTTCCTTTATTTTCCACACAAAGATGTCTTCCAAAGATAATGGTAATAAGAAGCAATTCGTCTAATTCATGTTAAATACATAGTAGACATACTGTTGGGTCAAGAATTTGACCCAAGTTCCCTGACAAGATTTGAACATAAAATAGCCTAACTCACTGATAAAATAGTGGGTTACTCACTAATAAAGAAATCAGTGAGTGTTGTAAAAAGCCCGTTGTTGAAGAAACATTTACTTACTGATACGGTGTCAGTGAGTAAAGTATTCGAGCTACAAACAACACCAGTATCACTGAGAATTAACAAATGTCTCAGTGACCCTGAAGATACTATCTCTATAAGCAGACTGATAAATGGGCGGGAACTTCCAACAAAGAAGTCCGACAAAGTACAAGAGGGACCACTTGGTGGATGACAACTCACACCAAGTGGATGACAACTCATAGTAAGTGGATGTCAACTCATAGCAAGAGGATGTCAACTCACACCTACCCATCTTATCTTTGTCTAGTTTACCTGTGTATATATAGTCTGTGTTGTAATAGATTTAGTATGGATTCCTAAACAAACAAATAGAATACACATAGTGTATTAGTTGATAGGATCATCACTCTCACTGAATCACAAGCAAAGCTTGGATCAGTGAGAGTTTATTTGTCACCTAAAGAGGAAAAACCCTCACCTAAGGGGATACCATACCGAAAGTATCCCCTTTAAGAAGTTGAAGATGTTATCATGTAATCTAATAGGTTTTGATTAATCTTGTAACATTTGTTAATCATATTAATGAACTGTTCTTGTTTTACTCGAATTACAGGGACCAACAAGTGGTACCAGAGCCTAAGGTTCATTCTTATGAGCCAGATCCATGTATAACTGCTGATAACATTCTTCAAAAATTATAAATGTGAATCTTCAAAAACTGCTACTGATAAATATAGCAATTTTTGAGGGGGAGAGACACATTTATAGGTGACTGACAAACACCAAAACCCTCCCTGACACACACCTACCACACAAATCTTATCCCTACCTACCAAAATCTTATCCAAAAGATTTAACCCAAAAACAAAACACTAACCCCACCACACAATTCGATCTCTCCCACACAAAAACCCACACACACCGAACTTCTATCTTAACAAAAAAAAAACTCACAAATACAACCAGATCTAATCCTATTAATCGAGTAACAAAAAATGGAGCAAACAAAAACAACATCATCACTCTCACTCCTTATCCTTCACAAGCACCTATCACTGATCTCAATACCGGAGATAAACCCAAATCTGGTCAACAACACATCACCGGAAAAATCAAACCCACCTCTTACCAAATCCACTCTCGACAACACAAACATCGACACACCATCACTCTCTACTCAAAAATCCAAACTCCCATGGTCAAGCGGAATGACGACTGGAAAAGGGATTAAATCGATTTTGAAGGGTTGAGCTGATAAAGTCACTAATAATAGTGAAATAGATTGTTTAGTGTGTTGGTGACTTGGCTGAGATAGATGATACATCTATATCAGGCGAAGAGAGGAATGTGGTTATACATTGGTCATTGAAAATAACTGATAAAATTATCAGGGTGTTGTTTCATTTTCAGTGAATGGTGGAGTTAAGGGAGCATGTGACTCAAGGTGTGATAAGGATGGTAAAAATGATGAGTTTGTTTTGAATGACAAGGAACTGATTTAAGTTAATCAGTAAGTGACCAAGTTGCTTTGGTTGCCTTAGATTTGGCGTGGGTTTCGATAGCCTGGTGTTTGTTGAACATCAGGGAATGGTGACATTCAGGGTACTTCAACCTGTGAACCATCAGGATATGGTAAAAATGGGTAGTAATGCCCATCAGTGACCCTGAGAAAAAAATCAGGGTGTGTTAATGAGAGATTGGGCTGAGTAGTGTACTCAGGGAGTTGTAAGAAAAGGTTGGGACACTGGTTGTGTAACCTTAAATGAGAAGGTTGTGTTATCAGGGTGTGGTTCGGATGTAGTAAGGGCCTGAAAAAAATCAGGAGTTACTTAGTTACGGGCTGAGATTATTATATGAGTGGGAAAACTGATGGGGTTGAAGCTGAATCAGGGAGTTGGGAAGATTTAAGTAACTAAAACCCAAGTCACTTAAAAAGTCTCAGTGTCACTGAAGAAGAGTTGAGGTGGAAAGACTGAGAAAAATTTCTCATCAGGGAACAAAAATGTTTCAGGGTCTTGCAGAGTTTGAGAAAGCTAAGGGTGAATATCAGAACCCCAGGTCACTGAAGACCAAACACCCAGGAACATGAACCCTGAGACACTGACCCCCTGACCCTGAACCCCTCTAGTGACTGAACTCCAACACTGAACCCTTAGGAAACTAAACCCTCAGTGACTAAAACCCAAGTCACTAAACCTCAAACCAGGTCCTGAAACCGATCTCCAAAAATGGAGTAAGCTGATGAGCTTATCAGGGAGGCAGTTGTGTTAATCAGGGATGAGTATAACTCGGGCAAAGTTTGAGCATATCAGGGAGTGATGTGGTTGAAAATAAGCTGTCAGTAACCTGAGAAAATCAGGTAACGCAGGGTGGGGTGATGAGGTTTTCGGGATGATTATCAGGCTGAGATAACCTGATCAAAAATTGAGTTGAGTCACAAATTTTGAGGGGGAGAAGGGATCAGGGAGTGAAAAGTTCTCAGGAAGTGTGGTCATCAGTGGGTGTGTCATGAGTTCCAAGATGATTCAAGAATGGTTGTAAGAATCAGTGGAGCAGCGGAAGCATGGTGGACCCATAACCCACATCAGGTCAGTGAACACATACACCATAACATAAACCTGAACACCAGATCATACCAGTCACTGAACCCTGAACCCCAGAAACCTGAACCTTACAGGACCTAAACCCTCTCAGTGAAACAAATAATGAACCTGTCAAAGTGAACCCTCAGGACCCCATGAACCCTGACCCCAGTCACTGAACCGGTCATTCAACTCACTGAATATCAGGAACTAAACCCAAGTCTCCTGAACCCCTGAACCTTCAGGAACTAAACCTAAGTCCCTGAACCCTTGAACCTGAACCTCAGGAACTAAACCCAAGTCCCTGAACCCTTGAACCTCAGAAACTAAACCTAAGTCTCTGAACAAGCAGGTTTGATCCAAGGCTATTTGTATATTCAAATAGGGGGAGATTGTTAGGTCAAGAATTTGACCCAAGTTCCCTGACAAGATTTGAACATAAAATAGCCTAACTCACTGATAAAATAGTGGGTTACTCACTGATAAAGAAATCAGTGAGTGTTGTAAAAAGCCCGTTGTTGAAGAAACATTTACTTAGTGATACGGTGTCAGTGAGTAAAGTATACGAGCTACAAACAACACCAGTATCACTGAGAATTGACAAATGTCTCAGTGACCCTGAAGATACTATCTCTACAAGCAGACTGATAAATGGGCAGGAACTTCCAACAAAGAAGTCAGAAAAAGTACAAGAGGGACCACTTGGTGGATGACAACTCACACCAAGTGGATGACAACTCATAGCAAGTGGATGTCAACTCATAGAAAGAGGATGTCAACTCACACCTACCCATCTTATCTTTGTCTAGTTTACCTGTGTATATATAGTCTGTGTTGTAATAGATTTAGTATGGATTCCTAAACAAACAAATAGAATACACATAGTGTATTAGTTGATAGGATCATCACTCTCACTGAATCACAAGCAAAGCTTGGATCAGTGAGAGTTTATTTGTCACCTAAAGAGGAAAAACCCTCACCTAAGGGGATACCATACCGAAAGTATCCCCTTTAAGAAGTTGAAGATGTTATCATGTAATCTAATAGGTTTTGAGTAATCTTGTAACATTTGTTAATCATATTAATGAACTGTTCTTGTTTTACTCGAATTACAGGGACCAACACATACCTCTCCAACCATGCTATGATGCAAATGTACCATTTGATACAAAATGGTGGAAGCACATAGCCATAACAGCATGACGCGTCCAATGTGTGTCTGTATGTATATCTATAGATATATGAAATGTGACTATTTTAAACGCCAACATTGAATCGAACAGCATAACAATGCATTGATTAATTGAAAACTTATCAAAAACATTAGACTTAATTAAAAGTTAAAACTGCAAAACTGCCAAACTGCCTTGGTTTGTCAGGTGGCTTAAATCTCCGAAACCGAACACGACCGATTGTTTCCTGGAGACTGAAAAACCAGCCAAAACTCAAGCATGTTTATTTCTGTTCAGTTATAAATACCACGCTAATCTATTGTGAATCATTTAATTTTAAGTTCTACAAAATTGGACAACAAGTCTTGGTTGGTCAATCTATTGTGAATCAGCCTGTTCTCGATTCATAATAAAAAGGTCTATTGTATGATGATGCGGGGATTCACAAGGACACCAAATTTTTGACTCCAACCCAGGTTCCTTCTTGAAGCAATCGGGAATTGAACCGCATATGCTTCCAAATACCCATATCTCTGGAACTAATTAGGTTACACACTGAAGGTATATAGCGCCTCATAGCATTTAGTTATCATATTCTACCAATGTGGGGCGTGTTGCTACACTAATATGGAATAGTTTTTAGATGTGCTACAGCCTATAGTTGTTTTAAGTTGTCATGCTCAACAGCTCAAATAATGAGTTGTGGTAAATATTTTTAGGATTAACGAAGGCATGCATATCCTGTACAGAATAGTAGTTTTATGTTTTCTGCAAATTATACAAGGAAATTAAACTCTACTGCTGATACATTTAGTTGCTTTGTTCAATAATGACTTTATACCAAAACCATATATTAGTTTAGTTTAGCCCACTTTCATTTAACAAGATACTGGCATATATTTGTTTCTGTTATCTCTATTTTGAGGGTTGTTTGAATGTGTAGATAAGTTTTTATTTAGTAAAATGTAAACACCAAGTAGTTTTTGAAGTTTTTTTTTTGGTTGCGCATTACAGAAAATGAGTATAGAATAGGAACTGGAATATGAGGCAGCAAAAAGTATCTATGTAGGGTGACGAAAGACAGCTCAAGTAACGGGTCAAAAAAGGTAATTTTCAAGGCCAAGTATGTAGGTCAAGGATTGGGTCGAAACGAGTCATTTTGGGTTTTTGTCTCCTCTAACTTACATATTCATTTCTAAGTACACTTTTACTATTCCATGAGCAATGTATTTTCCGCCAACCAGTGTTCACGTTGATTTCTTTTGAACTAAATCCACTAAAAGGCTTTCAAAGGGTTGCGACTTTTTCATTTTTATGTGCTTTTTCATCAATTATAGAAAAATATCCGTTGGCTTTGCAACTAATACCTTCCAACAATAAATGAATAACAAAAGTATCATACAAATCAGACTTTCTGTGCAAAGGATAAACCCAAACAAAATGCAAAAAATGATCCAAAAAGATAGCATAGTATTTAATACCACTCTCACTCGGAATAGGAGATGTCCATAAATCAACGTTCATTTATTTTCATTGTTAATGCATTCAAAATAAAAATTGGTACGTTTATATCTTATTTTTCGTTAACCTATAATTTCAACGATATTTCCAAGTCATTCCCGCCCATCGGGCGGGCTTCGAAAGCTAGTATATATATATATATATATATATATATATATATATATATATATATATATATATATATATATATATATATATATATATATATATATATATATATATATATATCACTACAAAAAAAAGGCTTTCAGAGACTGAATTTCTAGGGACTGATATATCAGTCGCTGATACATAGCATCGGTAACTGAAACATCAGTTACTGATACTTTTAAGGACTGACCTTTTATTGACTGATTGCGGCGACTAAAAATCAGTCCTCGATTCAGTGACCCCATATCTGAGACTAAATTTCAGTTACTAATATGCCTGTACGGGAAAAAAAATTGGAGGCAAATTTGTTAGTGACTGAATAAGGGTGACAATTCAGTCCCTAGTAAATGTACATCATATCTAAGACTAAATTTCAGTTACAAATATATTTGCGCAATAAAAAATTTTGGCGGAAAATTTGTTAGTGACTGAATTATAGTCACTGTTCGGTCCCTAATACATGGAGTTCATAGCTAAGACTAAGTTTCAGTTACAAATATGTCTACACAATAAAAAGGTTTGGAGAGAAATTTTTTAGTGACTGAATTTCAGTCACAGCTGCGTCCCTATTACATGGACATCATACCTAAGATTAAAATTCAGTTACAAATATGTTTGCGCAATAAAAAAAGTTTGGAGGAAAATTTGTTAGTGACTGAATTTGAATCACAACTCAGTCCCTAATACATGGACATCATAGCTAAGACTAAAGTTCAGTTACAAATACGTATGTAAAATAAAAAAACTTTTGAGAGAAAATTGTTTATGACTGAATTTCAGTCCCACATAAACCTCTTATACATGGGCAACATATTTAAGACTAAAATTCAGTTACAAATATGTCTACACAATAAATAGTTTTGTAGGGAAAATTTGTAGTGACTGAATTTCAGTCACAGCTGAGTCCCTATTACATGGACATCATACCTAAGACTAAAATTCAGTTACAAATATGTCTGCGCAATAAAAAAGGTTTGGAGGGAAATTTGTTAGTGACTGAATTTCAATCACGACTCAGTCCCTAATACATGGACATCATAGCTATGACTAAATTTTAGTTACAAATACGTATGCAAAATAAAAAGGTTTGGAGAGACAATTATTTGTGACTGAATTTCAGTCCCACATAAACGTCTTATACATGGGCAACATATTTAAGACTAAAATTCAGTTATTCATTGGAAATGTGGGCTTATATTGTGACTGGTATATATTTAACATCGTTCATTAGCAAGGTTATTGACTTTTACCTATTATCACGAGTAACTAATTCACAAATTTCAATGCTTTTGGCCCAATCCATTTCCGTTAATTTATCGCTTGTAGCTGCATTACAAATTTCAATGCTTTGTTCCATCACCAGTAATCTAGCCATAACGCGATGGGCAAAATTGTAATGAATCAAATGCCAACCATGTGCCACGAAGTCAGGATAAACCATTTTATATACCCATAAAAACAAATATTATGTAAAAGGGCAAAAGATATATTTAATTCTCCCATTTAATTTGAAGATTAAGGTACTTTCTCACAAAATTTTCTATGCCAAAAGATATATTTAATTCTCCCATTTAATTCGTTGGTTCCTCAATTTTAGTTTTTCATATAACTAGTCTTAATTCAGTCCTGTTAATTTTTGTTTATGCTATGCTGATACCTATTAAAATTTATGTATGATTTTATTTTGATTACTTATGTTATGACCATAATAATAAGAGTAAATTACATGGTTCGTCCCTGTGGTTTAGGGTAAATTTCACTCTCAGTCCCTATTTTTTTTCCTCTTGCATCATTGGTCCCTATTTAGTTTCAATTGCACACCGGTGGTCCTTATCGTTAACTGGCGTTATCTTTTCCGTTAGCAAGTGGCAACGTTAGTCCATTAACCAAACAAGCGTTTGCAATGTTAGTCCTTTTACTAACGGCCGTTTTATTTTTTTTCCGATATTTTTTTTCCAAATTCTTTTTTTTCTGAAAAATAAAAAAGAAAGAAAAATAATTTCGAAAAAAAAAATATTTTTCTAAAAAAATTATTTCAAGAAAAAAAATCTATTTTTTTTTTCGAAAAAAATTTCAAAATTTTTTTTCTGAAATAATTTGTTTGGAAAAATATTTTTTTTTTCCGAAAACTCTTATTTTTTTTTAGAAATTTTTTATATGAAAATTTTTTCTTGAAACCCACAAACGGCATCTCCATAAACAACAAACGGCAACTCGTTACCAATTCCGGCCACTTACAAACGACCTTCATAAACCCATAAAACAAAACCCACTTCCACCATTCAAGAATCTAACATACATCAAATAAATCTGTTACACCATATAAACTATAAATCTCACTTTTACAAGAACCAATAAAACAAAACCCACTTCCACAAAACTCTCTTTTACACCATATAAACTATAAATCTCTACTGCTTCTCAACCTTGGTTCTAAGTGGCTTTTATTAACCATTTCATAACTAGCCTCTTCGAAAGCACTACCTTTTTTCTGCCATTAGCACCATAACATTGATTTGGTCAAAATGTGAGACTTTTTCTTTTTACCATTTTAGCACCACGCCACCACCGTAAGCAAAAGCAAGACCTTTTTGACCATTTTAGCATCACAAGATATGCAAAACCCACATTAGGTTATGAATTTTTATACACCGCACCAACAACCCAGATCGATGGTGGTGGTGGTGACGATTTTCGATGGTGATTCTGATGGGCCAAGTTGCGGTGGGCTGTTGTGGATCTGGACGGAGATGGTGGTTTTTAAGAGAGAAAGATGGAGATGAGATTTGCAATAGAGAGATGTCAAATGTGTGTTTATGTTTTGGTGTTGGTGGATACACAGGTATATATGTGTTTTTATTTTTCAATATAATATACTTGTAAAGACAATATTGCCCTTGAATTAACTCTTATTAATTCAAGAAAAAAATATTTTTCTAAAAAAATAAGAGTTTTCGGAAAAAAAATATTTTTCTAAAAAAATTATTTCAAGAAAAAAATTTCTAAAAAAAATTTTCAGAAAAATAAAATGGAAAAAAAATAAGAGTTTTCGGAAAAAAAAATATTTTTCTAAAAAAATTATTTTAGAAAAAAAAATTTTGAATTTTTTTTCGAAAAAAAAATTAGATTTTTTTTTATAAATTTTTTTCTTGAAATAATTTTTTTAGAAAAACATTTTTTTTTCGAAATTATTTTTCTTTCTTTTATATTTTTCAGAAAAAAAAAATTTGGAAAAAAAATAATTTCGGAAAAAAAAAATAAAACGGCCGTTAGTAAAAGGACTAACGTTGCAAACGCTTGGTTGGTTAATGGACTAACGTTGCCACTTGCTAACGGAAAAGATAACGCCAGTTAACGATAAGGACCATCGGTGTGCAATTGAAATTAAATAGGGACCAATGATGCAAGGAAAAAAAATAGGGTCTGAGAGTGAAATTTACCCTAAACCACAGGGACGAACCATGTAATTTACTCTAATAATAATAATTATTGAATATGCCGTTAAAAAAATATATAATAATTATTGAATAAAGTTTTTAGTGATTTGTGGTGGTTGCTTGAATCATACTGTTATTCTTGAAGTCGCACCTATTAGACAACCAAGTAATGTTGATGTCGCACCTATTGAACAACCAAGTAATGCTCAAGTCGAACCTATTGAACAACCGAGTAATGCTGAGGTCGCAAATGCTGTTAACCCACCCAACAAGCGCAAACAAAATACAAATAAAAAGGTAATAAAGATTTTAGAAGGTTTGCCTAAGGGTACTAAAATTTCTTTGGAAATGGATAAAGGCACAAAGGCCTGACGGGATTCACCCCTCCTTGAAGAATTGAGATGTGCATAAACTTAACTCTCGGAGCGGCACAAATTTCATGATACACGATACTTCTCGAAGAAAGATTCCAAACCCGAATATCATTAGTTGAGAGTGCACAAGACTGACAACCCTAAAACCGCGTTGAGAACGATATACAGGCATTTCGAGTTTTCAGGATAAGTCCTTTGGTTTGACCAATGTCTCCGCAGTATTCAAAGATAAGGAATCCAATTAGAGTGGCATACATGAGGAGCGCTTTACCTATTATATCTAATCGTGACAGACGATCCGCATCGCGATTTTGGTAGACACTATAGGACGCATTAGGAACACAGTTAGATTGGAGTACGACCTACCATTCCTAGACCGATGGTCAGGGTGAGCATATTATCCGACATTAGGAGATATGCTTAGGGCATGCACTATTGATTTTGGAGGAAACAGGAATGCACATCCCCCTTAGTTGAACCTTCTCCTTGGTTAACTACTAATTGTTTATTTGAAAGCGATCCCAAAATTGAGTCAATCCTTCAAGAATGTTGAGTTTCTTTTCTTACAACTTGATACCTAACTTAATTTCATGACAGTTCTTGTTTGATGAGTTGTGAAGTTTAGTTAGATTCAAGTTGTTACGTAGTTTAAAATTAGGTCTAATCTCATGACAGTTCTTGTTTGATGAGTTGTGAGATTAAGCTGAAATCAAGTTGTTACTGGCTTAAACTGTGGTTTAGTTTAATCTCATGACAGTTCTTGTTTGATGAGTTGTGTGGTTAAGCTAGATTTCAGTTGAGGCTCAACTTAAACTACCGAAAGGATACCTAAGGTTTTTGATGGCTTTGCTCAAGGACGGGAAAGCTTGCCTTACTGTGTGATTATTATGTGGTTTCATTTATGTGATTTCTAGAGGTTAGGAAGTATTGATAGTACCAATTGGGAAGTACCGCCCGATACTATTTAGATTGACACCCACACCCTTACCTTCTGTGTGCAACCAAATCGAAGGGTGAATACTGTCCGATCAAGCTCAGACCCTTAGTCAACTGAATTTTGAGGACAAAATTCTGTTAACGGGGGTAGACTGTAACAACCGTGAATTTTCCAGGTCCTTGCGCGACCTTGAGTTCGTGATGATATGTTTATTTAGTTATGTGTTCACTTTTAGGTGTGTTTATGAGCTAGACCACATAACGTGAGTCGGCACAATAGAACTTAATAATATGAGAAATGATGAACTTTGACGCGTTAAAACGAATATGGACATATTTATAGTCAATCTTAACGGAAAAACGAATCTAGAAATAATGGTGCAACCTAGAAAATTTTACGGTCACTTGTGGTGTGTCAAACGAAGCTCAGAAATTATAACGGAAAGTTTAGTTAAATAAAAACTAAGGCCCCTACCTGAAATTATACTTCTAGTCCTAAGGTTTAATAGGGTTTGCAACTAAGGTCCTTATGAGTGGTATGGAGGGTATATAAACTCACTTATAATAATTCTAGGTCATTTCTCCTTCTCCAACACACCTAGCCGCCACCACCTTTGCCCCCACCTCCGGCCATATCTCCGGCCACCACCACCGCCACTCACCTCGCCACACCGCCACCACACAAACCTTCATCACGACCTCCTTAACCCGTTTAGCAACCACACGCGCCCAAACACCTTCGCCATCACCTCGTACGCACCACCACCACCACTAACCGAGTAGATCCAACTAGATCCGAGGAAGAAAAGGTAAGACCACCGTGTGTTCACCCTCGTGTGACACGGTGGTGGGTCCAAAACCCGTTTATCGAGTGTTTGGTTTATTAAAGTTTGGGATTGGGTGGTATAACAGGATTTACGAAATAAAAATCATTAAAAATATTTGGTATCATCATTTTGGGTCAAGTTTAGTGAGGAGTTGGGTGATGCCGTGAGCATAAGCTCACGGCCGAGCCTTTTGAATTGCGTATCGAGTCTTGTCGAGTGTTCTTGGGATTATTTTCATGCTTGTGGTCAGTTTAGATACTAGAGTTTAGATTAATTTTGGGTTTGAAGATTTTGGTTGTGTGGGAATGGCAGCCGAGAGACCAAGGGCCTGCTTGTTTTGTTTGAGTTATTATATTGTTGAGTTTGTTATGCTGGTCAATGCAACCCAATCTGTTATCAGAAGTACATTTTGAAATGAATTTGTGACATAGTTATTTAGCTTTTGACTCTGTTGATTTATTTTCATTTTGCCATTACAGTACAAACCAGAAAATAATGAGGCAAATATGATAATCACATGAAGCATTAGACTTGTAGAATACTAGAAAGTAAGCAAAGATTGAAAATCAGCAGTGTAATCGTGTTATTAGGAGATAAACAAAGATGACGTAGAACCTTATTTTGTCTTAAAGTATATAAATTAGACTTCCACTTCAATCCTTGCGTTATATCAACTTGTACTTTCAGCATGAAACTTCTCTTTGAATCTTTGACATATAAGGTTGACTATGGTATTTTAGTAGCAGTAGTATATTGTTTTAAGTTTATGAATTGGCCGCGACAAGAGTTAAACGCGACCTTGTGGTCTCGGGTGACCTTGGTTATGCCCATATTGGTTAATTAGTTAGTAATGTGAACTTGAACTTACAGATTTTTGACTGTTTGACCCGGCTTGTAGCCGCGAGACTTAACGGGAATGTGACTCGATACGTTTAGTAACCTTCGTGACATGTTGAAAACACAAAAACAAAAATAATAAATAAAAAGAGTAATAAATAACAAATTAAGGACTAATTCATTTGTTTTTTGCGACTCATAATCAATCCTTAAATCCGTTTATCAGATACTGATTCGAGACTAAATTTTAGTCTTTAATAGAAGCAATTTATGGACTAAAAACATTTAGTTTTTGTGACTAATTATCAGTTTTTAAAGCCGTTTATTAGAGACTGGTATGCAATTTGCTAATTGTTTCCTAGGCGTATATAAATTTGAGGACCAGTTATGCCTTTATTGAAAGTTAAAAACCAACTTAGGAAAGACAGGGACCAAATCTGCCAATTTTTGAGAGTTGTGCCCTAGGTATAAAATGGACCTTTGCTATTTGACCTAATCAAAACATCTCTTCTCAGTCAAACCTTAGTCAAAATTCACTATTCATCTTCTCTCCTATTGCGATTTGCCTGATTTTTCGAATCTGTGGAAACTATTGCCTAGGTATCAAACACTTTATGATTAAGTCAGTAATTTACCTTGATTATCATTGTTTTTCTGATTTCATCTCTATTGTATCCTAGGTCACACTATCAATTCATCACCCAAATCGTGGTTAGTGTTTGATTATGTTACTTGTTTGATGGGATGTGCTAATTTTCACATATTGATGCTCTGTTAACCATTTGATTGCCTCCCCCTTCACGTTCGATTGTGTCCTGTGATTTTTCATACATGTTGACTCGAAAAAGTCAAAATCAAGCGTGTGTTATTATTCTCATATGATAAGATAGTGCCTTGATTTTAGTATGCATATGGTATTGTTTGGATATCCTGATGTAGCATTTAGGAGCTCTATCTATTAGGATCGATTTGTGATGATACATCTTAGTTGCGAGTTGCCTGTTATGTTTGTGGTAGCGGTCTGATTCTGTGTTTCCTGATTGTGATTTGGTATTTTATTGCTTGTTTGAGATTTGATTTGAAGATTCTAGGTTGCGAGTTAAGATATTGAGCCTCTGTGTGTTCTGAATGTCACTGATTGTAGTTAGAGTGGATGATGCTTGGTTTTGACTTGCCTGTTATATTCTTGGTTGCGATTTGCCTGTTACGTTCTTGGTTGCTAGTTGGAGGTTAATCTTTGTGGTTGCGATTAGAATATTTAATGCCTGATTGCGATTTGACCATCTGTGCTTGGTTGCGATTTGATGGTTCATTCTTGATTGCGGTTTGAGTATTTAAGTTAAGTTGCGATTTGGTGGTCAAAAGCCTGTTGATTGCGTTTTGATTAGTTTATGTCTGTTGCGATTTGAATATATTTGCCCTGTTGCGATTTGACTGTCTCATGTTGCGATTTGAGTAAAATATTGCTTTGTACTGATCAAATCGCAATATCTGCGATTTGAATATTTTGGAATATTTTATCGTCTGCGATTTGACTGATGAGTATCAGGGATGCGATTTGAGTATAATATTGTGGTCAAATCGGAATGTCTGCGATTTGCTTTAGAAATTATTTTATATTCGAATTGTGGGTCGACCACCTGTGTTGCGATTTGCTCCCACATGGTTGAGATTTGAATATTTAATTCTTGCGATTTGACTCTCTCTTTGGTTGTTGCGATTTGAATAAACTGCGATTTGAATATTCGACTGTATGCGATTTGGCTGCTGTGTTTTATATTGCGATTTGACTTATTGCCTGTGTATTACGGTTTGAATAATCTGCAATTTGATCACTTAATTGCTTGCAATGTGGATGTTACAATTTGTGGTATTGTGATTTGGTCAAATATCAGTTTATCTATTGTGATATCAATCCTTGGTCATTATAATCTGTGAATTTGCAATTGTCAAATCATTTTCAAGCTGTGACTAACTGAGAGTCAATGGGTGCACCTTGTTTATAAAGCACTGATCTTACATCGAGCATGTGCTCTAGTCTAACTTGGCATCTGTATACCTGTCTACTTGTGATCGTAACTGTGCAGATTCAATGGCCGATGTTAACGTCAATGTTCCTGCTGGACAAGCACCTATAGTTCCACCTCCTATTCGTTCAGATGAACAAATCTTACCTCATGACAGATGGGTTTCTATTGGAAGGAGCAACTGCTATTTGGATATGGATAAGTCTCAACCAAATCCTATCTACAAAATCAAGGTGGACATACTTAAGGAGACCACATTCTTCTGTGCGTTCACATCCAGCTCAGCTATTCCCGCCATCTACATTCAGCAGTTTTGGAACACTGTGAGCCTTAACAGAGATACTGGTTGCTACCGTTGTCAGCTTGATGAACAATGGTTTGATCTTACCAAAGACACCCACAGAGAAGCATTACAAATCACACCGGTCATTGTAGACAAACCATTTACTCCACCACCACCACCCGATGACCTCATCAACTTCATAAATGATCTGGGCTACCCCATAACAGTTAACACGCTATCTGCAGTGATCACTAATGATATGTATCAGCCATGGAGGGCAATCATCACTATCATCAACATGTGTCTCACTGGAAAAACCTCAGGGTATGAAAGACCAAGAGCTCCAATGCTGCAGATTTTATGGGGAATCGTTAAAAGAGCCAACATTGATTTTGCTGAAAGGATCTGGGAGGAATTCACTCACTCCATTCACACCTTCATTGAGGACAAGATGAAACTAGCTTTGCATAAGGCTAGTAAGAAATCGGTCAACAAACTGGTGATTCTGAGCATCAGATACACAAAGAGAATAATCCATCATCTTCAATGTTTGCACAAGTTTCATCCAAGATCAGACTCTCCTCTCCACTTACCATCTGACGAACATGTCCTGGGAAATCTCAAGTTCTCAGCCAAAGGAACCAAGCAAGAGGTCTTTGGGATGATTATACCTGAATCTCTCATCTCAGATGACATTCGAAATGCTCCTTATTTTCAGGATTATGTGAATAAAGTGGCTGTATAGCAAAAGTATCTTGATGATAAACTTGTTGATGAAGCCGAGTCCCCAGCTCCAAAACTGACCAAGTCATCAAAACAACAGAAGTCAACCAAGAAAAGCATGCCAAAACCCAAGAAGCGTAAGGAGGCATCAACTACTGACGATGCTCCGGGGCGCACGAAGAAATCCAAGAGGGGTGATGTGAGTAAGAAACAGGGGTCCAAAAGGCGAAAACTGGAAAAACAACTTGTAGATGAAGATGTTCTCATATCTGAACCAACTCTGCGTGATGAGGAGGATGATGTCCTTCAAAGGACCCTGGAACTTAGTTCAAAAAGGAATACGCGGAGTCGATGGGACACTCTACTAAAGGTGTGATTCTAAGAGAAACAGATACCGGAAGACGTCAACCAATGCCCGAAGTGAAAGGAAAAGGAAAGGGGATTGACACTGTCGAACAGGTTGCTCAAACACTTCTGGATTTCTCCTCTCCTGCAGTCTCGAATTCAACTACTACAAAGTTCATCCTCAAGAAACGTGAATCCGAACCCTCCAAAGCCGTTGAATCTTCTGAAGCTGCAGGGGAAAAGTCTCTGAGTTTAGAACCCAATCTAGACTCCAGTGATACTGAATCCGACGAGCTGGAAACGGAGGAGAAAAATGATAAGATAAATGTTACACACACTGAAGATGTTGCAGAACCCGAGCCCGACAAAGCTGAGAAAGTGATTCAAACTCTAGAAAAGGCAGACACATCAGATCCTCCACTTGAATCACTGCATGATGAGTTCGTATCAACGGCTTATCTAGGTGTTCAAGAAAATCTAAAGATGGGAATCGATGATCAGACTCACCTGGAGGAACCGGTTAGTTCAACGGGCACTCTATCTTCTCTCAAGAACCTCGAACACGACCCTACCTTTGGGGATCAGTTTATCACAGACAAGACTACTGATGCTGAGGTTGAAAAACCAAATGAAAAAAAAGAGGTTGTGTCAATGGTATCTGTCACGATTGAACAAGACACATCTTGTAACACCCCAACCCAACAAGGGTAGAAGTATTACGTTATGGTGATTAATCAGAACAAACACAAACATATGATTCAATAATACAAATGGAATTCAAGGTTACAAAAGGTAAAACTGAAATACAAGGTACAATAATAATTTCTAAGTTTAAATAAAGTGAAACTCTTCTAATTGTCTCTAATCCAGCATATCTACAAAGCAAAGTCTTCTAAGTCCAGAAATACTCTCTTCCCATAACCCAGCTTCCTACTAACCTGCTAATTACCTGCTGCACACGAAAAGAAAACGTGCGGCTGAGCTTAAAAAGCTCAGTGAACAGATACATATACAAAGCAAAGAATAACAAAACAGAAATATAATATGGCAATGGAAATGTCATAAGGTATAAACGAAACAAATGGATAATAGGAAAAGAATAGGATAGTCATCCACCACGAGCCCAGAAACAAATCACATCATATCGTAACCATCAATCTTCAAATCATATAGAGGGGATGCCTCTTAAGTAACCAGATAATATGAGGGGTGTCCTCATGTATCAAATGGAGTGATCAGCTCCCAGATAATTGTGAAAGGCGTGTATTGCACACAGCACCAGTCACCAGACAAATCATATCATAGCATATACAGTTAAATCCACTAAACAGAACAGATCTAGGATTGCAATCCATACGCCCCCCAGAAACATATATAATCATAATCAAAGTAATGCGCATATCATAATCAGAATGGGGACGGTGTGAGGAATCACTCACCCACACATGAGTCATGCCAGTGGTGCATCACAGACACGGCCAGGTTACCTTCCTGGCTAGGTAACAGAAAGGTGGCTCGGGTATCAAACTAAGAGTCATAAGTCATGTCAAATCAGATGTGTCATAATCCAGGGTTCATCATAATAGGTTCATAACAGAGGGTTCATATCAAAGGTGCAGAAATAGTATCAAGGTCCAAGTCAAAGGTTCATCAGATCATGGTTCACAAGCAAAGGATCATAAACAAATGGGGATCATAGCAATGGCTTGGGAAACCTTAACAGAATCATAAGTCAACATCAATTTATTGTGTATAGGAACCCTTACTGAACAAGGGCAGAGTATCCGTACCTTATTGCAAAGCACACAAGAAACCAGAAACAGAAAGCACTGACAAACTCAGGACCTCTCCTTCTTCACACCTAAAGGAGTAGAAGAGTATTATAATATGTTCGTAATTACTCATGTTATCTTGTCTTTCCATTTTAGTAGTTCAAGGTTCATAAGGTTATTATGGTAGTTTTATACATTTAAAGGTTCATTAGGTATTTAGGATAAGTTTAAGGACCAATTGTGTAATTATCATAAGGTTAGGGTATAAGGTGTAAATATTGTAAAGTTACAGGTTCTTACATGTTAAGTACTTTAGTATTATCAAAATAACAACATAGACCCTCTAATGTTTGAATATTAGCACTTAACCCTTTTTAAATATCAAAATACACTTTTTCAGCTTTTTAGGCATTTCTGGACCCGTATTAACTAAATTAGAAATCATAGTAAAACTCCGAAATAAAATCTAAAAAAATTCACAGAGGTACCTAAATGTCCCTAGTATTTTATCTAATTTTTCCAGATTTTATTAGTTAGTTTAAGTACGAAATAAAAATCCACTTTTACAACTTGTTCTGAAAACGTATCTGATGGAACACCGAAAAGTTATCACTTGTTAACCCCTTTAGAAAAATTTACAAAAATCTATAAAAATTCAAGCTACTAGAATACATCTCAAATATTATCCAGTTCAAAGGGATCTTTCTAATTCGATACGGTTTGGAAATTAAAAATCACAAACCCGGACTGATTTTCCAGACTTTTAAGTACGACCAGACACCTAATCTCTCAAAAATCAAAAGGTAGCCTTACATGCCTCAAAAATTTACAAACTAAATTTCTCCAGATAGCCACTTCATTAAACTACAATTTAGACTCCAGAAACATAAAAATATACGTTCATATGACCAATTTACAGCCGGTTAAAGTCGGTTAAAGATTCACCTCAGAAGCAGTGATCACAGAACCATGTATATTTTAGGGTTTTTGTCATCCCGTTCATTACTTTATTACACCAAACGATTATAGGTGGGTCTAAAACATATTTAGGTCAAAACTCATCAGTTTGTAGCACATTCAAACCGAATTTATACACCACAAAAATCCAGTCGATCCATAACATTACGTTTTCAGGGTTTCTTTAATTTTATGATTTTATGTGACAAGTTTTTAATCCATAATTCGAATAGAACATTTATAAGGGAACAAAGATCGAGAAAAAGGGATACAATACCCTCGAAGACACGACGAAGAACAAGAATTACAAGATACCACACGAGATCAAATCACCACATGAAGCTCCTTCTTTTCTTTTGGTTCGAACGACAGCAGCAAGACACCAAGAAACACACAAAAAAATCGAATTAGGGTTGTGTTTAATGGTTCGAAGGGATCAATGGGGACAAGAACAAGATTACCTTGATTTATATGAAGCAAGAACACCTTCTTTTGGGTTGCTTTGGATCGACAGCAGCTGGAACAAAAGGGAGGCCGACACTTTGTTTGTTAGGGTTTCTTTTGTTGCTTGTTGTTCGGTTATAACAAAAGGGTAAATACCGACTCTCTTTTTGATGGGCTAAATGAGGAGTGTTTGGGTTTATTTTGGGCTAGGATCACACAAGTTAAATGAATTCTTTGTTAGTAAATATGGGCCAAAATTTAAGGACTAGTAACACATAAATGTCGACTAGTTTTGCTAGTTGTAGGATTAATGTTTTGCGTATAACATAAGTCTTAAATATTCGTATCACGTTCATATTTTTAATTGTTGGCGTGTTAGATACTTAGGTTAAGTTCACACGAGATTACTGATATAATTTCATAAATTCTTAAAAGTTCAAAATCAGAGGGTATTTTAGTCTTTTCGGATTGTTTAAAATTTTGGGGTTTTACAACTCTTCCTCTCTTAAAAAGGAATTTTCGTCCTCGAAAATTGGAATGAAACGAAACAGAATACACAACAGGCAGTGAATGGAAATGTAAAAGACTTGTTTCTCATGACTCGTTATTATTGTCAGAATAGCTTCGAATTTGTCAGAAAGACATATTGTACTGAATTTGAATCAAAAGAATAATGTACCAATCGTAACGGATGATAATCGTATTCTCTAGGAAGAGGTACAGAAAATACATAGGATTTACATCGAATTGATTAGGCGAATCAGAATGAGAATACATCGAATTGTAGCAACATTAGGGTGATATAAGTGTTCAACTTCTCAGCTTCTCAAATAGTCTCGGCTTCAATATAACCTACCAAAGGTATTCCTCATAGGTAAACAGACCTTGTTTTCTCAGAATCCAAAATCTCATATCTTAACTCATAGCAGATCACAAAGAACAGATTCAACGAATGCGAAACGTATATATAGCAGAACATGGGTGTATTCCCGCATAATAATAGCTCGAATTCGTACGGGCAGAAAGCATATCGTTAGATGTCATAAACTAGCAGAAAGCTCTATAACAGAACCTAAGATTCTTATCGGAAGTGCAGAGGTCGGCAAAACGCGCGTCTAGAATCCAAACGTATCAAATCGTATATCAAGGACAGCCGATCAATCGTATAGGTAGAATGAATCTAAAGTCTCACTAAACGTGGATGATCTCAATCAGATATCAGAAATTCTAAGGCTTCTAAGGCACTTCTCGAAATATCCTATGCCCACAACGAGTGCACGTTATATGATGTAAGTATTATCACGCTGGCCAGACGTCATAATACTGGCATCATATAAATATGCCCTCACGATGGTCATACTTTATCTCAAGTCGTGAGCAACACAACTCATCTAAATCCACCTAGTCCACCTACAGTCTCAGAGGTCGCCAAAATCAAACATCATAACTAAGAGAACGAAATTACTCGAAGAGTAACGGAAATCCGAAAATGTCCATCAGAATTCAGGTACGTCGTCAATAGCGTCAATACTTCATAACTCACCGAAATCAACTCAGCCAATATAAGTGGTTACTTCAACATCCGTCCTTTCTGGAACACAATCGCAAGGTTCCTTCCATAATTCGTCAAAACTCCATACCCCTCATTACTCAACAACCGCAGAGTGAACATAGAACGGAATTACTAACAGAGAAACCCAAATCATTCAAAGGAATTCATTATCAGGTAACGGAATTTAAGTAGGTTGAGAGGAAACGAATTACGTCATCGATAGCTTCATCATTCACAGAATCATCTCGTCTAAACACAAATGTCCGCTTCAAAATTCGTCCATTCAAATACTAAATTTTAAAATTTCTTCCAAGTTGGAGTGGTTCACTTATGTTTGTCCATCTTATCTCATGGTGAAAATGAATTACAAACTTGAGTCTGATTCCTCAAGCCTTCAGCAACTCTTCTTGATATGGTGATGTTGTAACGGCAGTCTCTGACACGATCATCGTGCGTCCCTCCATCCGCAAGTCTGCTTCTGCTCTCAATTCATCTTAGTACAACTAAAATGAATAAAGAAGCAAGACTGTGCGTCTTCGACAGGTCTTCTAGCATGGCTCCAGGTTATGTGTTGAACGATTCGTCTCTTACGATCTGGTTGTCTTGATGCCTGAGCTGCAATCTTCACGTGCTGTATGATGTGTAGTCGAGTACTATCCAAGTTCCTCTCTTCTTCTTAGGTGCTTCTTCTAAGGTATCACTTGTCGCAACCATCTTCTACCATTCTCCCACCAGGTTTCTAACGCTGATAATTGTCTTCGATCTTGATCGTTTCTGTGGGAAACTCTGTCTTCACCTTATACAGGGTAGTGTTGTCTACTAAGAGCTCTGAACGTCAATCAAATTTCTCTTCCAGAACAAAGGGTCATCCTGCCAATAATCTCTATGTTCTTCTTTCGTTTCTGAACATAACACAATGTCATACTATGATAATTTGTCCAAACACGCGAAAACATGATTATTCTAGCCAACACTATTGGCATCATTCAAACTCATAAGGTTATAACGGTGCAAAGACAGTCTCTGAAATCATTTAGGGAACACATTCACCTATACTTCACGTCGCCTTCCTTCTTCTTCACAAATAAAACTGAAATACTTCACAGAGGTTACTCTCGGTTAGTTAACCCCTTTCTTAGAAGTTCTTGTGGTTGCTTCTTCAGTCCTTCAAATCTAAAATGATGCAATCAGATACGGAATTTCAAAGGAAGACCAAATCAATCATTGATACGCGGAAATGGGTAATGATTTCTGATAGTGGTACGGTTTTGTTTACGGTAGTCGATATGCCGACGCATACTTCTCTCTTTCTTCTTCATAAACCAACAAGAGCATCCAAAGAGAATCACTGAGGTGAACAAAAATCATATTCCATCAGCTCCTTTCATCTCTCAACTTCTATGGCACCATGGTTTCTTCAACTGAGATCAGTTCAATGCTTACTCTACTTCCCAAGTCGGAAGGAGTACAAAAGGTTCATCAGAGAATACCGGAAAATCTTCGTACAACGAAATATTTTCAAATGGCAGAACTTTCCAAGGGTGGATAATAATGGTTTTCAGGAAAACTTGATAATCATATGAGTTCAGGATTTGTGCTTCCATAGTGGCAGCAATTTTAGCAGATTCAAGTGTAGAGAGTCATCATAACGAAATAGGGTGAAGCAGATTGTTAAAGGTCACATTTCAGATACGGTAGTCTATGGTAGCTTCACAAATAGCCACCCAAACCATAACTAAAAGACTGTACAATCAGACATATCAAGGTCAACAGATTCATAGAACGAATACAGTCGTCAAATCAGACAGATAGTTCATATATCAGAATCAAGTACGTGGTTCAACAAAAGTGTTGAGATGAATAAACGAACAATTCAAGTTGTGGGGATTTGTTGGCTTCTTAGCATAGGTAGCAGGTAGGATGTGTATCGTTGGTAATACGAACGTCGTATAACTGTCAAAAGTAAGATGTACGGAATCTCAGTTATCAGCATCATCATGCTAAGTTAACAAATCCATACGGAGATAGTATTACATCATATTCTTCCAAAAGAAATGGCTGGCAAAACAAAGCTCATCATTCAAAGGGAGGGAACAAAACTTCCTATATTCGTGGTTAATAATTACCTGAATTCTCATAGGAGTAGTAATGGATCATACAAGGTTAAGTAGTATCGGATGATACATTTATACCCAGCATAAGTAATGAATTCCAAGAAGGTGTCGAACACATTATGGTTGAATGACCTACGATATGGTCGAAAAGGTGTCAAACAACTTATCAAACAAATCGGAGGTGGAGATCAGAATCTGAAAGTGAAACTTAATTGGTGTAAGATATCCATGTAGTTCTCTGGGGTATTCCAAACTTACTTGGTTACTAAACTTAGGTTGCAAAACTTTCTAACTTCTGAAACAAAAGTTCTTATAAGGCCTAACTAAGGCAGAGGCATGAATCAGAGTGATGCGGAAGCAATGATACTCACATAGATGTCTTAGTCTACCCATTCCTCACTGGTAATAACTTAAGTCCTTATAGGGAAATCCTAAAGTGAATTTTCAAAGGTTGTCTTATGAGCGCCTACAGTGGAAACTTAGGGGTCCAAACTTCACAGGTCAAGGGTAAAGTATTACAAATCGCAGCCTGGTCTCTCTGATACCATAATTGTAACACCCCAACCCAACAAGGGTAGAAGTATTACGTTATGGTGATTAATCAGAACAAACACAAACATATGATTCAATAATACAAATGGAATTCAAGGTTACAAAAGGTAAAACTGAAATACAAGGTACAATAATAATTTCTAAGTTTAAATAAAGTGAAACTCTTCTAATTGTCTCTAATCCAGCATATCTACAAAGCAAAGTCTTCTAAGTCCAGAAATACTCTCTTCCCATAACCCAGCTTCCTACTAACCTGCTAATTACCTGCCGCACACGAAAAGAAAACGTGCGGCTGAGCTTAAAAAGCTCAGTGAACAGATACATATACAAAGCAAAGAATAACGAAACAGAAATATAATATGGCAATGGAAATGTCATAAGGTATAAACGAAACAAATGGATAATAGGAAAAGAATAGGATAGTCATCCACCACGAGCCCAGAAACAGATCACATCATATCGTAACCATCAATCTTCAAATCATATAGAGGGGATGCCTCTTAAGTAACCAGATAATATGAGGGGTGTCCTCATGTATCAAATGGAGTGATCAGCTCCCAGATAATTGTGAAAGGCGTGTATTGCACACAGCACCAGTCACCAGACAAATCATATCATAGCATATACAGTTAAATCCACTAAACAGAACAGATCTAGGATTGCAATCCATACGCCCCCAGAAACATATATAATCATAATCAAAGTAATGCGCATATCATAATCAGAATGGGGACGGTGTGAGGAATCACTCACCCACACATGAGTCATGCCAGTGGTGCATCACAGACACGGCCAGGTTACCTTCCTGGCTAGGTAACAGAAAGGTGGCTCGGGTATCAAACTAAGAGTCATAAGTCATGTCAAATCAGATGTGTCATAATCCAGGGTTCATCATAATAGGTTCATAACAGAGGGTTCATATCAAAGGTGCAGAAATAGTATCAAGGTCCAAGTCAAAGGTTCATCAGATCATGGTTCACAAGCAAAGGATCATAAACAAATGGGGATCATAGCAATGGCTTGGGAAACCTTAACAGAATCATAAGTCAACATCAATGTATTGTGTATAGGAACCCTTACTGAACAAGGGCAGAGTATCCGTACCTTATTGCAAAGCACACAAGAAACCAGAAACAGAAAGCACTGACAAACTCAGGACCTCTCCTTCTTCACACCTAAAGGAGTAGAAGAGTATTATAATATGTTCGTAATTACTCATGTTATCTTGTCTTTCCATTTTAGTAGTTCAAGGTTCATAAGGTTATTATGGTAGTTTTATACATTTAAAGGTTCATTAGGTATTTAGGATAAGTTTAAGGACCAATTGTGTAATTATCATAAGGTTAGGGTATAAGGTGTAAATATTGTAAAGTTACAGGTTCTTACATGTTAAGTACTTTAGTATTATCAAAATAACAACATAGACCCTCTAATGTTTGAATATTAGCACTTAACCCTTTTTAAATATCAAAATACACTTTTTCAGCTTTTTAGGCATTTCTGGACCCGTATTAACTAAATTAGAAATCATAGTAAAACTCTGAAATAAAATCTAAAAAAATTCACAGAGGTACCTCAATGTCCCTAGTATTTTAGCTAATTTTCCCAGATTTTATTAGTTAGTGTAAGTACGAAATAAAAATCCACTTTTACAACTTGTTCTGAAAACGTATCTGATGGAACACCGAAAAGTTATCACTTGTTAACCCCTTTATAAAAATTTACAAAAATCTATAAAAATTCAAGCTACTAGAATACATCCCAAATATTATCCAGTTCAAAGGGCTCTTTCTAATTCGATACGGTTTGGAAATTAAAAATCACAAACCCGGACTGATTTTCCAGACTTTTAAGTACGACCAGACACCTAATCTCTCAAAAATCAAAAGGTAGCCTTACATGCCTCAAAAATTTACAAACTAAATTTCTCCAGATAGCCACTTCATTAAACTACAATTTAGACTCCAGAAACATAAAAATATACGTTCATATGACCAATTTACAGCCGGTTAAAGTCGGTTAAAGATTCACCTCAGAAGCAGTGATCACAGAACCATGTATATTTTAGGGTTTTTGTCATCCCGTTCATTACTTTATTACACTAAACGATTATAGGTGGGTCTAAAACATATTTAGGTCAAAACTCATCAGTTTGTAGCACATTCAAACCGAATTTATACACCACAAAAATCCAGTCGATCCATAACATTACGTTTTCAGGGTTTCTTTAATTTTATGATTTTATGTGACAAGTTTTTAATCCATAATTCGAATAGAACATTTATAAGGGAACAAAGATCGAGAAAAAGGGATACAATACCCTCGAAGACACGACGAAGAACAAGAATTACAAGATACCACACGAGATCAAATCACCACATGAAGCTCTTTCTTTTCTTTTGGTTCGAACGACAGCAGCAAGACACCAAGAAACACACAAAAAAATCGAATTAGGGTTGTGTTTAATGGTTCGAAGGGATCAATGGGGACAAGAACAAGATTACCTTGATTTATATGAAGCAAGAACACCTTCTTTTGGGTTGCTTTGGATCGACAGCAGCTGGAACAAAAGGGAGGCCGACACTTTGTTTGTTAGGGTTTCTTTTGTTGCTTGTTGTTCGGTTATAACAAAAGGGTAAATACCGACTCTCTTTTTGATGGGCTAAATGAGGAGTGTTTGGGTTTATTTTGGGCTAGGATCACACAAGTTAAATGAATTCTTTGTTAGTAAATATGGGCCAAAATTTAAGGACTAGTAACACATAAATGTCGACTAGTTTTGCTAGTTGTAGGATTAATGTTTTGCGTATAACATAAGTCTTAAATATTCGTATCACGTTCATATTTTTAATTGTTGGCGTGTTAGATACTTAGGTTAAGTTCACACAAGATTACTGATATAATTTCATAAATTCTTAAAAGTTCAAAATCAGAGGATATTTTAGTCTTTTCGGATTGTTTAAAATTTTGGGGTTTTACACATCTGCAGTCCCAACAATGGCAATTCCAACTCCTACCATAACACCAATCATATATACTCCCTCATTTGCAACAACCACTACCGCAACTATCACAACCACAATCCCAATTACACAACCTCCATCCACCAACGAGAGCTTAGAATCCCGTCTTGAAGATGCTCTCAGACGAATTACGGTTCTGTAAGGTCAAGACTTGTGTCACAGTTCTCGGCTGTCAAAACTAGAAAATCTCAACCTTGAATATAAGGTAATCACTGCTGTTGATGAACATGTTGCTGAAGCAGTAAGATGGGCAATGGAAGCAACGTTGAGAGCTCGCTTCAGAGATCTTCCCACCACAGATATGAAGGAAATTCTTCTTCAGCGTATGTATGAGACAAATCAGGACAAAGGTCATGAAGATCACAGAAAATTATACGAAGCATTGGAAAGATCGATTGACCGTGACAACGCTGATCAACTCATGAAGGACCTAGCTGAAACACAAAAAAAGAAGAAGAAGAGCCAGGACAAACCCGATACACCTCCTGGGTCTCCACCACATCTTCCTCCACCTCCTCCACCATCTGGGGGATCTGGAGCTGCAGATTTCTCTGGAGCTTCAGGATCTTCTGAAGCATAACCACCACCTCATCCTCCTGCATCAACTACTGAGAAAGATTAGTCGAAGCAGTCTACTGGTCCAAGCTCATCGAAGAATGTTTCATCCACTGGATATGCTGCTTGGACGAAATTTGACACCAGATTCAAGCCTTCTATCTCATCAATTCCTGAAGATTTTATTATGCATGAAGAATCAACTATCAACAATCAAGATTAGGAACTCCTGTGATTACTCCTACTGATGACAGATCTGGGGAAAGAATGGTGGAGATCTTTCTCAGAAGATGACAGATCAGGAACTCCTGTGATTACTCCTACTGATGAAATGAAGAAGACATGGTGGAAGTCAACATCCGAAAATGACAGACCTCCAACTCCTGAGCCAACTTGGTCCATCCCTTCTTCTGAAACACATGTCCCTGACAGCAACTGGGCTGATGCTATTATGTCCAGCTATGTGCCTCCTCCGGAAAACTCACTGCTAGCTCAGACTGGAGACATGGGAGCTTTTATTGATTGGTATTGTCAGAAGCAAGGAATTACCAAACTGACACCTACGGACTTGGAAGGGCGGGCGTACGAGATTGTCAAAGCGTTTCATCCATATGTGGTTCATCTTCAGTACCAGATGGAAGAATGTCATAAGCTTCTGACTGATCAGGTTGACGAGGGAATTCGCAACTACAATGTCAGTAGACCACTCCCTAAGGGTGGTCCACCTGGACAGGTCACCATCCAAAATGACTTCTTCTTCAACAAAGATCTAGAGTTTCTCAGGTTTGGCAGCAAGAAGCATAAACAAGCCTTGTCTATTACTAAGATGAAAGCTGCATATTATCCAGACATTGGGTTAGAACAAATGGTGCCAGATCAGATGTGGGTTGAAGAAGAGTACAAGTATGATATAGCTTCATATGGCATATCGCATTGGTGGTTCAAGAGACAGCAGTTCTACATCAAAAGACTCACTGCTGAAGGAGATCGCAAAGCTGTACGATCCCGCTTGCAGATCCTAAGTGTAGTCAGAGTTGAGATCTTTTCAATATATGGCTATAACTATCTGAAAAGGATTGTCCTCCGCCGAGCTGATCTCAAGGAACATGTTATTGCAGAAAGTGATTTCAAACACTTGCATCCTAGTGACTTTGAAGATCTGTACCTGTTAAACCTTCAAGGCAAGCTGCATCACCTATCACCTCATGAAAAGAAGACTCTTGCCACTGCCATCAATCTATGGACCAGGGGTTTAGTCATCAGACAACGGGTAGGGGACTTTTAGCTTGGGATTGAGAGTTATCAGACTCAGCTCAACCTCACAAGGCCTCGATAGGAAGCGAAAGACATGGAATTCTAGCATGATTACACGGTTCTTGAATCTCCAAAGGCTGTGGTGTTTAGAGACAGGTACGGGGTTTAGATGATCATGCGATTTGATGAAATCCACAAGTTCAGTGATGGTACTCTACACCAAATTGAAGAAGCACTGGACTAAAGAATCAAAGAGTACAAGATCAGATCGGCTAGACTAAGGAGGTATACCACGTTCTGGACAAAGAAAGAACTGGAAATGAACAATGAGTTCATCCGTGCCATACGCAAACGATTGAAGACGAGGAGGATCTTCCGCAGTCTTGAGAGCTATGTTGGTGGAAGAATTCGAGAGGGCGATTACAGACTTCTACAGAGAACCGAATGAAAATATCCTCTCTGTAACAATTAGCCCTTTTTGCTGTTGTGTAGTCATGTCATATAATAAACTTTGTACTGATCATGTAGTGATAAATATGTGATGAGTGTGTCAGTTTTACCTCCCTCTTAGCTTAAGGGGGAGCAGTGTTCCGTATTATTATCATTAAATATTAAACCTGACCACATTTTCTCCCGTATTTTCTAAACTTATTTAAATCAATTGAGATCCCAAATCTCAAAAGGTTTGAAATTTTTGATCGGGTGAGAGAATGTGATTTAAATATGAAATCTGATAAAATGTGATCTTTTGGACTCATGTGTAGGCTCCCAAATATGTGCTAAACTCTTTCGTATATCGATGCGCATATTGAGGGGGAGCGAATGATTTATGATGGCAATTGTGGAAGAACACCAAAGACCGACCATTTTATTTAATGTACTGGAGTTATAAGAATGGTAAGGTTAGGTATAAGTTCCCACGATCCCGCCAGAGCCAGAGGGATCTACCCAGGGACAATCCACTAGTTAGTGTAGAAGTCCTTAGGTATGATTAAAAAAGGAGACAAGTGAGTATAAGGGAAGAGTGCCAACTGAGATGGAGCTAGTACTGGAACAAACCCAACAAGGTGCTAGCGATGAAGTCTCGGTAAGCGCTGAAGGGGTTGAAGAATGAAAAAGAAATGTAAAGATAAAGGGTGAAAAGAAAGAAGCCCTCCTTACACTTTAGGCAGAAACCGGGTCAATACATATGCTGTCAGAATCACTAAGTTGATTGCTGACATTGAAGACAAAGTATCATGGACCCAGTGATATGCTGCACAACCTTCCCTAGCCACTCAAGGTCCCTCAAAGGAATCTTGTTTCATTTATCACGGAGATCAATACATGTCTATCGTCTCTCTCACTCCGAGTTAGATGATATTGAAAAGGTGGCAGTCCTCTCCAGCCTCCGATCACTAAATCAAAATGCACTATTGAGTCTAGAGCCAAGAGATCATCCATAAATCTCATTAGGACACATTTCCAATATGCTTGTTGTTTCATACACCGTGAAAAGCAAGAAAATATATATGAAGAGTCCTACGCATTATCCTCGTGGTATTGCCAGAACATCCGAGTGATACGAAAGTATTCACAATGAAGATGAAAATCCTTCTAGAGCCAACATCAAACAAGCTCTTGGTAGGTGACATGTGAGATCTTTCATGGATCAAACTGGTGACAACTGGAAAGAAACGATGGGGCGATTCACATTTGAATCAAACTTGTTCCAGGAAAAGGATTGACGGATACTTTTGGAAAACCTTTCAATGTGCTCACCAACTGAGTTTCGAGCACATTGATTATGTAAATTTTCAAACAAAAGTGTTTATGATGAAAAGGTGATTTAACTTATAAAACTCTCGTCGTGTTACATAAAATGTTTATCCAGTGACACGCGAGTAAATTTTCTAATCAATTTCTCATCAATCAGTGGGTATTTAATTCACTGATTCACTCTACCGTGCTGTCTGCTTTGAGACGTTCCGGTATGAGAACATGCTTTGTATGATGATTCTGATGTTAATTCGTTGGATGATTCTTTACAACAAGCTGGAAAGTCCTGTCAAGGAGAATTTTCTTTAAAGGGGATTCTACTTGATTACAGGTCGGTCCTCACGTAACCGAAGGTTAATCCAACCACACCGAGTGAATGACAAAACCATATTCGTTCTCCAACTTGATTGCTAATTGTTTTATTTCAGATTTATGTAAAGATGGTGATGGTGGTACCCAATTCCAGCAGAGACATGTCAATCCATAACCTCATGCTCACACTTCACACTCAAGTTCAAAGAAATCATGATAGCAGTATGACCTACAACAATGCTTTCGTAACTTTGATGACTAATATCATGATCCAGAAAAGTGTGAGCATGACGGTCCAACAGTCATTACATCACATAGAGGCGATACTACAAAGGATGACCTTGGAGATTTTCGGTGACTGATGATCTCAAGGCAAGCTCAAAGATCACACAAACCAAAGGAACAATACTCACAAGATCACGACTTAAAGTACAAATTTTGCCAATCATGAAGAATCAAAGACTACGAGCTAAAGAAATTAAGTCCATCAAAATGCTAGAATTCAAATTGTAATTTCCGGGGTGACCTCCCTTAGGGGGAGATTGTTAGGAATATAAATATTCATATGAAAGACTCGGTCACCCCGAGTATTCATTAGCATTAAGTTAGCTCGTATGCTTACTAATACAAGTTTAGTTATAGTTATATTAGTTTAGTCGTAGTAATATTTGTGGAGTTGGGTCGGGTCTTTACCCACTGTCAGCTCACTCCACAGCCCACTCGGGGCACTTATGCTAGTAGTATATATACCCCTTCCCATACATGGGAAGGGTTGGATGTTCTTACACTCTTAATCTAATACATTGTGCTTTCTCTCTCTAGAATATCCCATCCTCTCTTTTCTCTCTCTAGAATTCGGCCTATCTATAAATTCGACCTTGTGTTATGATATCAAGTATTCTACAATACCCGTCAAATAAATCATTTTCTCACAACGTTGGTTTATTTTGAAAACAATTAATTTTTTCTTGGTAAAAATTATTAGATCTAAATAATCAATTATCCTAGTGGATTTTGCTCGTTAAAACAATCAACTAAAAAGATCTAAAAATAATCCGGAAATTATTAATCAACTATCTTTGAATACCCGTTTAAAAAGAAAGGTTTTCTCACAACGTTGGTTTATTTTGAAAACTCTTCTTTTTATCTAGGTACTATTTACTTGGTTTGATAGTTAGTTATCTTAATGGCTTTTGCCCGTTAAAATTACAAAAAATCAAACCAAGTAAACCAAAGGTTATTAATCAATAATTTCTAAGCTTTCACACTTAATTTCAAAATCCACCAACACTTAACAAACATGTAATAGATCTACTCACTAATCATAACTACTACTAAACCAACAATAATAATAACCTCAACAAACATAATCATGATTAGTAAAGCTTAAAATTAAAACTACAACTAATAGAAATAGTTAGGAGATGAAACTCGGTGAATAAGATGAGACTAATAACCACCCGGTCTTATAAACCAAACAAATTCTAAAGTTTATCCTTTTTTAGCTTCTATTTTGCTAATAGTGTATAAAGTTGTAAACTTTATAACTAATAACTTAATAAAAGGTAATAAAGTTATAAACTTTAAACAATAAGCTAGTTTATAAAACCCTTAAGCTCCTCGCTTTAGGTTGAGATGAAAGCAAGCTTAAAAATCAAAACTTTGTAAAGATTAGGACAATAAGCAATAATATGAACCAACTAAGCTATGGAAAAGCTTATTGGTTAATAAAGTACTAAACTTTAATGAAAATAAGCTAAGAAAAAGCTAAAAGATTATAACTTTAAGATGAAAACTTAATAGATCTAAAAGAATAAGCTATTGTATAGCTTATTATGGAAGAAAAACTAATAAAGGTGCAACTTTTTTTGAAATAAGTATTAAAACTAGTTAGATGTATAATAATAAGCTATCTAAATAGCAAAAAGCTCTCGAAACTAAAAGGTATCAAAGCTTATTTAGAAAATAAGCCGAGCTCAATAAGCTCATGAACCTTTCTTTGTGTTCGAATCGAGCTAGAGGGTAAAAAGAAGAAGAAGAAGAAGAAGAAGAAAGCTTAAAGTGAATTAGCTATGAGAGCTTATCACAAATAAGCTAATCTAATAAGCTACAATAAGCTAATAAGCTAATATAACTTATTAGATAATAAAAAGAAAAAGAAAAGAAAGAAAGAGATGAGAAGAAGAGAATAAGCTCTAAGTAATAAACATAACTTTCATTGATAAGAAAAAGAGGTTTCATACAAATAAGCACTTTAAAATAAGCTAGAAGGATAAGCTAAATATTACAAAGTTAAAATAAGCTAAAAACTAGAAAAAAGAAAACTGCTACTACACTAATATAAAAGTGTGTGTGTGAAAAAATGTGAAGAATGAATGCTGATACTCATTCTCGGATCAAGTGCTTCATTTATAGAGCCCATGATTGGTGATAAATGCTCCCACGTGTCCCATCTTATCATAGATATTACAAAAAATAAACAACCTTCCCGACCAAGAAAACTGGTCCATGTGCTCCTCGTACTAATCTCCGACCAGTAGGGACACGTGGCGTATCGTGAATGGCTGAAATAATTATAATGCGTGTGAGAGTGGTGGAGTCTCGTTGTCTCACTCGCCTCATGCAATTTATTTTGGAGCGTGTAGGACAAGAGCTAGCAAAACAGATATATGCCTCATTCATTTTCATTTGCAACCTTTAATAATTTCTCATTTGTATTTGTCTTCACGTGGGGAGAACTAGTCAAGTGGCCACGTGGCCGTTGATTTAATTAAGAGGATTGGAGGTGACGGCTATTATCTTTGTATTATTTCTTCTCTTTTTTTTTCAATGTATGAAAAGCGAAGGAGCAGGTCTTCATTCTTTTTTTTTCTTTATCATTCCTATTTCTTTAATAATTGTAATGGGCTTGGACATTTATCTTGTGGGCTTCGATGCAATGGGCTTCCACACTTGATAAACTTAGGCTTTCATATAAGCTTGGGCTAAATGTGATAGGATTTGAGCTTCATCTTCGGGCTTTAATTGGGCTTCCACTTAAATTCGATAAATCATTGAATAAGCCCCAAATTATCTTCAAAAAAAAAAGAAAAAAGAAAAAAAAGAAAAAATCTTAAATATTCTCTAATGTTCAAATAATCATCACTTTGCTTCACTTTTTCTCCAATAATTCTTGTCTCGTGCCGTTGGACTCGTAATTTTGTGCTCTTTCCAATGGAGTGCTAGGGTAATTACTGTTTTTGCTTTGTTTTCAAACCCTTGTACCTGCAAGACATAATAACACAAACCAAACTGTTAATATAAATATCGTCCTAAAAACGTTATTTGTATTTTACGATCTTTGCTTTATTTTGTTAATGACAATTATAAGGTTTATCTTTAGCAAAGCATAAGTATATGTTAAAGTCTTTTACATTTTAGTAACAAGCTTTTTAAAACACATTTACATACCACATGATCACTAGGAATTACACATTGCACACATATATACATTTACATGTTTATTTTTATTTCTTAAGAATGGAAATACACATGACATCATGGCATACCTCATTAGGAAATCTTAGTTGACTTTACAATATATTTTGGAAAGATCTTGAAGCAAAGGAGTTGACTTTGTAAGATCTTGATAAGACTAGACAAGACATGGTAAGATTTGTGAAGTCCTTAGCTGGCATGTTCCCGCAGAACCAAACCAGTACAAGGGCGGAACCCATAATATGGGTCCGCCGGATCCGCGGGTTTTCTGATCAATTTTGCCTATAAATAGCAAGCTAATCATTCAAGCACTCTCATCACTCATATAGCTTAAATTATATATTCATTCATTTGTACATTACTAACCCATTACATTCATTTATTTCATTCTTAGTGATCTCTCTTTTATAGCAAAGAAGATCAAGCATACAAGCTTCAACACGCTGTTGCAAGTCTTGATAGTTAGATACTGTGTGATTAGTTAGTGTTTAAACATCATTGTCTATACCATTCATTCTGTAGAGACCGGTTAGTGTTTTAGTCCTCAAAACACATAGAGTATCGGGAGAGGTTGTACCCTTGTTAAAGAACCAATGGGAGTGGTTGTACCCTTGTAAAGAACTCGATGCTTAGCTTAGTACCGGATAAAGAGTAAGCGACGTGTAAAGGTTTTTTCGCCTAGAAGGGAGCTTGTTTCTTAGTGAATAAAAACTCTCGAGTTAAAGGCTCGAGGAGTGGAGTAGGGCAAGGAAGAGAGTCCTTGTAGCCGAACCACTATAAACATCCGTGTTGTGTGGTTTGATCATTTCTTTCCTTACTTGCTTTATATATATTACTTGATTGTTTGCTTTACTTTGAAATCACGTTAAGTATACAAAGCGAAGAAAAGTTTAAAACGGTAAAAACTATTCAACCCCCCTTCTAGTTTTTCACAATTGGCATCAGAGCTACGTTACTCAAGATTTTCAAATATATTGTATTTTAAAACTTGAAATGATCAATGGATTTTGAAAACTTCAAAGAAGGGCAATCTATGCAAAGACCACCACTATCTGAACCAAATAGTTTTATATATTGGAAAAACGCGTTGAAACTTATATGAAGTCAAAGGATATAGATTTATGGTATATTATTGTAGAAGGTGATAATAAACCTATATCAAATATATCAGGTGGTCGGGATGAGGGTACTTCTCTTACTCGTCATAGTGATGAGCAAAAGAAGTTGATTGCCAAAAATAATAAAGCCAAAATTATGCTTTATAATGCCTTACCTAAGAAATAATATGAAAGAGTTTTTATGTGTAAAACGGCTAAAGATATTTGGAAATCATTGATTATCACTCATCAAGGGAACACACAAGTCAAAGATAACAAAATTGATCTTCTTGTTCAACAATATGAACAATTTGTTATCTCTGAAGATAAGACCATTGATAGTGCTTTTGCTAGGTTTAATACTATAATTACTTCTCTTAAAGCACTTGGCGAATCTTTTTCTAGTAAGAACTTTGTCAGGAAATTTCTTAGAGCACTTCATCCGAAGTGGAGAGCAAAGGTGACGGCTATTGAAGAATCCAAGGATCTTTCAAGCATGACACTTGACGAGCTCATCGAAAATCTCAAAGTTCACGAGATGATGATAGAAAAAGACTCAGAAATAGTTAAAGGCAAAAAGGAGAAGATGAAGTCCATTGCCTTAAAAGCTAGGGTAGAATCAAGTGATGATGAAGAGTCTAGTTCAGGTAGCGAAGACGAAGAGTATACCATGGCCGTTAGAGATTTCAAGAAGTTCTTTAGGAGACAAGGAAAGTTCGTAAGACAACCTTGTGAAGAAAAGAAATCCTTCCGGAAAGACCGTGATGATAGGAAAGGAAAAATAGATAGGAAGTGTTTTAGGTGCGGGGATTCCGGTAACCTAATAGGAGAATGTCCAAAGCCTCCAAAGAACAAGTCTCAAAGAGCATTTGTTAGTGGAGCTTGGAGTGACAGTGAAGGTGATGACGACGAGCCTAAGAACGACGAAGTTGCTCTCATGGCTCATGACTCACAAGAGGTACATTCTGACTCGTCATACTCCTCTATTGATGATGAAACCTTAGAAGTAGAATATAACAAACTATGTGATATTACTCTCAAAATCATAAACAAAAATAAGTTATTAAAAACCAAAACGACACTTTTAGAAAACGAAGTCTATTGGTTAAAAGAAAAAGAGATACGATCAGAAAAGGGTAAAAGTATTAAAGAAACATGTGTCTCATGTCAGGAACTTAAACTAGAATTAGAAACACTTAAAACCACACAGGAAGATCTTATCAAACAAAACTTTAAGTTTAAAAGGTTTGATAAAAACATTTGTTTAGCAGATGAGATAATGCAAATTCAAAAGTTGCCTCATGATAAAACCGGACTAGGTTTTATGAAACTAGGAAACGTAAATGACTTTAAGAAACAAACAGTGAAAGTACAAGAACCTGTTCCAACAAAGTCAGACACCCACGGATCTGGCGGATCCAAAAATTTGGTTCCGCCAGTAGTGACCAAAGGGTCCGCGGGTACTATTGCTGAACAGAAGGTCTGTACTTCGGATCGTACTAAGTTCGTTAAGGTCACAAGAAAACCAAGCACTAGTACAACTGCTAACAAACAAAAACCAGCAGTTACTATAGGAAAAGGTCAAGTTAAAAATGAGTTTAGGATTAAAACGGTTCAACAGATACCTAAAACTAGTTTTCCCAAACACCCCTTTCCTAAGAGTAACTTTAATTCACAGCATCATCATCAAAATAGTTGGAACCAAAACATGTCTAGGAACCATCAAGGTCCCAACTACATGCCATGGAACACTTGTCCACCATTTCCATACATGAACCATGATAATTTAATGTTTAACCCAAATGGACTCATGAGATATTGGGGACCAAACGCTTGAGTTTTTCTTTAACTTAGGTGTGCTTGAAAATCAGGTTAAAACCAGACGAGTGGATCAAAGATAGTGGGTGTTCAAGACACATGACGGGAAACAAAAGCCTTTTCTCAACCTACCAAGTGTACGGCGGAGGTAATGTCACATTTGGTAGCAAGCTTAAAAGTAAAATCATCGGAAAAGGTACAATCTCACATGACTCTCTCACTATTGATGATGTTGCTCATGTAGATAACTTAGGATTTAACTTTCTTAGTATTAGTCAATTATGCCGCAAAAAGTATAACGTCCTTTTCAGTGAAAATGGAAGTAAAATACTTAAAGATGGCATAACCGTAGGAAAAGGTGTTTTGAAGAATAATGTTTACGTTATGAAATTAGACAAAACACCTAAAATAAACTTTGTCTCACCTCTTTGGACGAAAACTCAACTCTATGGCATAGACGCTTAGGTCACGCCAATATGAGGCTAATCCAATCCTTATCATCTAAGGAACTCGTTAGGAACTTACCCAAGTTGAAATACGACCAACACTTTTGTGATGCTTGCAAAATTGGGAAACAAGTTCATAATAGCCATAAGGCTAAAAACATGGTGTCTACATCTAGGTGTCTAGAATTGTTACATATGGATTTGTTTGGTCCATCCGCTATACAAAGTTATGGGGGAAACTTCTATACTTTGGTAATAGTAGATGATTACTCTAGGTATACTTGGACTAAGTTTTTGAAAACTAAAAACGAGGCATTTGATAAATTTGAAATTCTAAGTAAGAAAATTCAAAATCAAATAGGAAATAACATTGTGTCTATTAGAACTGACCACGGTCGTGAGTTTGATAACGAAACCCAATTCGGAGCTTTTTGTGATGCTAATCGCATAACACATAATTTCTCGGCTCCTCGAACTCCTCAATCTAATGGTGTAGTAGAACGCAAAAATAGGACAATTCAAGAAATGAGTAGAACAATGTTAAATGAACAAAATATACCACAAAAGTTTTGGTGTCATGCCGTAGATACATCCACATACATCTTAAATAGAGTATTAATTAGACCATTTTTTAAAAAGACTCCATATGAGTTATATAGAGGCAAAAAGCCTACTTTAGGATATTTTAGAGTTTTTGGATGCAAGTGCTTCATTTTAAACACTAAGGATTATCTCACCAAGTTCGACCCAAAGTCGTATGAAGGTGTGTTTCTTTGGTATTCGCAAAATAGTAAAGCCTACATAGTTTTGAACAAAGAAACCTCAAGAGTCGAGGAATCGTTGAACGTAACATTCGAAAAAAGTCCACCTCCCTCCAAGACATCACCTTTGGTAGATGATGACTTAGTTGAAAGTCAAATGGTTGAAAACCAAGAAAACATAGAAAATGACAAAGAAGATGAACCGGTAAAAAAAGAAATAGTCAATATAAAAGAATCTAGAAGTCATCCATTAGATAACATCATAGGTGAAATTAATGAAAGAACATTAAGATCAAAAGTCCAAAACCAAAGTAATTTCTTTTGTTTTGTTTCAACTATTGAGCCTAAAAATATAAATGAGGCCATAAAAGATGAATCTTGGGTCGTAGCAATGCAAGAAGCATTAAATCAGTTTGTTAGGAATGACGTTTGGACATTGGTCCCTCAACCTAAAAATCAAACAATAATTGAAACTAAATGGGTGTTTAGGAACAAAATGGATGAAAATGGAGTAGTGTCTAGAAACAAAGCTAGGCTAGTAGCTCAAGGCTACAATCAACAAGAAGGTATAGATTACGATGAGACATTTGCACCCGTCGCTAGGCTTGAGACAATTAGAATATTACTTGCATATGCATGTGCACACGACTTTAAATTATTCCAAATAGATGTTAAAAGTGTTTTTCTAAATGGTTTTATTAATGAGGAAGTGTACGTTGCACAACCTCCCGGCTTTGCCGATTTTGAAAAACCTAATCATGTCTACAAACTTAAGAAAGTTTTATACGGACTTAAGCGAGCACCAAAAGCTTGGTATGATCGACTTAAGACTTTCCTAGTTGACCATAAGTATACCATGGGCCTAGTAGACAACACTCTTTTCACCAAGAAAAAGGGACCACATATTATCATAGTCCAGATATATGTGGATGACATTATATTCGGTTCAACTTGTCAAGAGTTATGCGATGAATTTTTGAAAATCATGCATGATGAGTTTGAAATGAGTATGATGGAGGAACTAAACTTTTTCTTAGGTCTTCAAATAAAACAATTAGAAGATGGGATATTCTTCAACCAATCTAAGTATATAAGGGATATGCTTAAGAAATTTGGTCTTGAAGACTCCAAACCTATGAAAACACCAATGTCTTCCAAAACCAAACTCACCAAGGATAACGAAAGTGAATCCGTAGATAGCACTAAATATAGAGGAATGATTGGTAGTTTACTCTACCTCACGGCTAGTAGACCAGACATTATGTTTAGTGTTTGTCTATGTGCACGCTTTCAAGAAGATCCCAAAACATCCCATCTTGAAGCCGTTAAACGGATATTTAGATATATTAAAGGTACTACACATTTAGGATTATGGTACCCCAAAGGAACGGGAATAGAAACCATAGTGTATGCCGACTCAGACCATGCCGGTGACTATGTCGATAGAAAAAGTACAAGTGGTATTTGTACTTTTGTTGGGCGTTGTCTCACCTCATGGTTTGCCAAGAAGCAAACAGCCCTAGCAATATCAACAACTGAAGCCGAGTACATGTCTGCAGGAAAGGCGTGTCAACAAGCACTGTGGATGAAACAAGCTCTCATCGACTATGGAATCGAACTCAACGACATTCCCATTCTTTGCGACAACAAAGGAGCTATCGACCTTAGCAAAAATCCAGTCCAACACGCTAGAACCAAACACATAGAAATACGTCACCATTTCCTACGTGACAATGTTCAGAAGGGAAACATCTCAATCGAGAAAGTTTCCTCAGAGGACAACATTGCCGACATTCTTACTAAACCTCTTAAGAGAGCACCCTTTAACTTTCTTAGACTTGGTTTAGGATTAATGGAACCTAGTGAGTAGATAAAACCTTATCTTGAACCTTAGATTAACCAAAAAAACAAAAACCTGAGCTTGATCCACGGAACCAACCGACAACAAGGGCGGACCCCTTGTTTTGGTTCCACCAGATCCGCGGCCCCCTGAGTCAGTTTTTTAGTATATTAAATGAACAACATATACTGTACATCACAACTCCCAAAAACATACCACCTATTGGAACTCGACTCAAAATCATCCAAACTCACAATTTAGGTCATCTCCTTTCACCAATTTGTGCTCTAATCGTCTCTGTAAGTATCCTAATCACATCTACATTCTTGATCCGAGTTTAGGATTTCTATTTCATGCCCAAAATCAAAACTTGGGGTTTATACATATTTTTAGTAAAATCATGAAGCATATTTACTAAATTACATAACAAATCATAGTTTCCTTAATTAGGAATTGCATATCATATGGCATTATCATAATTCATCAAAAACCTCATGAGAAATTTTTATCAAAAATCTTCTCACGACTAGGAAAAACGGTTTTTGAACATTGTTCATACATATACAAAAACGTTATGTTTTAAACACCACTTGCATAATATCTCTTGAATGCTAAAGGGAATACATAATTAATATATATTTTTGGGTACATTCAATCGTAGATACATTGAAGTAGGAGCGTTTGGGTTATCTCTAATTTTGTTATAAAACTTAGATAAACAAAATTTTCATGCATCAAAAGGAGTCGAGATAACCGCACCTCCACATTATCCCCATGTAGGCACACACTAGAAATTATTATACGTATTTTCGATAGTTTTAACTAAACTATGTAATTTTCGTGTCTAGGATAATTGTGGAAAACTAGAAGGGGGGTTGAATAGTTTTATGTCCTTTTTAAATTATATTGTGAAAACTTTGTTTACGTTTTAAAACTTAGATTCGAGTTTATGTGATCTCAACTCTTTGAACAATATGAACAATGTGTATATAAGTAAATATAAATGAGTAATGCAAGTAAGGTAATAAAATGAAATGAAAGTTAGAGATGGAAAGATCTAACCGAGAGACAAGAGATTTATAGTGGTTCGGCTACAAGGACACCTTCCTTGCCCTACTCCACTCCCCGAGCACCAAACTCGATAGTTTTCTTCACTATGTCAACAAGCTCCCTTATGGCGGAGAAAACCTTACACAACTTTAGCTTACACCGGCTTAACGACACAAAGCTAGATGTCGAGTTCTAATCGTAGCTAGAACCAATCTCACAACTTAAACACGACTTAATCACACCTTCTTCTTCACGACTTCTTCACGACTTCTTCACAACTTCTTCACAACTTCTTCACGACTTCTTCATGACACTTCACAACTAAGCACAAGCTATGTACACTTCTACTTCTTCACACCTTCACTACTTACACACCTTAGCAACACAACTTCTCTACTTACACACTAACCTATCCCAAACAATTATACACACAACTATCTAACAACAATACACAACTTATATGCAAATGTATGATGACACAAACAACTTAGGTATCTAAGTTGCAATACTTCTTCTTTAGTTGTTGAAGGAGTATTCTTCTCTTGCACTTGAATGGAGGAAGCTTGGATCACTTGGAAACCAAAGCTTAAGATTATATGATCAAAGGGTTTTTGAAGATATGAAATGAAATCTATAACAGAAAGTTTTAGTGTGCAAGAGGTGAGTAAAAATCCAGGGGAAGGCTGGTATTTATAGGAGAAAAATCTGGATAGCTGGAGCCTACTGGAGCGGGGCCGGCCCCCTTAAATAGGGGGCGGTCCCCTTAATTTTAAGGGGGCCGCCTAGTAAAATTAAGGGGGCCGCCCAAGCTGTCCGTTGGCAAGATTTATCCTTTTGTGGGGAAGGTTTTTCTGGAACATTTTAACTGATTTTGGTTAAAAATTTGAATTCATATTTTTATAAAAGATTAAACATTTTTATTTATGACCTAAAATATTTTTCTAAAAGATATAAAATGTTTTTGACATTTTATAAAAAATCTAGTTATTAAGAAAATGTTCCTTTGATCATATAATGCATTAAGCACTTGTTTATTCATACCTTAAGTGATTAAGTTGTAGAAATGAATATTTACAACTAAATACTTGTTTATTTGATAAGTTTATGTTTAATGAGTTTATATTTTGTGATCATTAAAACATAGAGATATGAATAATGTTTTTAGGCATTATTTATGTCAACAATCTCCCCCTTTTTGATGATTACAAAACTTAAACTTATTAAATCCAAAAATTTATTTTTGGACAAGTATTTAGTGAGTTTATATTCACTTCTCCCCCTTTTTGTAGAATCAAAAAGGTTATGCCGACAAGTTTTAGAAACTAAATTTGTCGGGACGAGAACTCCCCCTTGATGTTTACTCCCCCTCGTTCGAGGGCACCAAGGAAACGAGCTATGGAAATCTTGGCTGCAAAAACAAGTTAGGAGACACAAGATACATATACATAGCAAAAATATTTAGAACAACCAACTAATTTATTTATGCATTCAAGATGATCATATATAACATATGAATCATCATTACATTACATAAAATATTTTAAACATAATGATTACAACATAACAAGAAACACTAATGGTCTTCATATTGCCAAAGAGAGCGATTGGACTTGCTTGCGACACAAAAGGGTGAGGGATTTTATTTTGAGGCGGAAAACATGTGGATGGATTTTAGTTATGTGATGGTGATGGAAATGGAGCGGATCCATTGATGTTATATCGTTGTAGTGGAGGAATGGGATGAGGACGAGTGAGTAGATATTCGATCAAAGAAATATCTTCACTTAAGTGGAGGATTTGTTTTTGAAGGAAGATGCAACAAGGGCAATAGTGGGTGTGGTTTGTAACTTGATCCAAGTTAAGAGAGTGGGGTAGGCAATTTGAGTAAGGTGAGGATGGAGGTTGTCCCTTGGTGCGTTGTGTGAGATGCATAGCAAGGAGATCACTAAGATCATGGATTTGGTTAATCTCTTCATGAAGCTTTTGCCTTTCATGAATGGGGATTTGGTTATTTGGTGGAAATGGATGGTATTGGGGTGAAAAGTTTGATGTTTGACCAAGGTGATGAGGGTTTTCAAGGATTCCATTGAAGTTGGTTTGATGTTTAGGGGAGTAGTTTGGAATGAATGTGGATGTTTGGCCAAAATGGTAGGGTTTGTGAAATGGTTCAGTGGAATGAGGTTGTGATCTTGGAGAGTAGTTGGGGATGAATGATGATGGAGGTGTTGGTTGTCTAGTTGTGATGGGCTTGTGGTGAGGGTGAGGTTTTCTTTTCCATCCGGGTTTTAAGGTCATCCTTGCTAGCTTTGAGGTTTTTGGTTTTTGGTTGATAGGAGAAGACATGATGGGATGATTGAATGTGGTGAGATATGGGGTTATTTATAGTGGATGATTTGTGTTGTTTAGGAATGGATAGGCTTGTTGGGTGATTAGGACAGAATGTGTTTGTGAATTTGGGGAAGTATAGGATCAAAAGGGCTAAAAAGTAGAAAAATATTCTGTGAACCCGTCCAGCAGATGGCCGGTCCCCTTAATTATGGGCGGTCCCCTTAATAATTAAGGGGGCCGCCTTATAAATTAAGGGGGCCGCCCATCTGGTACTTTTCTGGGTTCCAGAAATGGATTTTTCTGCAGAAATAGGTGAGGATGGCTATGTTTTGAGCTTTTGGTTTTAGGCAAGTCCCATTCTTTGAGGCAATAGAGAAACATATTAAGCATGCATGGCATATAAGATAAATAAATAAGCAAGCAATAATTAATATCTAGCAATTTAGAGAATTAAGGAAACTAATCATCTAATGCAAGGGTAATGAAGCAAAGGCACTAGAAACTAATGGGGAATAGGTGATGGAACAATTGTGAGAATATGATTAATAAGCTTGTTCTAGTGTGTGCCTATATGCAACAAATGTGAAGATGTGATTGTTTCGACTCCTAAATGCAAAAATTTCCTAAGAAACAATCCAAGGTTTCCTTGATTTGATTTTGCTCAATATATGAATGTCAAAGATGTATATATTAGATTATATAGTTTGACAATTCATGTGAGATCTTTATGCATGAAAAAAAATGTTTTTAGCTTTATTCAACAATGTAAGAAAAATGGTTTTCATGTGTTTTCCTAGATGTGAGAATGATTTGTAGAAAATAGATTGGGTTTTGTGTATAAATATGTTTATGCAAAGAAATGTCCCAATCTTTTATTTTGTGCAAAACAGATTCCTAGACTCAGATGGGAGGAAACAGAAAAAAAATTACAGACAGATGGCCGGTCCCCTTAATGACAAGCCGGTCCCCTTAATAATTAAGGGGACCGCCTTTATAACATTAAGGGGTCCGCCCATCTGAAGAAAAATGTACCAAAGATGCAGAAAATTCAGTCAATTTGTTCCATCATTCCTAGGCCTAAACGTAAGTGGTTAAAGAGTTCACGCTTAAGGGGCTTAGTGAATATGTCTGCTAAGTTATCTTCCGATGCAACCTTTTCTATAGATATGTTTCCTTTTTGAACGTTATCGCGGAGGAAGTGGTGGCGTATTTCTATATGTTTAGTCCTAGAGTGTTGAACGGGATTCTTACTTAAATCTATAGCACCTTTGTTATCACACATAATTGGGACATCATCTAACTTAATGCCATAATCTACGAGAGCTTGTTTCATCCATAGTGCTTGTTGGCATGCCTTTCCAGCGCTTACATATTCGGCTTCTGTGGTAGAAATAGCAAGAGTGGTTTGCTTCTTCGAGAACCAAGATGTTAGACAACATCCCATTAACGTGCAAATTCCGCTAGTGCTTTTTCTATCCACGTAGTGTCCCGCATGATCCGAATCCGCATAGACGATGGTTTCTATGCCCGATCCCTTAGGATACCATAATCCTAAGTGTATAGTGCCTTTAATGCATCGGAAGATACGCTTAACCGCTTCTAGGTGAGAGGTTTTGGGATCCTCTTGGAAGCGAGCACAAAGGCAGACACTAAACATGATATCCGGTCTACTTGCCGTTAAGTATAGTAAACTACCTATCATTCCTCTATACTTAGTGTTTTCTACGGACTCACCCTCTTCATCTCTTGTGAGTTTTACTTCCGTAGACATCGGTGTCTTCATGGGCTTAGCGTCTTCTAATCCAAATTTCTTAAGCATTTCCTTAATATACTTAGATTGATTAAAAAATATTCCATCTTCTAATTGTTTTATTTGTAATCCTAGGAAGAAATTAAGTTCACCCATCATACTCATCTCAAACTCATCATGCATGATTTTGGCGAATTCATCACACATATCCTGACAAGTCGATCTGAATATAATGTCATCGACATATATTTGGACAATGATGAGATTTGGGCTTTTCTTTTTCGTGAAAAGAGTGTTATCTACCATTCCCATGGAATAATCATGTTTAATAAGAAATGCTTTTAATCGATCATACCAAGCCTTGGGAGCTTGTTTGAGTCCATATAAAGCTTTTTTGAGTTTATAAACATAATCAGGTTTTGCGAAGTCAATGAATCCTGGAGGTTGTGTCACGTATACCTCCTCATTGATAAAACCATTAAGGAATGCACTTTTCACATCCATTTGAAATAACTTAAAATCTAGGGCGCATGCATAGGCAAGTAGTATTCTTATAGATTCTAATCTAGCTACGGGGGCATAAGTTTCGTCATAATCTATTCCTTCTTGTTGATTATATCCTTGGGCAACTAACCTAGCTTTGTTCCTAGTAACTATTCCATTTTCGTCTAACTTATTTCTATAAACCCACTTAGTTCCTATGATGGTCATGTTCATGGGATTTGGGACTAGTTCCCAAAAGTCATTAGTCTTAAATTGATTTAGTTCTTCTTGCATAGCCATAACCCAACTTGCATCTTTTAATGCCTCATTTATATTTGTAGGTTCTATAGTTGATAGGAAACAAAAGAAGTTATTTTTATCTTGAGCTTGTGATCTAAGGGCTCTTTGATTTAGGTTTCCTATTATATTATCTAACGGGTGTGATTTAGATTTCTTAACATTTACTATTTCATTTTCACCTAATATTATATCTTCATTATCATCGCCTAAGGGTTTAATTTTACTAACCTCAATAGCTTCTTCTTCAACTAGGTCATCATCTTCTAGGGGCAATGTCTTAGGTGGTGGTGGAGTTTCATCAAATGTTACATTTAAGGACTCTTCTACTTTCATAGTGTGTTTATTAAGTATTATGTATGCTTTACTATTTTGCGAGTACCCTAGAAAGATTCCTTCGTACGACTTAGGATCAAACTTAGTAAGGTAATCTTTTGTATTGAGAACAAAACATTTGCTCCCGAATACCCTAAAGTAATTTAGATTAGGTTTTCTACCTCTTAATAATTCATATGGGGTTTTTCCTAAAATTTGCCTAATTGAGACTCTATTTATTATAAATGTCGATGTATCTACAGCGTGACACCAAAATTTTTGTGGGATAGATTGTTCATTTAGCATTGTTCTACTCATTTCTTGTAAGGTTCGATTCTTTCTTTCTACTACCTCATTTGATTGTGGAGTGCGAGGAGCGGAGAAATTGTGAGATATCCCATTTAAATCACAATATTTTCCGAATTGCACTTCGTTATCAAATTCCCGACCATGGTCCGTCCTAATTGATACTATAGAACATCCTAATTTATTTTGAATCATTTTACTAAATATTTCAAACTTATTAAAGGCTTCGGTTTTATCACTTAAAAATCTAGTCCACGTGTATCGTGAATAGTCATCTACAATTACTAAGGTATAACGATTACCTCCGTAACTCTGCAGAGCGGTTGGACCAAAAAAGGTCCATGTGTAATAATTCTAGGCATCTAGTAGTGGAGACTATATTCTTAGCTTTGTGACTGGCATGTTCTTGTTTTCCTATTTTACATGCATCGCAAAAGTTTTGGTCATATCTTAGGTTAGGCAAGTTTCTAACTAATTCTTTAGAGGCTAGGGATTGTATTTGTTGCATATTTGCGTGACCTAATCTTCTATGCCACAATGTAGAGTTTTCATCTAAGGTTGCTAGACATATTTTATCTTCCGGTTTATTTCCTAGTTTCATAACATATACGCCACCTTTCCTAACTCCTCTACCTATGACCTTTCCGTCCTTAACTATTTCGCTATCTTTACTTGTAAAAGTAACCCTACACTTATTATCGCATATTTGTCCTATACTAAGCAAGTTATATGTTAAGTTATCTACATGCTCAACATTTTCAATAGTTAGGGAGTCTTGAGAGATCGTACATTTGCCAATGATTTTTCCACGAAAATCACTACCGAAAATAACATTACCTCCATTGTATGCCTTGTAGGAGGAGAATAGCTTCCGGTTTCCCGTCATGTGCTTCGAGCATCCACTATCCTTAATCCATTCGTCGGGCTCCAAATTTGTCCCAAGACATATTTCATCGGTGGCTTGAGCTACAAGGCACTTTTCATCTTTTGCTTTGTCCGCTTCATCTTTGTCGCTATCGCTCCATGTTCCACTAACAAATGCACTTTCGTAATCATAACCCGGTGGCTTTGGACATTCGCCAATGAGATGGTTTTGGCTTCCACATCTAAAGCACTTTCTTTTCCCGTAGTTATCATTTCTATTTCTTTGTAGCGATCTTCTTTCATCTCGCGGTTGTCTCGTGAATCTTCCTCGTCTCTTGAAGAATTTCTTGAATACTCTTACGGCCATTGCATATTCTTTGTCTTCACTATCGTCACTTGAATCATCGTCATCACTAAGTTCCTTTTTAGCTTTTAGCGCGAGAGACTTTATTTGATCTTTCTTGCTCTTGACCATTTCTGAGTCCCTCTTTATAATTTCTTCATGAACCTTCAAGTTGCCAATAAGCTCATCAAGTGATAACGTCATCAAGTTCTTTGACTCTTCAATCGCTGTGACCTTCGCGCGCCATTTCGGATGTAATGCCCTAAGAAATTTCCTTACACAATTTTTGCTAGAAAAAGTCTCATCAAGTGCTTTTAAACTTGTGATGATTGTGTTAAATTTAGCAAATGCATTATCAATAGATTCCTCTTCAGGAATTGTAAATTGTTCATATTGTTGCACAAGAAGATCTATTTTGTTATCTTTGACTTGACTATTACCTTGGTGAGTGATTAGTAAAGAATCCCAAATCTCTTTTGCGGTTTGACACATAAAGATTCTTTCATATTCTTTGCGTGGTAACGCGTTATAAATTACCATTTTAGCTTCATTATTTTTTGCTAGTTTCTTTTTTAAATCATCATTTTGTTTTTCAAAAGGTACAATTTCATCTATTTTAGTTAGGATATTATATTGAATAGGGGGAAAATCACCATAGGTAATAACATGCCAAAGATCAAGATCCTTTGATTTCACATAAGTTTCGAATCTATTTTTCCAATAAAGAAAACCATCACTTTCAAATAGTGGTGGTCTTTGCATAGATTGCCCTTCTAAATATTTTAAGGATTCCATAGATCGTTTCAAGTTTTAAAATACAGTTAATTTTAAAAATCTTGTTTGACGTGGCTCTTGATACCAATTGTGGAAAACTAGAAGGGGGGTTGAATAGTTTTATGTCATTTTTAAATTTTATTGTGAAAACTTTGTTTACGTTTTAAAACTTAGATTCGAGTTTATGTGATCTCAACTCTTTGAACAATATGAACAATGTGTATATAAGTAAATATAAATGAGTAATGCAAGTAAGGTAATAAAATGAAATGAAAGTTAGAGATGGAAAGATCTAACCGAGAGACAAGAGATTTATAGTGGTTCGGCTACAAGGACACCTTCCTTGCCCTACTCCACTCCCCGAGCACCAAACTCGAGAGTTTTCTTCACTATGTCAACAAGCTCCCTTATGGCGGAGAAAACCTTACACAACTTTAGCTTACACCGGCTTAACGACACAAAGCTAGATGTCGAGTTCTAATCGTAGCTAGAACCAATCTCACAACTTAAACACGACTTAATCACACCTTCTTCTTCACGACTTCTTCACAACTTCTTCACGACTTCTTCATGACACTTCACAACTAAGCACAACCTATGTACACTTCTACTTCTTCACACCTTCACTACTTACACACCTTAGCAACACAACTTCTCTACTTACACACTAACCTATCCCAAACAATTATACACACAACTATCTAACAACAATACACAACTTATATGCAAATGTATGATGACACAAACAACTTAGGTATCTAAGTTGCAATACTTCTTCTTTAGTTGTTGAAGGAGTATTCTTCTCTTGCACTTGAATGGAGGAAGCTTGGATCACTTGGAAACCAAAGCTTAAGATTATATGATCAAAGGGTTTTTGAAGATATGAAATGAAATCTATAACAGAAAGTTTTAGTGTGCAAGAGGTGAGTAAAAATCCAGGGGAAGGCTGGTATTTATAGGAGAAAAATCTGGACAGCTGGAGCCTACTGGAGCGTGGCCGGCCCCCTTAAATAGGGGGACGGTCCCCTTAATTTTAAGGGGGCCGCCTAGTAAAATTAAGGGGGCCGCCCAAGTTGTCCATTGGCCAGATTTGTCCTTTTGTGGGGAAGGTTTTTCTGGAGCATTTTAACTGATTTTGGTTAAAAATTTGAATTCATATTTTTATAAAAGATTAAACATTTTTATTTATTACCTAAAATGTTTTTCTAAAAGATATAAAATGTTTTTGACATTTTATAAAAAATCTAGTTATTAAGAAAATGTTCCTTTGATCATATAATGCATTAAGCACTTGTTTATTCATACCTTAAGTGATTAAGTTGTAGAAATGAATATTTACAACTAAATACTTGTTTATTTGATAAGTTTATGTTTAATGAGTTTATATTTTGTGATCATTAAAACATAGAGATATGAATAATGTTTTTAGGCATTATTTATGTCAACAATAATCATGCCTCCCGCGACATACTATGATCACAAAGATACCCGCAAATACCTACCTCAACTCCATAAAACCAAAGGACTCTCTAGCGACCAAGTCAAAATCTTTACGGCTTTGGAAAAACGTTATGTTCACGAGGGTAGAACCATAGACCCCTCATTCTTAGAAGGCACCAACATCCGAGAACAACTAGCTACTATCCAGTTTGATTGTCTTCTAGACATAGATGAACCAATAATTCCTACATTCATACTAGAATTCTATGCTAGCGTTGTTCTTAGTTCAAACGACTATGGCCTCATGAGCATCCATTTCAAAGCTAACCACCATGAATTCACCATTCCTTTGAACCATTTCGCGGAAGTACTAGGAGTTCCGAATCAAGGAACTTGCTTCTATTCGGACAAATGGTCATTGTCCATCCTCGATTCCAACCTTGATCGTATGCATCCATATGACACACCCCTAACTCTAAAAGAAACCATCCATGAGCATCTTTTTATCCCCAGGACCACCCACACTAAGACAAGTAGAGGTAGATCGAGATCCGTTTGGCATGGAGCTAAACGAGCTTATGCCTCAATTTAAAAAGATAGAAGAGGTTCTTAGGGCTAACGTCATAAGTACCATAGGGAATAGGGATCATGTCAACGCAAGCCTTTGTTACATGCTATATTGTGTGTCTACTCGCCAACAATTCAACTTAGCTTATTATATCGCCAAAAGAATGGCCGATATTCCAGTTTTAGGCACCACTGCCATGCCTTACGGGATGCTTCTTACCCGTTTCTATCGAGCTTTTGCACCCATTCCTCCAAACTCTAAAGGTTTCGTACCCAACTACAACGAAATAGAACACGCCTTTGTACCTCTGAGTGATCATAGGGTAGCCGTAGCAAGAGGAAAATGAGCTCATCCTCCAACCTCATCATCATCATCATCGGTTAGCGAGGATGATGGTTTTCCAAATTCTAGGATCCCTCCACCCGAATACATGAGTCAACTTCCTTCCATTGAAAACCAATCCGAGGAGTTTCGACAAACAAGAGGGATGGTAAAGAATATTGGCCGTTGGATCATGAAGCTTAACAAGAAGCTCGACAAGAAGTGAGGATTAGGGAGTGTTTGGTATAAGACAATTTAAAACAATGATGTGTCAAATTATTGTGTTCTTAGAATATTATGTTTGTGTGATACATTGATGTGAACTAACATAACCTTGCAGGACGATAACACGTGATGTTATCAAATTTTCATGCTTAAGCCATCGTTTGGCTTAACTCTCTTTTATGGTAAGCTTAATACCATCAGATTGATTTCTATATTCACATGTGTTAGAACCTGTGTTTTTGTGTTTATTCAGTCATAACAAATTAATTACATAGGATTTAGGAAAATTTTTGCGATTTCAACGGGTTTCGGGTAGTTTCGTAAGCCCTCTGTTAAGAAAATTCATTCGGCGGATATGGCGGACCCAAGTTATGGGTTCCGTCTGTTGAATACTTTGGCTCGGCCAAATTTCATTCTGCGGATTCTGAGGAACCAAAATAAGGGTTCCGCACTTGTTATCATTTGGATCCACCCCTCCAACAGTAACCTTTTCAAATTTCCCGACTAATCTCGATCCTTAGATTATAGATTCTAGTTGTTAGGATTATTCTACTGATCAGTAGGCACATTAGGATAATTTAGGAACACTTATCCAAGGGGAGCTTTAAGTTCTCAAAATCATTGAATCATTCTTGGTGCTCCAAATTAGGGGGAGTTATAACCAAGAACAGTTCACCACATTCCGCTATGCGTTTCTTCTTTTTGTTTTGACAAAAAGGGGGAGATAGGATTAAGTTCATACATCACAGTACATGCTGTTATGCTTAGAATAGTTTTCACAACTTGCATAAAACTAACTTAATCTATATTTTTAAAAGACTTTCACTTTACTTACTCCATTGCTTAAAAATAAATGTTATGTTTTGTCATCAACAAAAAGGGGGAGATTGTTAATACAAATATCGTCCTGTTAATACAAATATCGTCCTAAAAACGTTATTTATATTTTACGATCTTTACTTAGTTTTGTTAATGACAATTACAAAGTATATCTTTAATCAAATTATAAATATTAGCTAAAGTCTCTTTAGAACACATTTTACATTTCACAAGTTTACTTAGAAATACATTTCATACATCTACATGTTTATTTCCTTAAAAGGAAACTTTATTTCTAAAATGATACAATGACATCATGGCATGCATCATACATGTAATCTTGGTAAGATCTTGTAATATCTTGGATAGATCTTCAAGTAAGATAGTTGACATTGGAAGATCTTGATATGAAAACACTAAGATATGGAAAGATTGGAGAGATTTGGAAAATCTCTTAGCTGTCTTACCTCTGGCATACCCACGGATCGACATAAAGGACGGATCCCTTTTAAGGGATCCGCCGAGTGTTTATCAGCTTGCCTATAAATAGCAAGCTGATCACTTGGCCTTCTCATCACTCATATAGCTTAAGTACATACTCATTCATATTACTAACATCATTCATTCATATCATTTGATCTATCTTTTGTAGCAAATAAGATTAAGCATCGAGGTTCAACACAGACGTGTAAACCTTTAGTATAGTTACTGTGTGATCTTTGTGTAATTCACACATCATTATTTGTATCATTTATCTCAGTGAGTGTGGTTAGTGTTTTAGTCCTCAAAACACAAAGTGTGAAGGGAGTGGTTGTACCCTTGTGAAAGAACTCGACATCTAGCTTAGTGTCGGTAATTGTATAGGCGACGTTGGGTTGGTTCTGCCCTGAAGTAGAACTCGGTGTTTAGCTTAGTACCGAAAAAGGAAGTAAGCAACGTGTAAAGGTTTTCTCCACCTAGAAGAGAGTTTGTTTCTTAGTGAAGGATAACTCTCGACTTAGAGGCTCGAGGAGTGGAGTAGGGCAAGGAAGAGAGTCCTTGTAGCCGAACCACTATAAACATCCGTGTTGTGTGGTTTGATCTTTCCTCTCTTTACTTTTCATATATATTGTGTGAATACTTGTTTGTGATTGTTTCCTTTGAATTAACATAGAGTAACAAAGCGAATTAATATTAATCAGTAAAACTATTCAACCCCCCTTCTAGTTTTCCACAATTGGCATCAAGAGCTACGTAACTTAAGACTTTTAAAATATATTGTATTTTAAAACTTAAAACAATCCATGGATTTTGAAAACTTTAAAGAAGGGAAATCTATGCAAAGACCACCTCTATTTGAACCAAATTGCTTTATATATTGGAAGAATCGCTTTGAGACATATGTAAAGTCAAAGGACATAGATCTGTGGTATATAATTGTTGAGGGTGATTACAAGCCCATTAGTAATGATATTTCGGGTGGTCGGGATGTAGGAGCTTCTCTTACTCGTCACAGTGATGAGCAAAAGAAGTTGATTTCCAAAAACAATGAAGCCAAAATGATGCTTTACAATGCCTTACCTAAGAAAGAATATGAAAGAGTTTTTATGTGTAAAACGGCTAAAGATATTTGGCAATCTCTTATTATCACTCATCAAGGGAACTCACAAGTCAAAGATAACAAAATTGATCTTCTTGTTCAACAATATGAACAATTTGTTATCTCTGAAGATGAGACCATTGATGGTGCTTTTGCTAAGTTTAATACTATTATTACATCTCTTAAAGCACTTGACGAATCTTTTTCTAGTAAGAACTTTGTCAGGAAATTTCTTAGAGCACTTCATCCTAAGTGGAGAGCAAAGGTGACGGCTATTGAAGAATCCAAGGATCTCTCGAGCATGACACTAGATGAGCTCATAGGAAATCTCAAAGTTCACGAAATGGTGATGAAAAAGGATTCAGAAATAGTTAAAGGGAAGAAGGAGAAAATAAAGTCCATTGCCTTGAAAGCTAGAGTTGAGTCAAGTGATGATGAAGTGTCTTGTTCAAGTAGCGAAAACGAAGAATATGCCATGGCCGTAAGAGATTTCAAGAAGTTCTTCAGGAGACGAGGGAAGTTCGTAAAACCACCTCGTGAAGAAAAGAAATCTTTACGAAAAGACCGTGATGATAGAAAAGGAAAGTTAGATAGGAAGTGCTATAGATGTGGAGATTCTGGTCACTTTATAGGTGAATGTCCAAAGCCTCCAAAGAACAAGTCTCAAAAAGCATTCGTTAGTGGAGCTTGGAGTGATAGTGATGGAGATGATGATGAGCCTAAGAACAACGAAGTTGCCCTTATGGCTCATGACACAGAAGAGGTACATTCTGACTCATACTCCTCTATAGATGATGAAACCTTAGAAATAGAATATAACAAGCTGTGTGATATCACATTAAAAATCATCAACAAAAACAAATTCTTGAAAACTAAAACAACACTTTTAGAAAAAGAAGTGTATTGGCTTAAAGAAAAAGAGATACGAATGGAAAAAGGGAAAAATAGTAAAGATACATGTGTCTCTTGTCAAGAACTAAAATTAGAATTAGATGCACTAAAAACTTCACAGGAAGATCTCATTAAGCAAAACTCTAAGTTTAAAAGGTTTGATAAAAACATAAGTTGTGCAGATGAGATAATGAAGATGCAAAAACTTCATCATGATAAAACCAGATTAGGTTTTATGAAACTAGGAACCTTAAGTGACTTTAAGAAACAAACTGTGAATGAAAAAGAAACTGTTTCAACTAAGTCAGAAGCTCACGGATCCGACGGATCCAAAGTTTTGGTTCCGTCAGTTGTACCCAAGGGATCCGCGGGTACAGAAGTTGAACAGAAGGTTCAGAAAATAGACCGTACTGAATTTGTTAAGGTCACTAGAAAACCTAGTACTAGTACAACTAATAACAAGCTAAAACCAGCAGTGTTTATAGGGAGAGGTCAAGCTAGGAATGAGTATAGAGTTAAAACAATACAACAGAGACCTCAAACTAGTTTTCCCAAACACCCCTTTCCTAAGAGTAATGTTAATTCACAACATCATTATCAAAATAATTGGAATCAAAATATGCCTAGAAACTTTCAAGGTCCCAATTACATGCCATGTAACTATTATCCTCCATTTGCTTACATGAACCATGATAATGTTATGTTTAACACAAACGGACCCATGAGATATTGGGGACCAAACGCTTGAGTCTTTATTGAACTTAGGTGTTCTTAAAAGTTGAACTTGAACCTGATGAGTGGATCAAAGATAGTGGGTGTTCAAGACACATGACGGGAAACAAAAGCCTTTTCTCCACTTACCAAGTGTACCACGGAGGTAATGTCACATTTGGTAGCAAGCTTAAAAGTAAAATCATCGGAAAAGGTACAATCTCTTATGACTCCCTCTCTATTGATGATGTTGCTCATGTTGATAATTTAGGTTTTAACTTACTTAGTATAAGTCAATTGTGCCGCAAAAAGTATAACGTCATTTTCAGTGAAAATGGAAGTAAAATACTTAAAGATGGCATAACAGTAGGAAAAGGTGTCTTAAAGAATAACGTATATGTTATGAAATTAGATAAAACACCGAAAGACAAGCTTTGTCTTACTTCTCTGGACGAAAACTCAACCTTATGGCATCGACGCTTAGGTCACGCCAATATGAGGTTAATTCAATCCTTATCATCCAAAGAACTCGTTAGGAACCTACCTAAGTTGACATATGACCAACACTTTTGTGATGCTTGCAAAATTGGGAAACAAGTGCATAATAGCCATAAGGCTAAAAACATGGTATCTACGTCTAGGTGTCTAGAATTGTTACATATGGATTTCTTTGGCCCATCGGCTATACAAAGTTATGGAGGTAATTTTTACACATTAGTTATAGTAGATGATTACTCTAGGTATACATGGACTAAATTTTCGAAAACCAAAAAATGAGGCCTTTGATAAATTTGAAATTCTAAGCAAGAAAATCCAAAATCAATTAGGAAGTAACATAGTATCTATTAGAACTGACCATGGTCGAGAATTTGACAACGAAATCCAATTCGGAACATTCTGTGATAAAAATGGAATAACTCATAATTTCTCGGCTCCTCGAACTCCACAATCTAATGGTGTAGTAGAACGGAAAAATAGGACAATTCAAGAAATGAGTAGAACTATGTTAAATGAACAAAACATACCTCAAAAGTTTTGGTGTCACGCAGTAGATACTTCCACATATATCCTAAATAGAGTTTTAATTAGACCATTTTTAAATAAAACTCCTTATGAACTTTATCGAGGCAAAAAGCCTACTTTAGGATATTTTAGAGTGTTTGGAAGCAAGTGCTTCATTTTAAACACAAAGGATTATCTCACCAAATTCGACCCAAAGTCGTATGAAGGTGTATTTCTAGGATATTCACAAACTAGTAAAGCATACATAGTTTTGAACAAGGAAACCTCAAGAGTCGAGGAATCATTGAACGTAACATTCGATGAATGTCCACCTCCCTCTAAGACATCACCTTTGGTAGATGATGACTTAGTTGAAAACCAAATGGTTGATAATCAGGAAAATGTTGAAAATGATAAAGAAGATGAACCAATAAAAAGAGATTTAGTCAACATCAAAGAAGATAAAAGTCATCCATTAGAAAACGTCATAGGAAAACTCAATGAAAGAACATTAAGGTCTAAAGCTCAAAATGAAAGTAATTTCTTTTGTTTTGTTTCAACAATAGAACCTAAAAATATAAATGAAGCAATAAAAGATGAATCTTTGGACATTAGTTCCTCAACCTAAAAATCAAACCATAATAGGTACCAAATGGGTTTTTAGAAATAAAATGGATGAAAATGGCATAGTATCTAGAAACAAAGCTAGACTAGTAGCACAAGGCTACAATCAACAAGAAGGAATAGATTACGATGAAACATTTGCACCCGTAGCTAGACTTGAGTCTATTAGAATACTACTTGCATATGCATGTGCACATGATTTTAAATTATTTCAAATGGATGTCAAAAGTGCATTTTTAAATGGCTTTATAAATGAAGAGGTATATGTAGCACAACCTCCCGGCTTTGCCGATTTTGAAAAACCAAATCATGTTTACAAATTAAAGAAAGCTTTATACGGACTTAAGCAAGCACCAAAAGCTTGGTATGATCGACTTAAGACCTTCTTAGTTGACCATAAGTACACCATGGGCCTAGTAGATAACACTCTCTTTACCAAGAAAAAGGGATCACATATTATCATCGTCTAGATATATGTGGATGACATTATATTTGGTTCAACTTGTCAAGAGTTATGTGATGATTTCTTAAAAATCATGCATGACGAGTTTGAAATGAGTATGATGGGGGAACTAAACTTTTTCTTAGGTCTCCAAATAAAACAATTACAATATGGGATATTCTTCAACCAATCAAAGTATATCAAAGATATGCTTAAGAAGTTTGGTCTTGAAGACTCAAAACCAATTAAAACACCTATGTCCTCCGAAACCAAACTCACAAAGGATGAAGAAAATGAATCCGTAGATAGCACTAAATATAGGGGAATGATTGGTAGTTTACTCTATCTTACGGCTAGTAGGCCAGACATAATGTTTAGTGTTTGTCTATGTGCACGTTTTCAAGAAGATCCCAAAATATCCCATCTTGAAGCCGTTAAACGGATATTTAGGTACATCAAAGGCACTACACATGTAGGATTATGGTATCCCAAAGGAATGGGTGTAGAAACCATAGTGTATGCCGACTCAGACCATGCCGGTGACTATGTTGATAGGAAAAGTACTAGTGGTATTTGTACTTTTGTAGGATATTGTCTCACCTCATGGTTCGCTAAGAAACAAACAGCCCTCGCAATCTCAACGACAGAGGCAGAGTATGTGTCTGCAGGAAAGGCGTGTCAACAAGCACTGTGGATGAAACAGGCTCTCGTAGACTATGGAATCAAACTCAACGACATCCCCATTCTTTGTGACAAAAAAGGAGCTATCGACCTCAGCAAAAATACGGTCCAACACGCTAGAACCAAACACATTGAAATACGTCATCATTTCCTACGCGACAATGTTCAGAAGGGAAATATCTCAATTGAGAAAGTTTCCTCAGAGGACAACATTGCCGACATCCTCACAAAACCTCTCAAAAGAGAACCTTTCAACTACCTTAGACTTGGATTAGGATTAATGGAACCTAGTTATTAGAATAGACAGTAGAGTAAACCTTAGTTTAACCAAACTCGACACTAAACCAAAAACTGTGTTCTGATCCCGCGGATCCAAACGATAATAAAGGCGGATCCTTTATTTTGGATCCGCCGGATCCGTTACATGCACAGGTTGTTATATTATAAAATAAACAAGGGATAATTACTAAAATAGCCCGATTGCCCAAGTGCTAAGAGTATCTAGCCCGCTCACAGAAAATTCCCCCCTTAGCCCAGGGCAACTGATCCGACGGACCACAGGACGCCACGTCACCGACCAAAGTATATATACAACTGTTGATACGGTGTATAAGGGATGTATTGTATTTTGGGCAACTTTTGAATTTTGGGCAACAAATACATGAACAAAAGGATATTTTGGTCATTTTACTCCTATATTCAACTCATATAAGCCATCTGATCTCACAACCCTTCACAACATTCAAATCATATAAACCATCTCACCACCCGCGCCACCACCATCCGACGCCACCACCACCTGACGCCACCAGCCTTTGGAAAACAGACCCCAAGTGTTGGATGTGGCAGGTTAACAACCCTGCTAGTGGTGACGTTATAGCTTCAGTTACGCGCATGGGTGAGTTCATTTTCATTCTAACTTATTCATTTCCAGATTAAATGATTTACTTACAAATTGAGTTGTTCGTATTTAGGGGTGTTTGGGATTGTGTATGGAAACTACTTATTGTGTTTTACAGAGTAACTTTTAACAAAACAAAAATAGAAGTTGTTTCAATAACACAATTCCAAACACCCTTTACTAATGCCCTCTCGTTCTTGAATATGTGAATACACGAAGATGTAAAAATACATTAGTAGTTTATGCTATACTTTATACCCTTGGAAAATGCACATATACCTTTTAGCTTACCGAAAGGAATGTAAACATCATTGAGAATGTAAATACTTGTATGCATTAGTACACTTAATTTTTTTTTTTTTTAAAGTGAATAAAAATATGGTTAAATTTGGCCTATAGTGATTGCAGTTGTTCAACACGGAGTATTTCATTGTAACGGCTCCAAGCCTCCAATGTCTAAACTACAAAATGTAGCAAAAAATACCCAAACTTAGCCTAGAGTGGTTATTAATTTTCACAGCTGGTAATTTCACTTGGTTGGTTGCAAATTCATTATCCAGGCTTAGTATGATTATAAAGTGAATTATCATTTTGACACGTTTTAACATAGCTCATTTTGATCCATTACCCAACCCGCCCAATTGTACCTTGACATGAATGAAACCATTTCTAATCTCACAAAGAATTCTGGAAGCTAAAATTCATTTGCTTATATTTACAGGGTTCCATCAGTGTCGATGGGGTTACAAAGATGTTCAGGATCTTGAGGGTGTCGTTGCTGGCAATGCAAAAGCCAATATCCCCCTAGAGGTTATGTGGACCGATATAGACTATATGGATGCTTACAAAGATTTCACATTAGACCCCATCAACTTCCCTTTAGCAAAAATGTCAGCATTTGTTCAAAATCTTCACCAAAATGGTCAGAAATACGTGCTCATATTAGATCCAGGTAACACAACCATCTGTTAGACATTATTTCAAGTAAAGTATTTTGGAGTTTGGACTAATGGAAGAATAAAACTAACTGTTGTTATGATTAGGTATCAGTGTGAACACGACATACGCGACATACATAAGAGGACTACAAGCGGATATCTATATAAAGCGTGACGGTATACCTTATTTAGGGAAAGTTTGGCCCGGTAATGTTTATTTCCCAGATTTTTTAAATCCAAAAGGAGAATTATTTTGGGGCGACGAGATCAACAGATTTCGTGATCTTCTACCCTTTGATGGCATTTGGCTCGACATGAACGAAGAATCTAATTTCATATCATCTCCTCCATCTCCCTCTTCTAAACTTGATAACCCTCCTTACAAGATTAACAATTCGGGAATCCAAATGCCTATTAATAATAGAACTGTGCCTGCTAGTGCTTTGCATTGCGGGAATATCACTGCTTATGATGCACATAACTTGTATGGATTTTTGGAAGCTAAGGCAACAAATGATGCATTGGTTAAAATAACAAGTAAACGTCCATTTATACTTTCTAGATTGACGTTTGTGGGGTCTGGGAGATATACAGCACCCTGCTAGTGGTGACGTTATAGCTTCAGTTACGCGCATGGGTGATAGGGAAACAAAAGATGCAATTGGTTCAGCATATGATGCTTTTACCCGTATGGATCCTCAAATTCTTCACTGTTTATTACATGAAGTCACTGTGATTAATTTGCTATCATCATTTTCGTTGCAATTGCTTTTTAATTGATCAATTTATTAATTGATCATTTGTTGCAGATTGGAGCAAGCTTACTGCTTCTGACAGGAGTAGTCACCTCCGTAACTGGTAGTAAATGTCGATATTAATGTTATTTTGTTTATTAATTATATAATGCTTGGTTACTCTTGTTATACATGGTTGAAAGATGGCTGATCATTCAGTTAACATATGATTGAAGGTATAACTTACTGATTAAACATAAAGAAGGCATATTGATTTGGAATATTCATGTTTTCGAGGTCAAGTTTACATTTTCCTTTTCTTAAAATTTTCAGGTTACGTATGGGGCTACTTTCATAGAGTACTTTGCAGAGGAGGCAAAACGTGTTTATGGTGATATAATACCCTCGCCTTTGCCTGATCGTCGGCTTTTTGTTTTAAAGCAGGTTCCATATGTTTATGTGATTTATTTTTTCCAATGTTTTCTCAAGTCCTTCATGAATTTGCAGCCTGTTGGTGTGGTTGCTGCCATCACTCCATGGAATTTCCCTTTAGCAATGATCACTAGGAAGGTGAGACGCCATTAACTAACATCAGAATTGTGCATCATTACGATGTTCTCTTGTAGCTGTTGGCAGTAATTCACAAAGACTTTGCATATTGGTGGTTGTATCAGGTTGGACCAGCTCTTGCATGTGGGTGTACTGTGGTCATAAAGCCCTCTGAGCTCACACCATTGACTGCCTTAGCAGCAGCCGAGCTTGCCCTTCAAGCAGGAATCCCACCAGTATGTCCTAAAAACTCTCACTGATAATATGTATGCATTTCCTAAAGCTTTGAAATTAAGACATCTATAGCTGCTTTCATTCATCACTGCATACAAGCTGGTAGATGACTGACGCAGTAAGGAAACACACAAAAGTGAAACATGCGTTTAAAGGGAAAAAAAGTACTCCGTATAATTTTTCAAATACTTTCTGTGTTACATTAAGGTCCTTTATATGGGACAATGCTATTTTGTGACATGTTTGGCCAAAAAACCATAAATTTAATATGGGACCTAAAATTATAAATTCGTTATCCATGATAAAGAGTGATTGATGGAAATTCATGACCTCAAACAAGATAAAATTGGGAAAATCTCTATTCTGGGGAAACTTCTTATCAGGTGCCAAAGGATAGGGATTTGGGCTTGACGGTTGGGCCAAACCGCCATAGGACCTTGGCCTAGTCGTGTTGCCTGTCGATAACTTTTCATGGACCAGTAGCACGTGTGTAACTCCACTCAGATAAAAAGTTATAGCTTGCTTGCTTTCCATGTTCCCACTGATCCAAATATGAATTGAAGAGTTTTTTTAATATGTTCTTCATTGATCAAGATAATTGAAGTCTGTACCCTTAGATTATTTATGACAAACCTATTTTATTATTCTATATTTTAGAATCATTTGTCGCAACCCTCTAAATTTATTCATGTACTCTAAAAATCACAGGGCGTCTTGAATGTGGTCATGGGAGATGCTACCAGTATAGGAGCATCATTACTTGCGAGCCCACAGGTTTCACATCTACTCTTACATAAGTCTTGACTTGTATCACTGATTCCTGTTCATTTGTTTGAAACTGTTCATGTTTTCTAAACTTAAATTAGGTAAGGAAAATAACATTTACCGGTTCAACAGCAGTTGGAAAGAAATTAATGGCCGGTGCAGCTGATACTGTCAAAAAGGTAGTTACCGAAAAATATGTTTCTAGTATTTCCGAACTTTGTTGCATCTCTTAATTATTTCACATATAAAATGTTAATTATTGTAGGTGTCTCTTGAACTTGGTGGTAATGCACCGTGCATAATCTTCGATGATGCTGATCTGGAAGTGGCACTAAAAGGGAGTGTAAGTGAATTCGATAAAAAATTGTACCTTGAGTGTCATATTTTTATAAGGTTGCATAATGATAGTAACTAGTCTTTATTTAAATACTAGTCATATCACAAGTTAGCATATGATATTCATGTATTTAAAAGCTTGCAAAGGAACCTGAATTCAGCGCATTATCTACTAATTTCTAATTCATTCTTTGATTTCAGTTGGCAACCAAATTCCGTAACACTGGACAAACTTGCGTCTGTGCAAACAGAATACTTGTGCAAGAAGGTAAAATTATTTTTTCTTCTTTTCTTGATGAAGTTGTATAATCATGTTAATCAGAGAGTAAAGCATTCAATACATGTAAACATGGCACTTCTTGTTTGCTTTTTAACTGTTTTGATAAAAAGGGAAGCATAACAATGACAACAAATATTAATATTTCTGATTGTTTATGTATATCCTGTTATCTATACCTATTTGTCTCCTAACTAGACAACTACTATCCCTGTAGGCATATATGAGAAATTTACGAATGCCTTTTCAAAGGCTGTTCTTCTATTATTACTACAAATAATTGATGCCAGTAGTTTGGGTCCATGTTACAATATTTGTGGAATTTAGGCCAAGATACTTTTGATGAATTAACCATATATTATAAACTATGTGTCAATAGATTAATTCGGTTTCGTGTAGAAAGCTACAATTAAAATATGGAAAAGCGTCTAATGTTATATTGTTTAACATTTTTCTTTGAGATCTCTCGACCAAGTTTTATTCATCAAAAAGTCCCATTAAGTTATGTTGTACCCCTTCCATCTCATGTCACAAAGATCTGATTAAATATCTGAATCTTGAAGTAATGCTTTCATATTCAAATTGTCTCCTCACTAGCAAATTCACTGATATTTGGAATTCCTTTTTGTTTGGCTTTCTAATACGGAATCGAGTAACATGTCATTGATGGGTGTGTTGCAATGTCAAAACAGGTTCATGATGCTGGTCATATGGTTCCTATGGATCAACCCAAGGCTGCTCTGGAGATGCTAAAGAGGTGGATGGATGGCTCACTTTCCAAAACTCCAAGAGGGCCTAAATCTCTGGTTTCTTCCATGTAACATGTAGCGACAATGTGCATGGTCCCTTTGTTTGTAAATAAGGCGGGATAACTTTCCTCGGAACTTTATATGCTTTAGCTAAACCTAGTTGCATCATAAGAGTAGAACACACAAACCATCTTTTAGCTGGTTTCATATTCTGTGAATTGCAAATGTTCTAGACTCAATCATGGATCCATGTGCCTGCAGTTTATTTGTTGCTATCATCTCATATTCCATGTTATTGGAAAGTCTTAGCTTGGATTTTGTATCAGTTGCTCAAGAAACAAGCTGGATGATATTATGGTTTTAATACCAAATCTAAATTTGTGTCTCGAGAATGTCATCACCAAGTAAGGATACAAGGCACTAATTATCTAATAAGCAGCATGGTGACCAGCTAATTACTTTGCAGATGATTTCCTATTGCTGCTGAGCTATAGAGATTGCTGCTGCAAGTTAAAGATGTTGCTGCTGGTTACTTACTGATGCTGCTGCTTCAATCCTCTACCTCTAGACTTCCAAGATCTATCAAGAAACTTGCACTTAACCTAGTCAAATGCAAGTTTAGGGGAGGATCGTTAGGAATTTTTGATTTTATGTAATAAAGTCATTGCTGCTGGTAGTATTTAGTGGTTCCTACTGGCAGTGTTAGTTGCTGCTGATGTTGGTTTCTGCTGGTAGCTTTGATTGTTGCTGTAAAATCAAAATAGAGTATGAGAATCAGAAGAAAAAACCAAAAAAAAGAGAGGTAAGTTTGAAAGATAGAAGAACAAAGAGAAATGTATCATATAATAGTTAAGATGAATGAGAACATCTGGTTTGTGGTCAGGTCTTGTTTGTAACTATTGTACCCTTTTTACCATCTTATAATTTGGAAATGAGATCATATGTATTTTGATCGGCTTTTTGGCTATCTGGTTGTCGGTTGTTTGTTTAAGCGGAATACAACAGTTGGTGTGTCATTTTGCTGGCATGTCAGAGGCACAATCGAGCTTATTGTAGAGAATGTTTTTGCGGTAGATGCGTTTAGTTGAGAGAATGACACTTGTTGGTCAAAAATACAAAATTTGCCCAAAAATACAAACGTTTCCCCAAAAAAATTCAAAAGTTGCTCCAAAAAATACAAACGTTGCCCAAAAATATACAAAAGTTGCCCAAAAAATACACAAGTTGCCCAAACAATACAAAAGTTGTCCCAAAAATACAAACGTTGCCAAAAAAAATACAAAAGTTGCCCAAATAATACAAACGTTGCCCAAAAAATACACAAGTTGCCCAAACAATATATAAGTTATCCCAAAAAATACACAAGTTGCCCAAAAAGTACAATTAGTTGCCCAAAATGATGACCCCGGGTGCCTTTTTTTTCTTTTTTTTTTTAACTAAATAAATATAAAATAAAGAAAGATTCATCACATAAACACAAATGTAAAACCACAAACACTAAGAAATGATGAATAACACAGCTTTTCGTATAGTTAGCACACATTTAAAGCTTTGTTAAAGTCCTCCCATTCACAGGTTCCTTTAATATATAATCCATGAACATAGAGTCGTCAAAAATCTACACAATCTTTGCACCTTATATATTTAATACTATTTTGAGATAGCATTTTGTTCAAGAAAATGTGTCTTCCCAATCTCCAATGGCCACATCGTCTTCTTCCAAATTGACCAACTCCAAGAAATGTGAATGTCGTGGGGTTCCTAGCAATATTGAAGACCAAGTAAACATGAGAAAAATGCTTCCTCTCACTTTAAGAAAAGAAACATGGCAGAAAATTGGCTAATAAAAAGGGCCGTTTGTATGTGCACTTAAAAATGACTATTGCTGTATTGCAACTTAAAAGGTAATTTTATATTTATCTCAGCAATCAGATTTCTTACACCCTCTAAAATGGCTTTAGTTTAAGTGCTAATTGCTTATATCATTATATTAAAATTTAGATAATGATAACGATAGCACAATCTGAAAACCTCCACAGATAACAGTTCACAGAAGATATTTAAGCTAAATCAAAAAACGAGTCAGCATTTTATCCTATTTGGCACGCTAACAGTTCACAGAAGATATTTAAGTTTATAATTTTTTAGACAAGATGTGCTTCAATTCTACCCACCCACCCATTTTCCACCTCTGATAGTAGGAGGAATAATCGATTGAGTACAGCATACCTTGAGGAAACTGAGTGGACCATAGCTCTTAAGTAAGCCTGCTTCAGATCCATCTACTTCGAAGGGAGCTTCAAACAATGCATTGAACTGTTCCTTACCATTCCATTCCATAGCATGAACCCATCTCGAATTACCTATTCTCCCAAAAAATTTACAAGCAAAAAGAAATAAAAATCACAATATAAAATTTAAAGTAAACGAGTTGGGCACCGGACCGCCGCGTTGCGGCGGGGCGTTGTTTCACATCGCCGATCATTGCACGGTATTTTTTTTAAGTAGAAAGTGGGCCGGTGAAGAGAATGAATTTCATAATAATAATACTAACAAATACAATAGCTAAAATTTATTAAACTTCTTTTCTCATACTAAGAAATTTTCATTACTTCACATATAGTGATGTGCGGTTCAAAATTTTTTACAATCCGTTAACCTCAATACAATGAAAAAAGAAGATACCTGAACTAACCTGCAAATTATGCAAATCTGATTTCTGAAAATGACAAACTTGATCATGAAAAAGGCGTGATGGTTCTATATAGGAGTAATGTTGCTGAGAGCTTGGAAAAGAATAGTGTAACTGTTTTCGCATAGCTTTTGTGTCTTCAATGTATTAAGATGTTGTGTAGATTACCTGAAGACATTGGTTTTGCTGCAGCAGCTTGGTTTTGGCGCTAACTACTGCCTATGTGTGGGTTGTTATCTGAGCACTGACAACACCAACATGTAATAAATGTAAGGAGTAATGCTGGAAATGGGTAGCAGCAAAGACAGTTATAGGAAGTAAACAAAACACGCGCCTTGAGACAACAGATTAGCCGATTGACCAGCAGAAAGCGGGGGTCAGTAAGGCTGGGCATGTGTATCCGGCAGGTCTGCAGCAAAGACAGAGGAAACAGTGATCTGCAAATAGGGTTACCGACAAAAATAAAGTAACTAAAAAAGCATAATGGGCACATCAAACCATCTAGAAATGTGTCATGATGACTGTTTCAAATATGTAAATAACTTCAACTTTACAAATGCAGTACATACCATGCGGCGAGGCCCACTGTTCTTGTTGATCTTATAATCATAAGGCAAGAGAGTAGAAGGTCCATGTTAAAAGCATCTGAAAACGCATCACAACACAGTATTTTGCAAGTTTCATGTTTGTGAAAACTTTACTCTTCAGAAAATGAAGATAACTAACCTGGGTTATCAAAATTGTGCTCTTGGGGATTTGCAGATTGCTCATCGTTCAAAGAATGATAAAACGAATCCTACAATATGCATACATAGTTAAACATGATCAGAAATTCCCTGTTAATAATGATGTAGTGTGTATAATATATATCCTAGAAGCATACGCTTCTATTGAAGTTAACCATGCCAGAATAAATTTATACTTCTATATGGTGTAAAACATAACAATGAAATGGAATCACTGGCATTCAAAAATGCATTCTAATCAGCTAATAATGTCCTCGGGAATCCTAAACTTGAGTTGCTAAAACTCCTATTTGGCCCTATCACAGCGAACAATGACTTCAATAAATGGTGTTAATCTTACAGTATTGCAAAACCGCTATCTCTAACATTATAGGCTCCCAGAAAAGTCTCTTTCAAACGTCGTCATCCAAACACAAAATCACATTATTCGACTATAGCTTGTAAAAGTAAAATATGCTAATAAATAAGTTAAAGCAATCAAACAAAACAAAGACGCAGTCTTACTTGATTAATAAGTACAACCCTTCGATCATGTAGCCGTGACATGATCACATTGCAAACAGTCGTCTTTCCAGATGCCGTTCCACCAGCAACACCTAAATTTGCATTTCATAAAACTTGCATCATAAATACGGCACAAACACAAACACCACATTTCCGCTTCCCGAATTAATAGCAAAACCTTACCAATAATGAATGGCACATTATTTCTGATTTCTGCAGTCGTCTGATCATCTTTATCCGATTTCGCAACAACCTTACCATCCATTACTAATTATTCATGTTCTTGACTGCTATTGCAAATGGGCGTATGGCCTTATTTAACTTCTATTCACGTTTTTTTTTTTTTTTTTTTTTTTTTTTTTTTTTTTTTTTTTTAGCATAGACAGAGTAGTAATTGGTTAAATAAGCCTATTAGCACAAAAGATTCTCCATAAATGAACTCATTTACAAATTAGTTAAATGACACATTCGTACCACCTAATTCCCATGCCAATCTGTTAACAACTAAACACCCATCAATAAACAATCATTATTCTTCCCTAAAATGATTTGTGATTTTCGAAACAGGAGACATCAGGTTGTTTAACAACATATGTCACTGTAATGCAAAACATGAAAACACAGGTCCCAAATAGCTACTACAACCCACCTCAAAACATTAAAACACAGGTCCCAAAGGTGCCCTTGTTCAAAGATGGTGTTTGGTAGAGTACTAGTTATTATCTTGGTGGTGGTTAGTCTCGGTGGTAGGGTTCTGTGGTGGAGGGTTACGGCGGTGGAGGGTTACGGCGGCGGTGGAGGGTTACGACAATGGTGGGGATTCGGTGGTGATGGGGTTTCGGCTATGGAGGGATTCCGGTCTGAAATGGATATGTGTTTGTGTGTTTGTGTTATAAAGATAGAGAGGTATAGATAAACAGTGTATAATATGTAAAATGACTAAAAAAACCATTTGTAAAATATACGGTTGCCCATCAACTAAAAGTTGCCCAATGTACAATACGTGAATATACAGTTGCCCTTGGGCTAAGGGGGGAATTTTTTGAGATCGGGACAGATACTCTTAGCACTTGGGCAATTGGGCTATTTTAGTAATTATCCCAATAAACAACACCATGTACTATTCATCACTCTCCTAAAACTTATCACCTACTGAATTCGTCCCATACTTCACCAAATTCACAAATTAAGCCATTGTTCTCAACCAAATTTTGCTCCAAACATTACTGTAAGTATCCTTATCATGTTTATACTCCTGATCTGCGTCTAGGATTTCTATTTTCATGCACAAAACAAAACCTTGGGGTTATGCATAATTCTTGAAAAATCATGAAGCATACTTTCCAAATTGCATAACAAATCATGTTTTTCATAGTTAGGAATTGCATCTTATAGTACATTGTCATCATTCATCAAAAACCCCATGAGAAATTTTTGCTAAAATCTTCTCACGACTTGGAAAAACGGTTTTTGCACATTGTTCATACAAATACAAAAACGTTAGGTTTTAAGCATCACTTGCATCATGTCTCTTGAATGCTAAAGGGAATACATAACTAATATGTATTTTCGGGTACATTCAAATGTAGCTACATTGAAGTAGGAGTGTTTGGGTTATCTCTTGTTTTATTTTAAAACTTGCATAAACATAATTCTCATGCATCAAAATGAGTCGAGATAATTACACCTCCACATTGTCCCCATGTAGGCACACACTAGACATATATATATATATATTTTTTTATAACTTCAACTAAACTATATATATTTTTCGTGTCTAGAATAATCATGCCTCCCGTCACCAACTATGATCACAAACACACCGTCAATTACCTACCTAAACACCATAAAACCAAAGGACTTAGTGAACAACAAGTTGAAACTTTCAAAGCTCTAGAAAAACACTACGTTTATGAGGGTAGGTTTGTAGAGTCCTCATTCTATGAAGGAACAAATCTTAGGGAACAACTAGCGGTCATTCACTTTGATTCCCTCCTAGATATCGATGAACCAATAGTTCCACGATTCATTTTATAATTCTATGCTAGTGTCACTCTAGAGTCAAATGATCATGGTTACATTAGCATTCGCTTCAGTGTCAATGGAACACAATACAACATCCCTTTAAATCAATTCGGTGAGGTCCTAGGAGTTCCAAGTTATGGAACAAGTGTCTATACCGATAAATGGTCATTAACCATTCTTGAGTCAAATCTTGAACGAACGGCACCATATGCCACTCCTTTAGCCTCAAAAGAAGTCATTCGTGAGCATCTCTTCATTCCTAGGAACAACCCCACTAGGATGTATCGAGGTAAAGAAGTAGCTAGAGATCCGTTTGCTATGGAGCAAAATGAGATTAAGCCCGAGTTTAGGAAATTGGAAGAAGTCTTAAGGGCCAATGTCATGTGCACGGTAGGAAACCGTGATCACATCAATGCTTGTCTTTGCCACATGATGTACAATGTGTCAACCCGTCAGCCTTTCAATCTTGCTTACTATATCGCCAAGAGAATGGCCGATATTCCAGTTCAAGGAAAAATGGCATTGCCTTATGGAATGCTCTTAACCCGTCTTTATCGAGCATTTGCACCTATTCCTAGAAATGCCTTAGGTTTTGTTCCCGACTATAATGAGATCCAACTCACCTTTGCTCCCTTAAGCGACCATAGGGTAGCGCTTGATAAAGGCAAACGTCCTCGTGCTCAAACCTCCTCATCTTCATCATCAATGAGTGACGATGATGGCTTACCAAATTCTAGACTTCCTCCACCCGAGTACTTGAGACAACTTCCACCAATTCAGAATGAATCACCTGAGCATCGTCAAATGAAGGGAATGATGAAGAATTTAGGTCGATGGATCATGAAGCTTCACAAGGGTATGAAGAAGTTGAAGAAGAAGTTGAGTTGATAGGAGTGTTTGGAACTAATCGTTTCTAGACAATGTTATGTTGAATGGTTATGTTATTAACTTGTTATGATGCTACTTGAATTGTATGTGAACTAACTAATACTTGCAGGTCGATAACACTTAGTGTTATCAATTTTCCAAGAGTAAGCCTATGTTTGGCTTAACCCCTATTAAGGTAAGTTCACATGATCGGATTAATCTATAATTAAATATGTGTTAGTATCATCATATTTAGTTGTTTTGCATTACATATTAGATGATAGATATGCTCCAAGAGAATTTTTGGGTTTTTGTCAAAAAGCGCGAAATATGACATACTCTCTATGAAGTTTTAGCATTTTTGCCAGACGGATCTGACGGATCCCTTAATTTGGATCCGCCAAGTGTTAGCGTTGGCTCCGTCATTTTACAACCTGCGGATCAGGCGGATCCCAAATTATGGATCCGCACGCCTTGTCGTTTGGATCCGCAGGTATAACAGTCAATTTCTTAAAACTTTTCGACTCATCCTGATTCTTTGATTTTAGTTTCTAATGTTCTTTAGAATAGGTTCACTGATCACTATAAATCTTAGAATGATTTAGAAACTCTTAGAAACCTAAGAACAAAATTTCCCACCAAAATTTGAATTTTCAAATCTTAGGAGTAAGTTACCTTTCTGTTACAAGTAAGGAACCCTTTTTGGGGATCCTTCAAATCCGTGGGTACATCACATCACAGGATTTTCCACTATCCCTTTGCATTTACTGCATATCTCCCTCCTCTTACTCAACATAACTTCTATGGATTGACTTATGTGATGTGATTTGCACAAATTTTTGTTCCAAATCATTCAGAACCAACATTCTCTATTGGATTCACTTCAAATCCAAACACACAGACTCATATACCTTCTGCCTATAAATTAGTGCTTTAGGATCATCACTTCACACAACAACCATTTCCTCTCCTGTACATCTTAGCTATCATACTTCACCATGACCAAGTCAAACAACTCTTCCACATCTAGATCTCCAAGAAGAACAGCACGCATTAGTGTTAAACCTTGTTGTTTTATCAATTTAGCAAACTCCTTATCTGAGGAAAATTCTCCTCTCAATATATTATCACCCATTGCTAGTGAAAATTTCCTTACACTCTCCACCCCAACACCATTAAATGTTGTTATACAAACACCACCACCAACCATTACTCCAACAGCCACTACTCCACCACCGGCTCCATCACAGCCTGTTAGATCACCATCACCACCAAAATCACCCAAACTCCAACCCTTGGAATTATTTAGGACTCCTCCTACATCACCACATCTTGATGACTTAGAAGAACTCTCACCAAGATTACCCAATCTTCCACCCATGACCTTTGAAGGTAAACAACCCATGCTTTTTCACCTGGTTTACCCGGATATCCATGGTCCTTTATACCATGATGCACCATCATCCCAACCTCAACCACAACCTCTATCACCCACATCCACTCTAGTTGCCATTGACGAGGCAATGTGGATGAATATGCCTCAAACCCAAGGAGAGATTAGTGAAGAGCTCAACCGTCTCTACACTCTCTCGGGTATAGTTGATCACCGCCTAAATGAAGCCATGGACATCCAAAACATCCTCATGAACTCCCTCCAAACACCACCACCAACCAATGAACAACAACAACAACCATCCAACAACAACAACAACCAACCACCACCACCACCACGACCACAAAACTTGGAGCCTAGTCTTCCTCCCGGTTTTTCAAGTCATGATTGCGCACATTGTGAGAGAACATCTCACTTGGCCCAAAGGACCAACATTTTGGTCCATGAGCTTCAAAATAAGATGAGGTTCATCTTGAATCATGTTCTCGAGCGTCTCAATGCAATCTCTCATCCGCCTCAATAAAAGTGTTGTTAGGAACTTTCTAGGATGTTGTTGTAGTTGTCTTTATTTAGGATTTATTTTGTAATGTAACATCATATCATGTTTGTGACTTTTGTCACATAATTTTCAATTAATGAATGTGATGTTTTTACGCTTATGAGTGATCAACATAGCATATTCTCATTATTTAGGTGACTAACATTACAGTTATTTGGAATCTACATTACAGTTTGATCATGTACTTTAGGTACAAAATTTTGATCAGACACTACATTTTGACTTTTTCAAGTCAACTAGATTGAAAGTCCTATTTGGATGACCATTTCATATGCATTATGCTTCTTCATTGAAGCTATTCAAAACTAACATTTTTTTTGTAGCATCTCATACTCTTATAATGGGGAGTATACATCGAGGGGGAGCATATCATATTCTAACCATTTGTTTTGTAGGATCATGCATCATTACCTTGTTACTCCATTTAGGGGGAGTATCAAACTAGGGGGAGCTCTTAAAGTTCTCAAAATCGCATTCCGCTATGCAACTCTTCTTTTTGTTTTGGAAAAAAAAGGGGAGAAAGGATTAAGTTTGCATAACTGTGAATCATCACAGTACATACACTTTTTGCATAAAAATAGTTTTTAAACTCAAATAAAACAAACTTAATCTATATTTTAAAGAACACATGCTATACTTATTCTTTTGCTCAAAAATATACTTTATGTTTTGTCATCAACAAAAAGGGGGAGATTGTTAATACAAATATCGTCCTAAAAACGTTATTTATATTTTACGATCTTTACTTAGTTTTGTTAATGACAATTACAAAGTATATCTTTAAGCAAATTATAAATACTAGATAAAGTCTCTTTAGAACACATTTTACATTTCACAAGTTTACTTGGAAATACATTTCATACATCTATATGTTTATTTCCTTAAAAGGAAACTTTATTTCTAAAATGATACAATGACATCATGGCATGCATCATACATGTAATCTTGGTAAGATCTTGTAATATCTTGGATAGATCTTCAAGTAAGATAGTTGACATTGGAAGATCTTGATATGACAACACTAAGATATGGAAAGATTGGAGAGATTTGGAAAATCTCTTAGCTGTCTTACCTCTGGCATACCCATGGATCCCTTCGACATAAAGGACGGATCCCTTTTAAGGGATCCGCCGGATCCGCCAAGTGTTTATCAGCTTGCCTATAAATAGCAAGCTGATCACTTGGCCTTCTCATCACTCATATATATTAAGTACATACTCATTCATATTACTAACATCATTCATTCATATCATTTGATCTATCTTTTGTAGCAAAGAAGATTAAGCATCAAGGTTCAACACAGACGTGTAAACCTTTAGTATAGTTACTGTGAGATCTTTGTGTAATCACACATCATTATTTGTATCATTTATCTCAGTGAGTATGGTTAGTGTTTTAGTCCTCAAAACACAAAGAGTGTAGGGAGTGGTTGTACCCTTGTGAAAGAACTCGACATCTAGCTTAGTGTCGGTAATTGTATAGGCGACGTTGGGTTGGTTCTGCCCTGAAGTAGAACTCGGTGTTTAGCTTAGTACCGGAAAAGGAAGTAAGCAACGTGTAAAGGTTTTCTCCACCTAGAAGAGAGTTTGTTTCTTAGTGATGGATAACTCTCGAGTTAGAGGCTCGAGGAGTGGAGTAGGGCAAGGAAGAGAGTCCTTGTAGCCGAACCACTATAAACATCTGTGTTGTGTGGTTTGATCTTTCCTCTCTTTACTTTTCATATATATTGTGTGAATACTTGTTTGTGATTGTTTCCTTTGAATTAACATAGAGTAACAAAGCGAATTAATATTAATCGGTAAAACTATTCAACCCCCCTTCTAGTTTTCCACACGTCCTAAAAACGTTATTTATATTTTACGATCTTTGCTTTATTTTGTTAATGACAATTATAAGGTTTATCTTTAGCAAAGCATAAGTATATGTTAAAGACTTTTACATTCTAGTAACAAGCTTTTTAAAACACATTTACATACCACATGATCACTAGGAATTACACATTGCACACATATATACATTTACATGTTTATTTTTATTTCTTAAGAATGGAAATACACATGACATCATGGCATACCTCATTAGGAAATCTTAGTTGACTTTACAATATATTTTGGAAAGATCTTGAAGCAAAGGAGTTAACTTTGTAAGATCTTGACAAGACTAGACAAGATATGGTAAGATTTGTGAAGTCCTTAGCTGGCATGTTCCCGCGGAACCAAACCAGTACAAGGGCGGAACCCATAATTTGGGTCCGCCAGATCCGCGGGTTGTCTGGTCAGTTTTGCCTATAAATAGCAAGCTGATCATTCAAGCACTCTCATCACTCATATAGCTTAAATTATATATTCATTCATTTGTACATTACTAACCCATTACATTTATTCATTTCATTCTTAGTGATCTCTCTTTTGTAGCAAAGAAGATCAAGCATACAAGCTTCAACACACTGTTGCAAGTCTTGATAGTTAGATATTGTGTGATTAGTTAGTGTTCACACATCATTGTCTATACCATTCATTCAGTAGAGTCCGGTTAGTGTTTTAGTCCTCAAAACACATAGAGTGTCGGGAGTGGTTGTACCCTTGTTAAAGAACCAACGGGAGTGGTTGTACCTTTGTAAAGAACTTGGTGTTTAGCTTAGTACCGGATAAAGAGTAAGCGACGTGTAAAGGTTTTCTCCGTCTAGAAGGGAGCTTGTTTCTTAGTGAAGAAAAACTCTCGAGTTAGAGGCTCGAGGAGTGGAGTAGGGCAAGGAAGAGAGTCCTTGTAGCCAAATCACTATAAACATCCGTGTTGTGTGGTTTGATCATTTCTTTCCTTACTTGCTTTATATATATATTGCTTGATTGTTTGCTTTACTTTGAAATCGCTTTAAGTATACAAAGCGAAGAAAAGTTTAAAACGGTAAAAACTATTCAACTCCCCTTCTAGTTTTTCACACAAACATATTTGCAATATAATTTAACGTATTTCAAGGTTATTAGTCCGTTTTAGCGTGTTTTTTTGGTATAAAATGATGTGTGTTTAAGCACACATCATATGTCGATTAGTATTTATTTAAGAATGAGTGTTGCTTAAATTTTTAAACAAGTTTACATAACATAACAACATAGCATTAAAACATACAAACTTAGCTAATATTTAAGGTTGAGAAACACAAGTTTAAGGGTTTAAGAATCCCTTACAGTGGTTGTGAGAGTGGTTCGACAAAGGTGAGGAGCAAGAACCAAAATATACCCAAGAACTAATCTAAATGCTAAGTAACTCAGAACCTACTCCAACTTGGATCAAAGAATGCCAAATACAAATATTTTGTGAAAGTTTGAAATGAAATGCATGAGTGTTTGACCATGGAGGATCGACAGATTATTAAGGGTAAGAAGGGAGTCAATTTTGTTTTACTTTTGAGTTGTAGTACCCCATGTAATGCAATTTTAGTAGTGGTCACTTTATATAATGCAAAAATCAAAGTTTGCATGGGGCTTTGGGTGGTGGCGTTTCGGTAAAACAAGAGAAACACAAAAGAGCATTTTAGACTTTGCTTTTGTATGTTTCATCTTATGTGTGTACAAATTAAGTTAAGAACAAGACACTAAACATCACTATCTAAAGCATTGTTTAAAGCATACATGTTAAATTTATCAAAAACATGTGAATTGGGGTTTGACTGAGTAGCAGCAAAAGAATAAAACAAAAGGAGGGATTGATTTTTATTTTTTTTATTGTCTCGTTTGAGCCTAAAAATGTAGTCGTAGTGTTCCGTTTTGATGTTTTTGGGCAAAACGCGTAAAATACATTTTAGAAGAAGACAATTCTAGTAGCTCTAAGCATGACGTGGAGTTAAGTTGATGTCGGATAGAGTGAAATAAGCTAGAATCAATTAAGTAGTTTGACTTTTAAACTTGGGAAGAAGATAAAGCAGAATATGGGATAGGGAAATGAAGGGGGCGGTGTAACCAAGGGATAAAAGAGAAAAGTATTGAGTATAATTATTATTGAGTGCAATTTGTGTACCCCGTGTCCTGTTGAGTTAAAGTGAAATCGCGGTACCCCGGTTTGGCAAAAATGCGAGGAATACGTTTCTGGAAACGTTTTTATGAAAATAATATAAAAACAAACTTATTGACTTCGAAAATATTTATCGAATTTAAACCATTACTAATGTGGTGTCGGTACGCGTGTGGTGTCGTTTTCAGGAAATGTGAGATAACTTCTCATTTTTTAGTTATAATAATCAGTAAATGTCCTAAAATTAATATTTCACATTTTCTGATAAAAAGAAATTATTCCACTATTAAAATAATAGTCTGGAAAATTACGGGTGGTTACACATATGTTGGGTCCGCGAAACACTCGCTTATGTAAACTATGAATGATATGAACAACAGTTTAAGCAAATGACGAAAACTGATGAACATCGACAGTGAGGTTGGGTTTGCTTAAGAACGACTCAAACACGCTAATAACACCAATTGTACTTTTAGACTTTATAAATCTTGTTAGAAATGAATCAAATATTTATAAGAGATAGCCTGAGGAAAACTATCCTGGTTGATGACAGATTAACTCTTCAAAATCAAACAATAAGAGGATGATCCTAACTATAATACTTTGTGTTGGGAACACTTAAAGTGACGATCATTTTCGAGTCAATGAGTCTTGTAATATGGTCATGTAATAGCTCGTTAGAATCGTAAAAATATAGTCTACGTAATAGTGGAAGTGTGCCATCTAGTTTAGTCTTAGTATTTACGTTAATGTCGAATGAGTAAGATATGTAACAACGACACACTTCCTTATGCTTACCTTATGTATGACTATTTAAGCTTGTAACCTCTCATTTGAGAGGTGGTGGATTGTGAATGAAATAGAGAAATTCTCTCTATATTCTCTCTAGTTACTCTCTCTCTCTCTCTAAACATATAATCTTTCTCTCTTTAATACATAATATATGTGTGAAATGATATTAGAAAGGAACACAACAATTGGTATCAAAGCTAGAAGATGATTTAGAAGTTTTTGTGTTTTAAAGCCTTGTTTTTTTAGCTTATTCAGTGCTTATCCGTACCTTATTTTTTCTTATTTCGTGCTTATTTGAAAAGTTTATTTGGTCCAAAATTCAAAAAGTTTTAAGAGATAAGTTTCTGTCCAAACTGCTTATTTTCGTGCATATAATTGCTTATTTTGGTCAAACAGTTACTTATATTTTTGCTTATTTAGTGCTTATCAAGAGCTTATTTTGTCCAAAAGTAAGTTTTCAGTCCAAACAGTCCTTATTTAAGTTTTTCAGTCCAAAACAACTTATTTTCGTGCTTATCTTTCTGTTTCTTGTGGTAAAAAAGATGTCTGAAAAAGTTTTCGGAAAATTATAAAACAAGGGTTTATCGAACTTGAAAAGAGGATTTATCGAACTTGGCACAAGGGTCTATCGAACTTCTTCAAAGGACTTCATCTTCACGATTCGAGGTTTACTCGGTACTTCTCTAGCTTGTATAAGCTTGTAGAATACCTCGACAACAGAAATTTCTTCTAGCTTGTATAAGTTGGAAGAAAACTCATCGAACTTTTGTTCAAGGGTTAATCGAACTTTTGATTACGGGTTCATTGAACTTTTGATTAAGGGTTCATCGAACTTTTGATTAAGGGTTCATCGAACTTTTGATAGAAGTTGGACTCATCGAACTTTGACAAGGGTTTATCGAACTTTTGACTTATCGAACTTTTGGCTGTCGAAATTTTGGGTTATCATAATTTGGGGTCGTCGAACTTTTGGGTTGTCGAACTTTTGGGTTGTCGAATTTTGGGGTGTATCGAACGGTTATCAAACTTGGGTAAGGATAAGAAGACGATAGAAGAAACCTAGACCCAGAATCGAACACAACCATATAACCACACCTTCACTCCTCATCTCTCATCTAAAGATCCTACATCTAAACTCAAACAAGAACCGTAAACAAATCAACATATCTCAGTTTAGATCCGAGCCATACAAGAAACAAGATCTCAGCCGTGTTCAACTTTTGTATCAATCTTTTAAGATTTAAGTGTGAACAAACAACCATCATCGATCTATTTTAGAAGAAAGCCTTCTTAATAAATGTGGGTTGTTAAGTCCATCAAGGGGACGAGTTGTGTTGGACTGCTGCAACCTAAAGGGATGAACTTTTGTTGTAATGGTCATCCTTATGTTGGACTGCTGCAACCTAAGTTGGACTATCTTTGAAGACTAGACTAGAAATAGGACTAGTAATATAGGACTTTGTTGTAATGATCATCCTTATGTATGACCTAGTCATGTCTTATGAATGTTTAATTTTATGCATGCTTAGTTAAATTCTGTCTCCTGTCTAACATACTTCCGACGATCCGTTAACTAGGCGGTCCCCAATATATAAGGGACCGTCCAAGCTTTTACGGGACTGTCCAGTAACTGCTGCTCTGATTCTATCCTCTTTCTTGTTCTCATCTATTCTGTGTGTTGCTTATGTATACTCTTGCACCTCTATGCTAACTTGTTTTTGTAGCAAAATACCATCGATCGATTCCACGATGCCCTCATCTAGGGGGAGCATTAAGCAAGGGGGAGTCTTGATACCGTCGATTTCTTTCCTCTCTACACATCGACGAAGCCTTTTTGATTTTACAAAAAGGGAGAGAAGAAAATGAAACTCATTAAAAACTTATTAATGCTTAATTTTACCTAAAATGAGTTTATATTTTGTAATCATCAAAAAGGGGGAGATTGTTAATACAAATAATTTTAAAAACGTCATTTGCATTTTCCGGTCTCTACATGTTTTCATAATCACAAAATATAAATACACGTTATGTAAAATTACGTTTAACAAGTTTTTACTCGAGAAAACTCGTTTCAACCACAACATCACTTAAGGTATGAATAAACAATCTACCAACTTAGTTAAGTGACCAAAGAATTTATTTTTCACTAAACCTCACATTTTTATGTGACAAAACATTTTTACAAAAGTATTTTTGTAATTTTAAAGAAATGCTTTATTAAGAAAATAAATTTGAATTTCAAATTCTCCAACAGCTAGTTTTCCCGCCTAAAACCAAATAAACTTTCACCACATCAGGACAAAAATAGAAGCGTCTGTCGGACGGTCCCGTAAACATGGCGACGGTCCCTTATATATATGGGACCGTCCAGCTTTAAGGGACCGTCCCCCGCTCCTCCTGGTGCCTATAAATACTGAACTGTTTCATTCAGAAAAACCACCTCTTGAGCACTAAAACTTTCTGTCTTCTAAATTCACTCTAAATACTCTTCTTTGATCACATTAGCGGGAGAAGAACACTCGTATTCGTCAAGAAACTAATTGTTGAAGAATACTTCTTCACCTCATAAACCGTTGTTACGGATCTCTCCTCAACCTCCATTCTCTTTATCTTGATTCTTGTGTGTAATCCGACTTGAGTGCAAGCTCGGAATTGTGTATTGTGTTGATTCGGACTAAAGTGTTGGTTCGAATAGTGTAGCCACGTGGGCTTTCGTGTAGATTGCTTCTAGCTAGGATTAGGACTCGACATTCCGCTTAGTGTCGTTAAACCTTGTGTAAGCTTTGGTGTACGGTTTGTTCCGCCATAAGGGAGCGTGTTGATATAGTGTTTGTGAAACTCTCGAGTGTGAGACTCAAGGAGGGAGTAAGGCGAAGAGTGAGCTTCGTAGCCGAACGACTATAAATCTCCGTGTCCTGTTTGATCGTTTCTTTCCTTATCTTTACTTACTTTTTTATTATTGTGTTCATTAATTGTTGTATTAGCTTCACATAAGATTCGAATCGAAAAGTATTTTAAAACAAACTTGAAAAAGATTTTTGAAAACGTAATTAAAATGGTGAAACTATTCAACCCCCCTTCTAGTTTCTACACATTATTTAAGCTCAGTTCCCTCAATCAACCAAATCACGAAGGATGAAGTAATAATCCCCGTGTACACTACTTCTCCCTCCTGATGGTCGCGAGTTATCGGAATCATCATAATGCAGTGTAGATGCCGTAAAATCAACTAGAAGCAATGTATATAGCTCAATACCCCAGAGTATATGTTTTAAATACTCTTTCAAATCAATCTCTATTAATACCCATTTAATAATCCATCGGCTGAAAGTAATGACCGCATAAGGAGAAAACCCAATATAGACGACTTGTGAATGAAGTAAAACCTCAACTTTGTGACTTAATGCTTGTACGAAGAATAATTGTGACTTTGAACCTATACTGAGCACAACAACGTAACTCCTTAAACTATGAGGTGCCCAATGCATAAACGCCCAAACAATTTATCTTGAGATATGCAACCAACCAACGTCTCTAAGATAAATAAGTACACCCGTGAAACGTCACTTCAAACCCAAATAAGCAATATCTTACAAAAACCCCGTAGTCACAAAAATGTACCAACTTTAGTTGTGTCATGTAACTCGAATCTTGACAATGATCGTTTCCGTGAGGTGCGAGGATGTTTGTTTTGATGTGTTTCGGTTAAGATATTTGTGGTTTTGATTGAATACGTTCTTGGTTTTGGTGACGCTAGCGAATAATTTCTTGGTATAAGAATGTTTTTGGTTTAGGTTTAGTTATAGATGCCCCTGTTTCTATATTTTTCGGTGCATACATAATATTTCTCGAAAGTCTAATTTTTCTCGAAGGAAAAGTTCTCGAAAGCACAATATTTCTGAAAAGGGTGATTTTTCTCGAAATTTTCAAATTTCTCGAAATGGTGAAAGTTCTCGAAATTTTTTAAATTTCTCGAAACCACGTGGCACAGTTAGTCGAATCTCAACTACAACTAAAAGTTCTCGAAAGCCACATTAGATTTCTCGAAATTTTCCTGGTGGTTGTTTCTTAAAAACTAAGGATGTATCTAGACATTCCTATGTTTCGAGAAATTTCAAAATTTCTCAATCTTCAAAAGTTCTCGAAATTTTCTTAAGCACCAAACTAAAAAACCATACTATTTTCATCCATTTTCGATCCAAATAACCATTTTTAAGCACGATTTTCCCACCAAACAACCAAATCTTTCACCTTTATCATATCTAAACCCATAACTATCACCAAACTATTTCAAGATCAAATCAAAACCCTTAAAATCAATATAAACCGACTATTTTCCTAAAAAAAATGGGCAACACATAATACAAGATCAAATCTTTTGGTTTTAGGTCGAAACTTTAGAGATAATTATTTACGAACATACAAGAGACCATTTAGCACCGTAAAGTTTCGAACTTTACCATTTAAAAAGCAAAAAAATTTGATTTTTGAACCATAAAAACCCACGAAAATTTAATATAAAGTTGATTTGATCAAGATTTTCGAAAACAAAAATCTTCACAGTTCACGTTTAGCTCATGATACAAATTGACAGTTTCCATATTATTCAATATCTGGTGGTCTTGGGGAATGAAAGTACTCGAAATACATAGTGTTTCTAGTAAGAGTAGGTAGAGAGAGGGTGGAGAAAAGAAAGATGAATATATTAGCTTGGTAGCTATAAAATGATACATACATTTTCCCACACCCCTTATTGAGAGTCATGAGGGGTATTTATCGGTTCTACAACCACTAGTTTGCCCCTTGTACAATAATAGTCCATGCGGGTGAAACTATCTATATATCTAGTCCAATTCACGTGTAAGACGTTATCTTCACAAAATAGTAAAGCTAACGGGTTCTTGGATCTTGAACCGGAGGTCCTGCTACATCCAAAGATTTTTTTGTATTTTGTGGCATAAGACAACGTTTTTTTGAAGACATGCTAACTTAGTTAACAATGATGCTGGATATTTAAAATATAATATTTGATTTAGAAATAACTAGAATATCTATACAAAAATCAAATCAAGCCGAAATAATGACTACGGACTCAGATATTCATACATGTCATGCTAAATGATATAGATTAAAAAAATCATGAAAACATATAAGCAAAGTAAAAAAATAAATTCCCAATTCATTCGCAACAGGTTCGTAATACATTTGCAACATGTTCATAATACATACGTAATACATTAAATTTACAATCCCGAAAGTTTGCACAACAAAGTAAATCCGTCTCAGTACATAAAAAAAAAACTCATAACCTATCTACATGCCTTGGAGAAGATAAGATGCTTTTATGCATGAATGTGGAGGGTGAATGGATTGAAGAAAGATGGTATCTGATCACACGTTGTTAGTCGGCTATTTTCTTTCATTGAGATCTGGCGATGAATCAAAAAAGATGCCATGTGGTGTTGAAACATGATCAAACTGAAAGTCAAACCCTGAGGTACTCCTCCAACTAAGTAGATCATGATCACTGTGAATGATTCAAGGGCAGTAGGGATCCTTCTATATTTATATCAACCAGATTCAAAACTGTGCAAAATGGTAGACCAAGTTGCTAACACATCTTACCATTATGATGGAATAACTATACTAACTTAGTGAACCATAATTACCGCCCGGGTAACCATCAAGAAATTCAAGCGCATAGATGAACTCTGTCGTTAAGCTCTGTGGTTCCTTTGAACTATGATGTTTACCTTTGGAAGTTCTAGGTTTGTGTTTCTAGATAATATTGAGTAGCGTTTACGAATGTCTCTGAAAAAGATGATGAAGAAATGTTGGAAAATTTGAATTCAAATAAACGGATATTTAGATGAAGATGATTCTTTTGGTTTTAAGCAAATAAACACGTATTTATAAGCATGAGTACTTTATTTAAATTTTCATTAGATGTTTTTTTGGGAAAGATAATTACAGCCTTGTCAAATGTCGCGTCATGTTGAAGGCAACATGTCTCGTTGAAACATTCGTAATCGAGTCGCCGGATGTCGTAGTGTAGAAACTGTTCATTGAGAACGGGTCCTGTTTCTTTATCACGTGACACTCACTTCGCAATTGGATCTCAACATCTTCAATTTCTTTTCCTCAAAATCGGGTGTCATCATGATCAGAATTAGACGGCAGTAAAGACAGTGCAATATTTGGCAAGAATGGAGGTGCGTATGAAGAGATATAGCCGATTATATGAAGTTAAAATGTGTGGTAGACTATAAATAAAGAGGTAAGATCAAAAAAGAGCATTTTTTTTCTAAAGAACAAATACGTGAATCTTAGCCATCCATTTTTTCATTAACAAAAAACCCATTTTTCATCTTCTTTTAAAACAACATATCTTGCAACCGGTAATTCTTCAAGCTACGAAAAATACACCATCGCGACGAGAATTAAATTATCTTTCTATAGATATAGATATGCACTTCTATATACTTTCAACGATTTTTTTTTCAAAATTTTCGCAGAGAAAAATCACACGTGATTTGTTATTTTTCTGATTTGTAAAATTTTCGCCTAGAAAATCACTTGTGATTTTTTATTTTTCACAAGTCACATGTGAAATTTAAAGTAATAAATCACATGTAATTTTTCGAATCACATGTGAATTTCTGGGCTGAAATTAGAGTTCGTCGAAAATATATAGAAGTGCATATCTATAGAAAGATAAGTTAATTCTTGGCACGAATGTATACTTAATTTCGCGTAATGATTAACGGTTTGTGCGGAGGCGGGTACTCGGTGACTATCTTTGTGGTGAGGTTCCTGTGGTGGAGTGGTGCGGTGGTGCATGGGTCTTGTGGTGGAGGGGTCCGGTGGTGGAGGGGTCTTGTGGTGGCGACAATGACGGTGGTGGCGAAAGTAAGTGAGTCGAGAGAGAACTGGTCAATGGGTTGTGTGTTTTTTATGTGTTTGGTATATATACTTAAGGCTGGGGCAACGCTCTATTTTAATGGGTTGTTACAAGTTTTTAATGGGATGTTACAAGTCTTCATCTGGTATAAATCGGATGCATCAATATTAGAGGATATTACAAATATGAGAATTTAAGACATTAATTATGTGTATGGTGAATTTTTATACTTAGAAAAAGTAAATTCTTTTTATAGAAATTTTTTTAGTCTTAAAAATTATAAGACTACTATATTTAGAAGGGTTATTACACAAAAAAATTACTAAAGTTTACCAAAAATTTGTCCTAAATTACTATAGTTTAATTTTGTTCATTCAGATTACTCAACGTCATGAGTTTGTGAAATGTGTTACTCAACTTTTTAAATGATGACACTCAACTCACTCCCAGGGTGGGCAATCGGTTGTCCTAAGTTACTATAGTTTACACGTTTTCATTCGTTTTCATACGTTTTATATGTTTTCGTCTGTCTTTATACATTTTCATCTGTTTTTATACGTTTTCATACACTTTTATCCGTTTTTATCGGTTTTCATACGTTCTTTTCCATTTTTATACGATTTTGTCCGTTTTTCTTATCTTTTCATCAGTTTATATCCGTTTTTCTTACATTTTCATATGTTTATATTTGTTTTCAACAGTTTTTATACGTTTTCATACGTTTTTATTCGTTTTCATCTGTTCTTATATGTTTTCATCCATTTTTATACGCTTTCGCCAGTTTTTTACGTTTTCACCCGTTTTCATACGTTTTCATACATTTTTATACGTTTTCGCCCGTTTTTTTATGTTTTCATATTTTTCTTACGTTTTCATACGTTTTTGTCCGTTTTTATGCGTTTTCGTCCGTCTTTATTCATTTTCGTCCATTTTTATACGTTTTTCTTACGTTTTCAAACATTTTATCTGCTTTTATACGTTTTCATATGTTTTTTTTTTTTACTTTTTTATACGTTTTTGTCCATTTTTATACATATGAAAACGTATAACAACAGATAAAAATTGATAAAAACGTAAGAAAAATGTATAAAAACGGACGAAAATATATAAAGACGGACGAAAACATATAAAACGGACAAAAACGTATAAAAACAAAAGAAAACATTAAAAGACGAACAAAAATGTGTAAAAACGGACAAAAACGTTTAAAGACGGACGAAAACATATAAAAACGTATGAAAATGTAAGAAAAACGTATAAAACGGACGAAAACGTTTAAAGACAAACGAAAACGTATAAAATTGGACAAAAATGTATAAAAACGGACGAAAACAGATAAAAACGGACGAAAACGTATAAAAATGGACGAAAACGTTTAAAGACGGACGAAAACATTTAAAAACGGACAAAAACGTATGAAAATGGGCGAAAACAGATAAAAACGGACGAAAACGTACAAAAACGGTGAAACTAACATAAATAGTGGTCGAGGGACTAAATCCGTGAAACTCGGCAAACCAAAGTTGTCAGGATCGCGATCCTGCTCGTAGGATCGTACAATCCTACGATCCTACACACACAAAACGAGCAGGATCGTTACGGGATCGTAATTCAGGTAGGATCGTTACAGGATCGTGGGATCGCTCGTAGGATCGTAGGATCGTGAACGATCCGATCCTGTTGGTAACCCTTTTTTCAGGTAGGATCGTTACAGGATCGTGGGATCGCTCGTAGGATCGTAGGATCGTGAATGATCCGATCCTGTTTTTTTTTTTTTTTTTTTTTTTTTTTTTTTTACTTTTTTTGACTTTTTTGAGAGGAAGGTTTTTAAAAATGGTTTGTATACATATATAAAGGAAAAGCCGAAAACGATCCTAGGTAGGATCCGATCCTACGATCCCGATCTTGCAAAGCCGAAAACGATCCTAGGTAAGATCCCGATCCTGACAACCTTGCGGCAAACCAAAAGGACCGTTTGTACTTAAAAAATAAGCCATGTAGGATTTTTACCGGTTATATCCGGTTACCAAAAACATAATAACAACTATAACCTGTTGCAACAAGTTAAGTAACCTTGATGAACAAAATTAAACTATATTAACTTTGGACAAATTTTTGCTAAACTTTACTAACTTTTTTGTGTAATAACCATATTTAGAATGCGGAGTATAGATGTAGCTGTGCACATGTAAAAAAGGGAAGGTAGGTGCATAAGCGAACCATAAAATCAGCGAAACTTGATTCGATGCCCATCTTTTAGCTATATAGGGTAAATTTCCGTATATTTAGGGCCTTTTTGGCTAAGCTTATTAAACGTAAGCTTATTTGGGCTTATTTTTTATAAGCTCCAATTTTACGGCTTATTTTGAGACTTATCGGCTTATATAAGTTTATTATGATATGATAAATTTATAAAAGCCGACAAGTCTCAAAATAAGCCGTAAAATTGGGGCTTATAAAAAATAAGCTGAAATTTAATTAAATTTAGGCTTAAATTAAATTTCGGCTTATTTTTTATAAGATTTTGAGACTTGTCGGCTTTTATAAGTTTATCATATCATAATAAACTTATATAAGCCTCTATTTGGCTATCTCGTCCTTTCCTTTCCTTCTCCCCCTGAATCAGAGCGGAAAGCTCGGATTTCGCTTCATGAATAAAACCAACAAAGAAATAAGAGATGCATGTGTGGTATTTATAGGCAAAGTGGACAAGTCTCAAAATAAATTGGAGCTTATAAAAAATAAGCCCCAATGGGCTTACCTTTAATCAGCCAAAAAAGGATACTCTTGCAGCAATTAACAAACATGAAAGTATGAAACACTGCAGGCAGGCACTTTGTTGATGAAATAAAAGAAAATCACACTGGTGTGTGCTTAAAGTGCGTCCTTATTTATGATTTGTATTATACACTGCATATCAACTGTTTGATAAAGTGTCTAGCTAGCTGAACAAATGCTTCTTAAGATAGGTTTATATATTATATGATGCATTCATAATCATGTTGTCCAAAATGTATCCAATTTGACGGTTTGTTACATGGAATTTAGTTTGGGAAAGAGAAAAGCTTGTATCTGCATTGTTAGTGCAGGATAGAGGCAAAAGTGCTTGAAAAAGGGCTTATTTCGGTCATGTTAGGTTATGAGGGTGTAGCTGCAGGCTACATGGCAGTTTAAGTCAAGTTTAGAATCAGTAGGATCCAAAAGGTAGTTTCCTGCTTTGAGTGGACATTTTGTGGTAAGTAGGCCTTTAGAAGGCTACATGGTGGAGTGCCAACTTGATGATGCCTGTCTTGCTATCTCTGTTTTCTTCTTAATTGTGAGGATGCAGCTGCAATTTTGGAGAAAATGAGTAGTGAAATGGAAAATGTAGTCACAGTGGGGAGTATCCTTGAGTGTTTATTGCATTTGTAGTGATGCCAGCTTGCTGGAAATGTAGCTCTGTGCAAAAAGGCTCAATTTGATGATGCCTTTGTGTAAGAGCCTCTGTGTTTAAGGTGTGGGAGGGTTTAAATTTTAATCACACGCAGGGTGTTTGCATAAAAGAAATGTTGTCAAGATATGATTTTTCTCCATGGATGACTAGTGCTAGTGTCCTTTCCTAGACTAGAAGAATGGGTGTTTTGGTTACTGTTTCATTGCTTTGATTCAGTTGAATGTAATTTCCATGTTTTCTGTTATAGCTTTCTTTTGTTTGATGGGGTATGTCCATTGAATGCAGGTCTGCTATCTGTATTCTCATTTATTATGATTGCTTAATATAATTCACCCATTTACATAAAAAGTATTTAACTTTTGCGTTTGTCTAATTGGTTGCTTCTGCAACAGGTTTGTTTGAAACAGTATGTTAGTTGTAATCCAATTTAAACGAGACTTTCTTGCAGTATTTCAATTTGTTATAGTTCTTTGGTGGTATATGCATTTGTTTGGTTTCGTGGAGGTACTTTTTGTATGTTTTGAAGGAAGTGTTTTCATGTTAAACCTAGTTGTTGAAAATCATCATCCGAATGTTCTATGTATCTGAAGAACGATGCTTCGATTATGTATGCAATTTTGATAATACTTGGGTTGAATGCATTCAAAGTAAGTAATGTTATAAGCATACAAGTCTCGTCAATGAATTGTGGGATAAGAATATAAGCCGTTATCGGCTTCTAGGCTATGATGAAGTAAGCTATCCCACATCTATTTAATTTATTTTTGTTTGCATATATTTAAGACGTACTTGACATTATCACTAAAATCACACCCATGTCGAACTGGTTAAATGTTTTCTTAGCTATTGTCTTTTTATGCTAAATGAAGCTGATTTGGTGCTGTTGGGTGCATTTTGTATGATGTTTACTACTCTTTTGAGCTATTTTGATGTTGTCTGGAGCTGATTATTGCTGTTTTCAAGCTGCATGGTGCTAAATAATGTGTTCTGCATCAATCTATCACTTGTTATACTTACTCGATAAGTTGAAAAACTGATAGAAAACAGCAGCATCTGAACATGTGTTCTAATTTTCTAAACTGGAAACATGCAACATCATTTGAACATGGTCTTTTAATTTTGAAGACTTTTCTACAGATAAAAAAGACTTCCCCGCTTTCCATAGTAACACTTTGCAACTAAGCAACCCCTAATCCTCAATCAGGAACAATAATAAGCTGGTGCAAGTTAAAGGGAGGAAACATGGAGATGGTGGCTGTAGAAAGTATAGAAGTCGGAGAAGACCTAACACCGGGGCTGTGTCCGTTGGCTTATTCACTTCACGACCCTTTCCTTGTCGCTCACTGCGCTACCTGCTTCAACCCCCTTCCTTTCCCGATTGATCATAATAATAATTACAACGATGATAATGCTGTGTGGTATTGCTCTGCACAATGCTCTTCCTCCCATTCTCCAATACATATCTCCAGCCACCATCTCTCTTCTTCTAGTTACAATGGTGAAACCTCCGAGCTCCGCGTTGCTCTCGTCTTGCTTCTCCAAATCAAACGCCAGCATGCTTTCCCGTCTTCTTCGTCTTGCTACGACAGAATTATTGGTTTAATGACAAATCGTCACAAGCTTCTTTTTCCATCGTCTTCTTCCTTCAATGACAATGATGAGTTTGCCACCAAAATTAAAAATGGGGCAAAAGCCATCACAGCAGCAGCAGCCTCATCCACGATAATCAATAGTCCCGTCTTGGCCTCGCATAATTCCGTCGATGAGTTGTCCCTAACAGAGGCGCTATTGTGCCTGGTGCTAACTAACGCTGTTGAGGTACAAGACTCCATTGGTAGATTGGTGGGGATTGCTGTATATGATACCTCTTTCTCCTGGATTAACCATAGTTGTTCCCCCAATGCCTGCTACCGCTTCTTACCCCCAGCGACGCCAGATACCCAACGGCAATGTCTCATCACTCCAGTATCTTCTAATGGTCATGAACCAGTTGCATATTCTGACTTCCGCCTAACAGGTAAAGTAATTCGATTAACCATTCCTAGAATTAGTCATATTTTTTTTCAATCTTTGATTTATGTAAAATAGGATTGCCAGGTGGTGGCCCGAGAATAGTTGTTAGGAGTATAAAGCCGATTAACAAAGGGGAGCAGATAACAATATCGTACACCAACTTGCTACAACCCAAGGTAAGGTGGCAATCAGTTTGAGAACGGACTCTGTCTGTTCCTAGTAATCTTTCATCTTAAATTTATTACGCATGATGCCAACCAAGGTCTAAAGGTCTATTTTCTTTTGTGCAGGAGGTGAGGCAAGTCGAGTTGTGGTCCAAGTATCGATTTAATTGTCAGTGCCTTCGCTGTGTTAAAGTCCCTTTATCCTATGTTGATCAACGTCTTAAGGTAAGAATTTTGTCCCTTAAGCTTTTTACACTTTACAGAACCTTAATAAATGATATTTGTGAACTTTGTTAAAAACCGGACAATTTGGAAAACAAGAATGGATTCTGATGATTATTCTGATTTTTAGGAAGTTTGGGGATCTGGTGGGAGTTTGTTGCATAATGCTGGACTAGAAAGTTTTACAAACTGCATAAATGTTGCTATTGATGATTACCTATCATCCAATGATGCTGAATCTTGCTGCATGAAATTGGAGAATGCCCTTTTGAATGGTTTGTGTTACAAACAACTTATTATAAGGTTACATCCCCAAAACCATCTGTCGTTAAACGCCTACACAACTCTGGCTTCAGCATATAAGTTCCGTGCAAATTCAATACAGCATGAACATGCTGCTACTTTGAACTTAAACAGATCATTCAGTGCGGCATATTCCTTCTTGCTCGCAATACTAACCCGTCATCTATATCTCTCTGAATCCTCAATTGTTTCTGTTTCAAACTTTTGGATTGGTGCTGGTGAATCCCTACTAAATCTTGCTACAATGTTAGAGTCTGATTCCTCTTCTGACCTCCCAAAGAGTAAATGTTCAAAATGTCGCTTGATTGATACATTCGAAGCTTATAGGTATGATCATAACATGGTTTTAGAAATATCCAATGAGTTTCTAAACTGCATCACTGACATAATACCCAAGGTATGGAAGTTTTTAGTCCAGGGAAATGATTATCTTGGAGTTGTTAAGGATCCAATGAATTTGAGATGGTTTGAGATCTTAAATGCTGTGGGTAATAACAAATGCAATGTAGCAGGAATTGTAGAGGGATATGCCGGCCAAGAAAGAGTTGAACTTTTTGGGCTAGGTTTCCATTGCTTGTTATATGGAGGGATTTTATCAAATATTTTTGGTGGCCATGATTCACCTTTAAGTGGTAATGTTTGCAGTCTTCTGTATCGTGGACAAGTTAAGTTGTAATAAGAAGAATCGGATATAAGGTAATTTTCACTGCTTTCATATGCTGATTCCTTATACTCCGTATATTTTATGTTATAACTACAAAGAAGAGTATATCCACTATTTAGTATAATCCTTGATGAAAAAAGGAGGTATGTTTTATTGATGGGCATATGAAGATGGAATGAAATAACTTGATTTGAGATTTATTAAATAATTTCCTAAGCAACACACTACTGTGAAATTTCACGATAACAAGTTCTAAGCAGATAATCAGTTTGTAGTGTTTGGAAGTGATTAATTTTTTTTTTATTGTTTCTCAAGTCGCAGATAATCAGTTTGTAGTGTTCGGTGTGATGCTATGGCGACTGGTGATATCAAGTAAAAGATTATCTGCAATAAAGTTGATTATTTTGCCCTTTGAGACTTATAGCCTGACTCATTTTGTTTATTTTTCACAGCCACATCAGCATTGTCAGAGAGCGGATTGCAGCATAATCACCATTCAAGCAAACAGATTGTGGTCGTTAGAGCAGCGCGTTGTCGTTGGAGGTCCACTAAAGGATGTCATGCTTCTGCTGTTTAAAGCAAATTGGGTGTAAGCCAATCTAATGTGCATTTTTACATAATGTTATTGTTGGTATCTGATATGGGTATAACAGATGTGCCCAACAATAGAGTACTGCACAAGTAAGTCAGGGTAACTGCATTTATATGTAAGTAGACGGGCGTAACTAATTCATGGACTTTGGGTGATTGCTGTTTAGACTGCATTTGAAGGCTAGATTTTGAACCCCCTGTTTACTAATTCATGGACTTGGAAAACTACCCACAATCACCCGTATTGCCACATCCCTCTCTCCGTATCAGCAATGATAATGACTGTTGTTCGAGTATTCATTTTTCATCTTCGGAAAAAACTAATTGGGGAAACTTCTTCTCAGGGGCATGGCCTGAGCCCCCTACGGGTCCTTCATCTCGATGATAAAATGCTTCAATGTAACTTAATTTGAACTGTATTCAGAAGAAGTTAAGATTATGATGACATGTCTGGCAAATATTTTTATAAATGTGAATGCATATGAGGAGAAAGATGCTTCCGTAAAACAAGTTCTTTTTATCGAATGACCACCCATTTATATGTGGGTCAGTTGGGGTTGTTATTTAAATTAGGGTCTAATCGGGATATATTTAAACTTTAAAGTACTAGCTAAAAATGAAACGGTACGAATAGGATGAGGAGCCAAAGATTACCAGCCTGGGGGTCGTCATGCAAGCATTCAAGATATATTGTTCAGAGCAAGCCTTGTTGGGGGCAATTTCTCCAACATTTGGCGGACGTTGTATAGTGCTAATTAGATGTTGTATTGAGGCATTGAGCTCAAATGGTTGCTAGGTGCTATATAATGATTTCATTATGTGTTTGTATTTAGTTGGTAAGTTATTTCTTATTTGTTGGTGTGAGTTAATTCATGACCCTCTATTAATGTAAATAGGCTGCTATTTTTGTTTCGGAGTATTTGATGTTTTGAGTGAGTGAACTGAAACAACATCTTGGATTTGGTTTGCGGAAATCTGGAAAATTGGAAATATATGCTTTAAGCAAAGGGGATGATTACAAAGAACATTAATGTAAGCAAAGGGGATCATATGGGTTTCAAATTATCATAATACTAAAAATTATAATAAAATGCCATATGAAACCTATAACGTGTTTGCCGGTCAATGATTAACACATATATATGAAACCGAAACAAAATTGAAAGTTTATATAGTATAATAAAAATATGTACACGTATCATAATATTACTTTGAGAAAAACACGTTTTTGTTATACCGCTTAAACCCATAATTATTTTGTTTTTTTAACGTATGATATATGTTAAGGTCATCAATTACGGTGGTTTTAAGAAAATGTTTAAAACACATGAAAAGGTTTATAATTTGTTTTAACCATATTTAGTTGATGTTTCATGTCCATGTGAAATGAAGAGGTTTGAAATATTGAAGCTTTTCTTAATTTAATGCATATGCAATTGTTAAGTATTTTATAAACTTGAAAATGTTTATGCGTAGTGCAATAAGGTTCATAAAATCAAAAGCTTTATAAATTACTAATAATTTAATAAATTAGACATTTTAAAAGTTCCACAATATCCCTTTTCTATATACTCCACTAGATGATAGTCATGCGTCATTAAGAGGATAAGTAATGGTAATAAGTTTAGGAGGATATATTGGTAATTATTTATTTTATCCCTGGGGTTGTGTGTGGTTTTTTTTTTTTTTTTTTTTTTTTTTTTTTTTTTTTTTTTTTTTTTTTTTTATTTTTTTTTATTATTATTATTATTATTATTTATTTATTTATTTATTTTATCCCTCAGGTTGCGTTTGATGACATTTTTGTTTTGCTTCTTTTTTGTCAAGTTTTTTCTATTTCTATATATTTTCACCATGTTAATGACTTTCTCTTGGTCTAATATTGCCAAATATCGTATTTTTAGTAGCCAAAGTTTAAAAACGTCATCCATCAAGTATGTCAAAACATGTGATTTAAAGCAGTGTGAACGGTTTGCTGGAAACAAGAATCAAACATGTTCGAGTAACTTTGAGACCATTTCAGAGCATGATCTACATGAGTGCTTTGAATAAAAAACTATCATTTAAAAGCCTTTGATACCTTAACCATTAAACTAATTTGGATATATATTTGCGTTGTGGTCCTGTGAAATGTAAAAGATAAGATGCAGCACACGCAAGGCCTAATTAGTCATCTACTTAATCAATTCTACAAAATACAACTTACCTTAGAATATGATGTGTGATTTTATGAATTTGTTTGAATATTTTATAAAATGCCGATTGGTTTTAACAAAATAAAACTTATTCATGATTTTGATATAACTAAAGTTAGAGCACCCGGTGTGCGGAATGTCACATCTCGCCACTCCACGGTGGCATGCTCGCCATTGCTAGCCACCATACCGTGCTCCTTACTCATTTCTCGCCACTTGCACCCTCGTCGTCTGCACGGCGAGGGTAAAAACTGTCCTTTTGTCAGATTTTTTGGCAGGTTTGTGTGTGTGTGTAAGTAAAAGGTTGAAGATGATGGGTATATTTATTTTGTTTTTTTGTCTAAATAAAGGGTAGGTCGGCCCAAATGAGTAAGTTGAAGTTAGTTGTTAATGAGAGGGTTAGTTGTGGAGGTTTGTTAAAGTCATGTGGCACCCCGTGGGCCTCAAATGAGTAACTTGACCTGCTCAGTATACCTAGTGCTCTTACTTATAAGGCGTCAAAGTTTAACTTGGTGTAATACGTGAATGAAAACACATAAAAAAAATGTTATTGATCCTGAAATAGTGATGAAATCTACAGATGATGAAAACCCCGTAGGAGATATTGTATTATTAATACGATATTTATAATGCAATTACATAGAACCTACTAGAAATCCTAAAATCCCTAACGGACCCAAAGCCCACAACCGGGCTCAGGCCATCTACATCTAATACTCCCCCGCAATCCGAGTGGCAAAATCTCGAAAGCTTGGATTGAATTAGAAAACTAAATAGACTTTAAAGCAATAAACACATAATTTTTTGATGAAGAAATCCGCAGCAAGCGGAAGCAATTCTTCAAGCAGCAGCAAAAACAAATAAAAGCAGTAGCAAAAGCAAATAACATATTTGGTGATGAAGACATCTGACAGCAGCTAGCGGAGTCAAATCTTCATCTGCAGCAACAAAAAAAAAAAAAAAAAAAAAAACTAACTAAAGCATACACTTATATCTGAGGATGGTGGCGGCTAGGGTTTGACGTGCTAATATAAAAGAGGTGGCTCAACTTAGCCACTTATGTATGAGGATCAGACCCGTTCCGATACCATATTAGATGATGAAAACCCCCGTAAGAGATATTGTATTATTGATACGGTATTTATAATGCAATTAAATGGAACCTACTAGAAACCCTAAAATCCCCAACGGACCCAAAGCCTACAAAAAGGCTCAGGCCATCTACATCTAATACATACTCCATAATTTTCTTTTTAACCACTTAACGGTGCTAGATGTTGTAATTTCCCATCGGTTATAGGCACAGCTCTATAAATATCTAAATTATTTACCATCATTACTCGGATTATGTATCGAGGAGCATAATCTTTAAAATGATCTAAAACAAGGACCAATGATCTGTAAAAACATCAAACTTGCCACATTTTTTTTAGTCACTCAACTTTTATTTTTCTATTAAATTCAAAGACTTTTTTAATCTTCCTATTGTACCATATTACGGGTAAGGTTTGACGTGACATCTTTAATACATAAACCCGTTATATTTTAAGATAAAACCGTTAAGTGCTACAATAGGACAATGTGGCAAGTTTAATTTGATGCCTTTTGAGACTGTTAGCATTATTTTAAAAGAACTTGTTATAACATATTTTCAGTCAAACTAAACCACATTTTTGAATCAAACACCCATTTTCAATCCTCTTGCTCATCTCAACGACAACAACCAGCACTTGAACACCGAATTTCAATTGATCTCTCCATTTATTAAAAAAAAAAAAAAAAAAAAAAAAAAAAAAAAAAAAAAAAACACAAAAAACCAAACTCAAATCAACAATCATCTTCATTTACAAAAAAAGGCAATTCGATTTAGGGTTTCAGTTTTATATAAATTTACAAATAATACATCCTTTTTTTTTAATTCAACCAAATAATATATTTTTAATTAAAACAAGACATAAAATTAAAAAAAATAATAATAATAAAAAAAAGACAATATCATTTTATTAATTAAAAAAAAAATTACATTAAATTTAATTCAAACAAACACTAATAAGATTAAAAACAACTCGTCGTTGTTGTCGTTGTTGTTGTTGTTGTTGTTGTTGTTGTTGTTGTTGTTTTCCTCATTGTTCGTCACATTCCGATTGATCCATGCTTCCTCGATCAAATCTTGCATGAGCACGTAATGGTTCGTGTGACTTCGCATGTAAATGGAGTTTTCAATAGCTTCGGCATGCGATAATGCCGGCATTGGTAAACCAATTTCTTCCGGCTGATAATCTTGACAATACGCGTTCCATAATCCTCCAAAATCATGTTGTGTAAAATAAGACAACATCGCATTGTATCCTTAATCTTATCCTTTGTCCATAGACGGAAAGGATTTCTCACAAAATGAAACATTTTCTTAAGAACCCCGAACGCCTTCTCGATGTCCTTTCTTGCCGATTCTTGAGCTTGTTTAAAGTTGATTCTTTTTGGGTCCGACGGGTCTGTAAACGTCTTAACTAGAAACGAATACTTAGGATAAATCCCATCGCCTAAATAATATCCACGTGGATAGAAGTTATCATTAGCATAAAACCCGAGAGTTGGATTTTTACCAGCGATGAAGTCTTCAAGAACGGGTGACTGTTCTAAAACGTTGATATCGTTGTTGGAGCCGGGTACACCAAAATAAGCACTCCATATCCAAAGGTCATAGGATGCAACGACTTGAAGAATTAAGGTTGGATTTTTTTGGTCACCCCGATGGTGTTGACCTCGCCACGCGGTTGGACAGTTCTCCCACTCCCAATGCATGCAATCGATACTACCCAACATACCCGGTAGTCCATGAACTTCTTGATGAACATCATACAAACGCATCAAATCACTACTCGTCGGTTTCCTTAAATACCTTTCCTCGTACAAATCTTTTATTCCTATACGCATATAAATAAATTGAAGAAAAATAATAAATAAAGTAAAGCATTATATAAAAAGGTAAAAATGTTGTACCTATTGTGAAATTTTCGAGTGTGTCCCGAGAAGTTTTTTCTCCCATTTTTAAATAATCGTCATTGATGTCGGTGGTGAACCCGTAAGCAAGCACACGCAAAGCCGAAGTACACTTTTGAATTGACGTGAACCCCAAATTTCCCGTGGCGTCGATTCTTTGTCGGAAATATGGAAACCGCTCTTCCAAATCATGCGCAATACGCAAAAATAACCGTTTACTCATTCTAAAACATCGCCTAAATGTTTCCTCTTTATACCTTGGGTTCGGGTCAAAGTAATCTCTCATCAACCGTTTGTTGGCTTCGAAACGGTCACGTTCAACTCTTGCTCTTCGTTGGATCGGCGTGGCACTTCTTTTAGCTCTCAATTTAGTCAACGCGATCGACGCAATAGAAACCGCTTCTTGTTCCATGTCCGAGATCTCGTCGTCCGAACTAGACTGAAGAATGAATGAAGAGTTTGGAGAATCCATAATTTTTATAAAAGTGTGTTTTTATATAATTTAAAGAGAGTGAGAGATTTGTGTGTGTTTGAAAGGTTTGTAAAATGAGGTTTATATAAAAAAGTTTGTAGGTAAAAAAAGAAAAAAAATAATAAATAAATAATGTAACCATTTGAAATGAATAGCCGTTGAACGGCTAGTTTTGTTGGAAAAGAGAAAGGGCACCAACGCGAGCTAGCTCACGCCCAAGGCAAAAAAATAGGGCTTTAGCGCCCGTATGTATTCATTGGGGCGCGATTGGGGGCGCGAGTGGAGCAAAAATGGGGTGCCTAGCGCCCCATTACACATAGCCTAAATGAACCTTGGAGTTCAAGAGAATAACCATTATATCCTACATGTTTTTCACTATATGTGATATTAACAAAGGATTGTTCTGAAGTTCACATACTTGTCAAAACATGTGTTGGGAATTATATTTTCATAGATTTGATGATCACAGAACAAAAAGAATGAAACATGAAGAATACTGAAATGATAAGCAAAATACGCTAAGTAGATTTTGCTGCTAGGCATAAATCATACTGCTGCTAGTGTATTTTATACTACTGCTGGTACAGAGCATTCTGCTGCTAGTGCAAACATTCTGCTGCTAGTGCAAATGATACTACTGCTAGTGCAAACATACTGCTGCTAGTACAAATGAAGATGCTGCTGATCAGTGAGTCATACTGCTGCTGGATAGATAAGGATGAAGAAGATATTATTTGTATATGAGTCACTTGTATACTATAGATAATATCTAGATATTTGATCAGTCAACAAAGTTGTAAACAAAGATACAAGTTGTATCTTAATGACTGACACACGTTAAAGCAAGTAGATGACAAGGCTTATCATATTGTAAAAGATCTTCTTCATACTATAAAAGAAGATCTTACCCTTAGATAAAATTATGTTTTATGTAGTGTTCTTGTGTGCTTAGAATTTAAGCACCAAAGGGTGTCAATATGTAAAACATCAAAAGAGTGTGTGTGGGAACATCAGACATGGGGTCTGATGTTGTTAGGTTTGTTTAGCCTCAAAGTAATCAAGGTTTTCCTCGATCTCTGTTACTATTGAGAGTAACCGTATTACTATTGAAGGGATCTTCAATCTAAGCCTTAGATTGCAAGATATGCATCGTTGAAAACTGCTGCAGAAACAGTTGAGGTATGGTCAAATTTTTGGTTTTCTTTCAAAGTTCACACACAAATGGGAAGAATCACACACAGAAGAGAGTTGGTTCTTAAAAGTTTTAAAGGCTTGATTTTTATTTTCATTGGCGAAGAAGGTCATTTGTTGCTTATTTGAAGTTGAGGTTGAATTTTTCAAAATTGTGTTTTATCATACCTTTTGTAAGAAGGTAACTTGTTCGTTCGTTCAAGTGACTACGAAATGACAAACACTTAAAGGAGATACGTTGTAGTACTCAGTATCTCATAGAAGATGAATTTATTGTCATGAGATTGTGGTCTCCCTATACAAGAAAGTTGGGTATACGTTCGAAGTCAGATTTAGTACAAGATATAAGACACAAGGATGGTTTATTCTGTTTCATCATCAAGTTAGTAATGGTTGGTTTTTCTTCATCAATCATAAAAGCCTACAGAATTGGAGATTCGAATGGTTAACATATGGGTTTCAGGGGAAGCTTAAATGTTCAGATGTATAACCATTTATTATATTTGTGCATCACCACAGGGGAAGTTGTTGATTCTTACTATTATTGATTAGTATTACTACTAATGGTTTAGATTTTTACTGTCTCAAGTTCATTTTTAGTGCGGAAAGCTTAATGGAGGTTAATTTGAGATATTAGAAGGATAGATTGGATGTCTAGTATTAGTTCGTAGTTGTAAAGATCATATTTGTAATATTCTCTATTTGTTGATAACAAAAAGGGGAAGAGATGTGGTGGATAGCATAAATTAAGGGGAAGACAGTATGGTTTCATTCATGGTGAGATTTAATTATCTCAATTTCTCTACTTCGTCTAGGGAAATTCGTACAAGAACGTGTTTGTTTTGTAATCATCAAATAGGGGAAGATTGTTGGGAATTATATTTTCATAGATTTGATTATCACAGAACAAAAAGAATGAAACATGAAGAATACTGAAATGATAAGCAAAATACGCTAAGTAGATTCTGCTGCTAGGCATAAATCATACTGCTGCTAGTGTATTTTATACTATTGCTGGTACAGAGCATTCTGCTGCTAGTGCAAACATTCTGCTGCTAGTGCAAATGATACTACTGCTAGTGCAAACATACTGCTGCTAGTACAAATGAAGCTGCTGCTGATCAGTGAGTCATACTGCTGCTGGATAGATAAGAATGAAGAAGATATTATTTGTATGGGATAATTATGCAACTGCCCCAGTTGCCCTGGTGCGTTGCTTATCCGACCCGCTCACAGAAAGTTTCGATACTAGACCAGGGAAACTCGTCCGACCAACCACTGGATGACACGTGTCCGACTAATTGTTTGGTACGATGTATTTTTTTTTGGGCAACTTGTCATTTTTTGGGCAACCAAAAGGATATTTCTGTCATTTTACACCATACTCTCACTAAATTCAAAACTGCATATAACCTCTCACAACCCTCTATCTCTCCTCCAGATAAATCACAACTCACACCACCACAACCACCCAACCACCCGACGCCACCACCATCCGACGCCACCACCACCTGACGCCACCTCCACCGGACTCCATGAACACATAGCAACTTAACAAAATCCCTGATGAGAACAAGGTAAGCATCGTTTCTATACACTTATATGACATGGCTTTGAAGTGGCATAAGCAGCTTCAAAGCATAATTCGTGGAAATCTGCCTTGGGTGAATTACAAAGAGTTGATTTTGAAAAGATTTGATGAAAAAGATTTTGAAAAGATTTGATGAAAAAGATTATAATGCACAAAAGGTGTTTGAGGAAATGCCAGTTAATAAAAATCTCAAACAAGAAGGTACTATTCTGGAATTTAGCCCTTCGTTTCTTCATTTCTTAACTGATATGGATTCTGTTCATGAGTATAACTGGGCGAAATTCTTGCTTGATAAGTATGTCAGTTTCCCTAAGACCTAAGATGTTATTAATCGAGTCATCCCATTAAAGGTATGTCGCTTTTGTTAAAATAATCATTGCAAACAACCATATCATTCGTATATGTCTTGATGTTTTCAACTGTATTTATTGTATCCAAGCTATAGATTTCATACTTGATGATGTTGTCGTAAGTCATAGCTTAACTTCCCCTCAAACAATCATGGATTCGAGTGAGATTTTACTTTCTGTTTTAGTTATGGTTTACATTCATAATATACTCCTTCTATACATAATCAAGAATAAATTGACCAATAAAAGGAAAAGCATTAAAAAGTAACTTCAGACGTGGTTTCGAACTTGCGATGATGTTGGTGAGCGTACTCTATGAATTCTGATTAGGATATATTGCGTTATTGAAGAATACTTATATCTTCTTCATGTTCTTTTTGTACATATTTTTTGAGAAGATAATGAAAAAAGTTGTCTTAACATTATATTTCCTTGTCAACAGCACCATGTCCTTCTGGTTGGGTCATGGGACCAAGCAAGACAATATGCTACAAATATATCGGAAACTCACAATCCTGAATGAATCAGAAACCAGCTGCAGAAGTAACCATGGCCACCTTGCAGCTTTAACATCATTAGCAGAACTCAGCTTCGTCCAAGACATGTGTAGTAAAGCGATGAATAGTAGCGAATGCTGGGTTGGAGGCAGAAGCACCAACGCTAGTAACAGGATTGACTGGAAGTGGTCTGATGATTATTATAAGTGGAATGAAACCCTCTTTAATGTGGTCGCACCTGATCTGAGGTCAAGCTGCAGTAATTTATCATGCCTCAGCTACTACAAGGAAGAACCAACATCTCTTTGTACTATGTTGTCCAATAGAACGGCATCTCTTGTGGCCGATAGATGCAACATATCTCGCGCTTCTATATGCATGCTTGTTGTAGGTATGCATTCTTTCTAATGACCTTTAATTCATAACCTAATGTCATTGGATCAGAGGTTCTGTTACTAGTGTACTAGTACAACAACTCCAAGCCTTTTTTTCTTCTTATTGCCATGAACTATAGTTAATTATATAGAAATTTTCCCTTTGATATTTCTCTATTATAGGTAAATGGGAATGTCAGACACTCTGAGTAACTAGTAGAATTTGGTTCAGATTAAGTTAAAACATGTTGCCGATTGGTATGTGTCAAAACAGGTGGTTGGGTTGACCCAGATCACCTTTTTCCAAATAGTTCTGGATATGAATAGGTGTGTTAAAGTTGATCACACAAACTATTGTATTATTATAATAATCACATATTTTGAAGAAAGCAATTTAGCAGGTTGTATGCATTCAACCCATTTAACCTGTTTTCTTTTCCGCCATTTTCTTTTGGTGTTATCTGCTTGACCCGTTAATGATGAACATTACCCCAAATCAACCCATTCATAGTAGATGGGCTAAAACATCCACCTTTAGTAGATATTAGATTGTTTAGATTATATATCTTCCTTTCTTTCCAGAGAATAGATGTCAGCATATGCACTGCCACAGAGAATATCTAATTATACTGGCTATTGTGAGTGGACTGATTCTCTTCACTACATTTGATGTGGTTATATGGCTCCTTGTGTTCAAACGAAGCAAGAGACGAAGAAAATCTCAGAAATTATCAAATCCCACGGAATTAGCATTAGTTTCACCATCATGGAAAATTGGTAGGGTAGCAAGGCTTTGTCATGAAAATTTAGTCCCTGTGAAAGGATGCTGCTATGATCATGGTGATCGTTATATCGTGTATGAGTATGTGGTACACGGGCCTCTTGATAGATGGTTACACCATATTCCTATGGGCGGTAGGACGCTAGATTGGAGCATGAGGATGAAAGTTACCACAACTCTTGCACAAGGAATCACGTAAGTGATCTCAGTACCTTTCTTTTGTTGATACAGCTTATGTTATTCATGTTCACTACAATATTAAGGGTGGTGAAACAGTGATTTTGGGTAGACGTAAAACGGGTCAGGTTGACCTACCAACACTTTTTGTTCTCTTATCTGATATCATAACTAATCAATGTGGGAAATTGTAAGAATATTTCATCACAATAATCATAGAATTCTTGAAAAAAAACAGTCTATGAACTTGTAACTAGTAAGCATTTGTAATACAGTTTAGATTGCCTTTCGACCGGCTCAAACATTCGACCTATTTTTCACAGCCAGGTTAAAATATTTTACTTGGTTGAGTCTTGACCTGTTATCAAAAAAATTCACCGCCTCAAATTGGTCTGTTTTCACATGAACGGGTTTATGTTGCCTAATGACATCTATTACAATATGATATTCCTGATGATTAAACCAATAAAAACAGGTTCCTGCATGACAAAGTCGTGCACCATGACATTCGTGCAAGCAACGTACTTCTTGATGAAGATTTTGGTGCTCATCTGATGGGCGTTGGATTGTCAAAGTTTATATTCACCCTCATTTGACTACTTGGGATCCTGAGCTCTGCTTATATCAAGAGATCGCCCAGCATGTTGGAAGTACTTGTCTTTGGTACTATTGTTATTTATGCCTTTTGAGTTTGTGTAATATATTTGTCACCAAGTGTGTGTTGGTGTTTCATGTATTTATGCTATTTGGTATGTTGTTTTTGTACGAGTTTATGGTTAGAGGAGAACAAATAGCTCTTGCAGTAAGTTAACAAACCAAAAAGTTGGCATTAAACCAATGTTAATTATCATGTATCATGTAATTTTTTTATTGTTTCTTTGCGCAACCATGTATCATGTATCTCGCCCACATTTGTGTTGTAAAGTATGGTTTTTTGGTTCCAAAGATTAGTTGCTATGATATGGTTACATACATTTGCTGGGCTATGAACCATTTGCTGATTTATTGTTGGTTCAAGTCGTATACACAAGTTGTCGAGTTCTATGGCTTTATTGTGGAGTGAATGGTACTTTTTTATAATTGCATCGAGTCTAATTTTCTCTTTGTGTAATACATTTATTTCTGCAAATACTAAACAGGAGTATCAAAAACTGAAAACTAATACCAATAAAAAGTTACATTTCTAAAAATATGAAATAGTTACGGGCAACTTTTGTATTTTATGTGCAACTTTTGTATTTTTTGGGCAACTTTTGTTTTTTTGGCAAATTTTGTATTTTTTTGGCAACTTGACGGATAAGAAAATGGCGGAAAAGAAAACAGGTTAAATGGGTTGAATGCATACAACCTGCTAAATTGCTTTCTTCAAAATATGTGATTATTATAATAATACAATAGTTTGTGTAATCAACTTTAACACACCTATTCATATCCAGAACTATTTGGAAAAATGTGATTCGGGTCAACCTAACCACCTGTTTTGACACATACCAATCGGCACCATGTTTTAACTTAATCTGAACCAAATTCTACTAGTTACTCATAGTGTCTGACATTCCCATTTACCTATAATAGAGAAATATCAAAGGGAAAATTTCTATATAATTAACTATAGTTCATGGCAATAAGAAGAAAAAAGGCTTGGAGTTGTTGTATTAGTACACTAGTAACAGAACCTCTGATCCAATGACATCAGGTTATGAATTAAAGGTCATTAGAAAGAATGCATACCTACAACAAGCATGCATATAGAAGCGCGAGATATGTTGCATCTATCGGCCACAAGAGATGCCGTTCTATTGGACAACATAGTACAAAGAGATGTTGGTTCTTCCTTGTAGTAGCTGAGGCATGATAAATTACTGCAGCTTGACCTCAGATCAGGTGCGACCACATTAAAGAGGGTTTCATTCCACTTATAATAATCATCAGACCACTTCCAGTCAATCCTGTTACTAGCGTTGGTGCTTCTGCCTCCAACCCAGCATTCGCTACTATTCATCGCTTTACTACACATGTCTTGGACGAAGCTGAGTTCTGCTAATGATGTTAAAGCTGCAAGGTGGCCATGGTTACTTCTGCAGCTGGTTTCTGATTCATTCAGGATTGTGAGTTTCCGATATATTTGTAGCATATTGTCTTGCTTGGTCCCATGACCCAACCAGAAGGACATGGTGCTGTTGACAAGGAAATATAATGTTAAGACAACTTTTTTCATTATCTTCTCAAAAAATATGTACAAAAAGAACATGAAGAAGATATAAGTATTCTTCAATAACGCAATATATCCTAATCAGAATTCATAGAGTACGCTCACCAACATCATCGCAAGTTCGAAACCACGTCTGAAGTTACTTTTTAATGCTTTTCCTTTTATTGGTCAATTTATTCTTGATTATGTATAGAAGGAGTATATTATGAATGTAAACCATAACTAAAACAGAAAGTAAAATCTCACTCGAATCCATGATTGTTTGAGGGGAAGTTAAGCTATGACTTACGACAACATCATCAAGTATGAAATCTATAGCTTGGATACAATAAATACAGTTGAAAACATCAAGACATATACGAATGATATGGTTGTTTGCAATGATTAGTTTAACAAAAGCGACATACCTTTAATGGGATGACTCGATTAATATCATCTTAGGTCTTAGGGAAACTGACATACTTATCAAGCAAGAATTTCGCCCAGTTATACTCATGAACAGAATCCATATCAGTTAAGAAATGAAGAAACGAAGGGCTAAATTCCAGAATAGTACCTTCTTGTTTGAGATTTTTATTAACTGGCATTTCCTCAAACACCTTTTGTGCATTATAATCTTGTTCATCAAATCTTTTCAAAATCTTTTTCATCAAATCTTTTCAAAATCAACTCTTTGTAATTCACCCAAGGCAGATTTCCACGAATTATGCTTTGAAGCTGCTTATGCCACTTCAAAGCCATGTCATATAAGTGTATAGAAACGATGCTTACCTTGTTCTCATCAGGGATTTTGTTAAGTTGCTATGTGTTCATGGAGTCCGGTGGAGGTGGCGTCAGGTGGTGGTGGCGTCGGATGGTGGTGGCGTCGGGTGGTTGGGTGGTTGTGGTGGTGTGAGTTGTGATTTATCTGGAGGAGAGATAGAGGGTTGTGAGAGGTTATATGCAGTTTTGAATTTAGTGAGAGTATGGTGTAAAATGACAGAAATATCCTTTTGGTTGCCCAAAAAATGACAAGTTGCCCAAAAAAAATACATCGTACCAAACAATTGGTCGGATACGTGTCATCCAGTGGTTGGTCGGACGAGTTGCCCTGGTCTAGTATCGGAACTTTCTGTGAGCGGGTCGGATAAGCAACGCACCAGGGCAACTGGGGCATATTATTAATTATCCCTATTTGTATATGAGTCACTTGTATACTATAGATAATATCTAGATATTTGATCAGTCAACAAAGTTGTAAACAAAGATACATGTTGTATCTTAATGACTGACACACGTTAAAGCAAGTAGATGACAAGGCTTATCATATTGTAAAAGATCTTATTCATACTATAAAAGAAGATCTTACCCTTAGATAAAATTATGTTTTACAAGTGTTTAGTATGCTTAGAATTTAAACACAGAAATGTGTTAAAATGTAAAACATCAAAAGAGTGTGTGTGGGAACATCAGACGAGGGGTCTGATGTTGTTAGGTTTGTTTAGCCTCAAAGTAATCAAGGTTTTCCTTGATCTCTGTTACTATTGAGAGTAACCGTATTACTATTGATCATGTAGTATTGGGGCTTAGTTTGAATAACAAACGGTGAACTTAAAAAAAAACTTTGTTGTGATAGTATTGTTTCTTTCATTAGAATATTCCGTCAATATTATCATCGTACTCATCATAGTACACCCTAGATCAAAAGGTTTAACAGCCTTGAGCCCATAAACGATCACGTAACTTATTTTAGTAGATGTTAGTAGCTCTAAAATAAGTTTTCACAGTTGGTATCAGAGAGGGGTGCTCTGGATCTAGGATGTTACAAGGATTTTATAGAAGAAAGAAGAAAAATTCGTTTTTGCTTAATTTTGCACAACTTTCTGCAGAGCAATTTTGCAAAGGCTATAGCTCATTCGTTAACCGTTAGATGAGGCTAAATATTTTGTTGAAGGTTCTTGGTATATCACGGTAGATAATATCTTACCCCATGTGATCAGTCATAATGTTATATTCACAGAACAAGTTGTAAACATAGATACAAGTTGTATCTTAATGACTGACACTCTCAAAGCAAGTGTTCGATTAGACTTGACAATATTAGAAAGATATTTCTTGTGTTATAAAAGAAAGATCTTAGACTAGTGATACATACGTGACATAAAAGTGTGTGAATTATTTTAGTGCTTAGAAAATAACTCTCAAGAACATAGAACACATATCACAAGTCATAGAAAACATAAGATTCAAGGTCTTTGTAACCCTAGTGATAGTGAAGATCACTTGTATTATTTTGAATAATATTGAATCGTTTGGTGATAACATTGCATGTTCTTTGTTCTATATACACAAGCATAACTGTTCCATTTCCATAACACAAATAACCTTCTAAGTGTGATTAAGTAAATTCCGCGTACTTGATCATATTAATTCAACTTATCACATACATAAAGCAACAAAGGTTTAACCACCTTAACAGTGTATCGATCATCGAATCCTATCAACATGGATGATCTCTTTATTACGACCAAGACCATTGTAATGCCTCGATTGGCATGTACTTAACTTTTAACTAAGTTTAAAAAATAATGGAATATTATAATTGGTTTCATAATGGATAAATAAATATGTGGTATGTTCTTTTTATCATTATTGTTTACGTAAAGTACGTATTGGGGGTAAAGGTAATCGTACGTTTGATTTCCCACATTCGGTAAGGACCCAAGATATGACCTGAGTCAAGTGTTGGGGTAACACTCATGTGATGACTACTGTGTAGTGTGTGTGTGTGTGCGAGCGCGCTCATTTGAAGATAAATTAGCTTCATCGTAAGAATGAGTTGGTCCATTCGTGGGAATGGACTTCTATTCATAGGGATGCATTTAGGTTTGTGTACCACCCATGGATGCAATCTAATGGCTAAGGATGGTCCACGGGGTGCTCATCCAAAGGAGGAGACAAGAATGACATGTGGCGCGATACTCTTGGCTCTCCCAAGTGTATGAAATGTTCCATAAGTGTATCATCGAGATGTTCGTAGCATTACCTCTAAACCAGTGAGTTAGTGACACGTGTTGTCTATTGTAACAGTCTTTTGGGATAAGATCCCAGTCGGTTCTTTGCTTGGAGGTATCATCCAGGCTTGGTTCGACTATCGTCAGGCCTGGGAACTTCCCAGGCGGAACGTGTTACTTATGGGCCTGTCTTAGGCCTGCTCTAAGTGTATGGGCTCTAGCTATTTGGGCTAGAACTCTCACACGCTATCTAGTCCCCCAATTCATTAGTATATGGAGCTCTTATGAGATATGGTGATAGACTTTGATGCTTATGTTATTTTGGGATAATGTGACACTTTTCCAGGCTATGCTTTATAACATAAAACTGGAAAAGCCTAGCATGCAGGTGTACATTTGTCGCTTTATCCGAGCATTTCGCCTAGGCCTTAAATGCATTGAATGCGAGGATTGCCTGGGTTTTTGACATAGCCGTCTTTGAAGCCGTAAACCTTCTCTTTCCTTCTTGGTTGACATGATAATCATTTCAAATATTGGAAATGCGCATGTTTTATTTTCTATGTAACCAAGCGCCTGTCTTTTCAACTACCTTCCTGTTTTTGCATACGTATCCCTATTTTTTGGGCCTGCTAAGTTTTGGACACGTCTTATGAGCCCCCATGAGATTTGCGGTATATAAAGCGATCATGCCTTTTCAAATGTCTTTTCTACCTTTCCTTTACCATTGTGTCTAACTTGTCTCATTGAGTTTGTGTCTTTTTCCTCAAAAAAATTCTTTGAAAAAGCTTTTTTGTTATCTTTTGTGTTTCATCTTTGATGTGTTATGAATCCTGCTGACCCTTTCTTTAACCCTCAAGTTTTTTATGAAGATGTTGAGTTCACCATGTCAGTAGGTCTGTAACCGTCTTCTTTACCATCCTTGATTTTTTCTACATTTTGATGTTTGTTCTTTTTGTCATTTTCTCTTGGGTCATGCCAATATGCCCAAGGAATCTGATACCATGGCCCTATATCTTGAAAATATTAGCCATGGTAATCGTAGGTTTCCCCTGCACCCTTTATTTCAATAACTGTTCAACTTCGATGGCATTCGTTTGTCAAAGTTGCATCTAAGTAGGGTGCAGAGGATCACGACTTCCATACTTGCCTGTTATAGCGTGAATATGGGAGCATCTGTTGATGTATTCTATGCCTTTTTCTTTTTGAAACTATATGGTTCTTGGTATACCATGTTTGACACAAAATTTGGATCCGGATCCTTTTTGTGGGGGCTAAAGGGCCTAACCAGTTCATTGGGTTGAGTGACCATGTTAGGCTAGATGAAGACAGGCCTCCAGTTGTCTCAGCCGGTGTGAAACAGGATTTGTATCTTGCCCTTTGCACAATGTTTGTGCACCAGAGGCCTTATCACGAAGGTCCCTGGAGCAAGCTTAGAGACATATCAAGTGGAAAGCGGGTTATGCATCGGTACTCAGTTTCCTTTCCCAGATCCTGGCACAAATGTTCCCAGTGGAAGTGCTCAGGTTGGTGGTCATCCTGATGTTGGGTTGAATAGTCAGGTTCAGGATTGGCCCGTTGATTAGGTGGTAAATCGGCCTGTTGCCCAGCCAGATGCTCCCACCCAACCAAATGTTCAAGTTTTGGTTTCAAAGCTTTTGGAAACCAGTGTTGGCCCTTACCCAATTGCTGGTACTTCTCAGACAGTTCCCTCAAGGTAGATTGTTGACGCTTGCCCAAGTCACTTAGATAGAGGGAAATGTATTGGTCAAGCTGAGAATTTCGTGGATCAAGAGGATGCTGGCATTGTGTGTTCATGAAAAAACATACAGGCTTATATCAATAAACTTAATTTTTTAATTCGTATATTTAGTTTCCGTTTACTAAGGTTCACGCACAAAATCATCAGCCCTTTCTAAAACTTCTTACTCGCTTTGTGCAAATTCATGTTCTGTCCACAACTCTTACCAGGAAACAAACATACCAAAACTGCTTTAGAGGATGCTTAATTGGCTATGATGATTCTCCGATCTAGTTGGTTGCGTATTTGGCACGACAAAAACTGCACAGTATACAATGCAGCAAAGTTTTGCAGCCAGCACAATATCTGAGCCAATGTTTGAATATTATTTATGGAAACATATTCAGGGTATAATTTTCTCCGATACACTGTTTTTCACCAGTTATAGTCTATAGTCATAAATATTTTTGGTACGAACTTTGTTAAAAAAACTCAAACTTATGACTACGCTTTCTGATATGAACTTAGACCATCTCCAATGGTTGGTTTTTGTTGGTTCAAACCAACCCAAAAACCACCCTAACCATTGGAGCATTGGTACAAACCAATGCTGGTTTGAAAAATCAAACCACCAAAAACCACCCCAATTGGGCCCCACCATCACATTGCTATTTATTTAAATAAAAATTATAAAAATTAAATATTTTATAGTATTGTGAAGATGGTTTGAGAAGGTGTATTGTTGGAGTAAAAAATGTGGTTTTTAAGAAAGCTGATGTGGCAGTGATGTGGCTGGTTTGAACCAGAAACTGTTGGAGATGGTCTTGTGCATGAAATTATGTATTTCAGTTACCTATATCCATCTACTTTTACACCAACATACATTTATTGTTGCTTTTATAGTTAACAGGAAAGAACAAGATGACACTAGTACATTAACCACTTTGCCCGACGACTATTTTGCAATCTTGCCCACGTCATGACGTCGGCACCATAAGATGCCGACGACATGACGTCGACAGCCGCTTGTTGACAATGCTCTGTCGGGATTTAACTTCCCGACAAAAAACCTCGACGACAATGTGGGACCCACACGTTTTTCCAGTCAAAGTTTTTTTGGTTCGACAAGATTGTCCCGACGACACGTCGTCGGGACCATAATAATAATTAACGATTAGATTAGTAAGCCTAATTAATTTATAAATTAATACCGACGACATGACGTCGGTATTAATTTAAAATGGTCAACAAGATTGTAATAATACCGACGTCATGACGTCGGTATTTTTTACGAAAGTCAACAACAAGTTTAATAATACTGACGTCATGACGTCGGTATTTTTTAAGAAGGTCAACAACAAGTTTAATAATACCGATGTCATGACGTCGGTAATTTAAAAACTATACATGATTTTATATTTAATTGCCGACGACATGACGTCGGTGAATTAAAACTATACATTGATTTAGATATTAAATGCCGACGACATGTCGTCGACATTTAATTATAGTGCAGCTGCAGTTTTTCAGATTTTTTCCGAAAAATTTTCCCAAAAAAATCTACCAATACCTGCAATTTTCCAACTGAATACTAATACATCCAAAACCACTAAACACTTATAAACTTTACAAAACGGCTATAAACTTTATAACGGCTAAAACGGTTATATATAACCACTAAACACTTATAAACTTTACAAAACGGCTATAAACTTTATAACACCCTCAAAATACATTATAAACTTTACAAAACGGGTGTTATAATCGCTAGACCTAGCTGCCATATCTACAAATGTTGCAATATCCGCAATGTTCAAGTCGCCAAAAGGTTAAACTATACAATAATAAGATTCAGGTCGTCAAAATATAGTTTCAAAGATAAAAACAACACAAAATAACACATATACCTCTATCGCCCCTCGTCGTCATCCATATCATCGCTACGACGATCCTTATCATCACCACTCTCGCTGCCTGAGCCACTCCCGCTCCCGCCTGAGCCACTCCCGCTCCCGCCTGCGCCACTCCCTCCCGCGCCACACCCGCTGCCTGAGCCTACCTCACATTGAGAAGGTATCTAACTAATAAACGCGTGCCATTGCGGGTTGCTCCGGACAAAACCCATCAACAAATCGAGCTGCTCCTTAACTTGCTTAGCTTCTGTTGCAGCTGCATCACTCTTCTTCTCAGCTGCAACACTCTTCTTCTCAGCTTCATCAATCTTCTTTTGAGCTTCAGCAAGCTTCTCGTCAATCTGGGGCCCAGTGTACACACCTAAAAAAGAAATAATCAAAATTTAAAAACGGCCATTTCAATACATAAGATGAGTCATGAGTAATCTATTAATATTATCCCACTGTACATACCTGGAGGTGGAGGCGGAGTGTATGGTAACGGTGGCCTGCTCAAGCCGGGTATCACCCTGCCCCTGCCGGCTATATGACCCCGCTGCTTGCCCTTTATTACCAGGGCAAGTATCTCCTCCTATGTGTACGCTACCCCTGTAGGCGTATCCAATCTGAGATCCCTTAGCCTGACCATCTCTTCCTATGTAGTTGAAAAAAAATGAGAAAATTAATATATTATTCGGGTTAATTACTAGATTATGTTTCAATAAATCATTAAAGTGCGTGTTTGAAAAAAAAATGATACTTACATATTGAACCCGAGCCTCATCTTGCAACCATACACCATCCTTGCAGTGCGTGTCAAAAAAGTGGTGCTCGTGTGGTGGTTTGCTATGGTTTGCAGTGGTAGAGTAGTGGTGGTGTAATGGTGGTGCGGTGGTGTAATGGTGGTGTGGAGATGCTAGTGGTGGTGGTTTGTTGTGGTTAAATCGCCGGCGAGAGGAAGAATAATTGAGATGGATCGATTATGTTTCTAAGTGTTGACCAGATCTGTTTTTTGTTTACTTTTTAATTGTCCCGACGACATGTCGTTGGGAATAATAAAGTAAGTTTGTCGTTTTGTGATTTGGCGGGATAAATAAAAATTTTGGGGGTTTTTTCGCATATAAATACCGACGACACGTCGTCGGTATGAATTACATATACTAAAAAATTTATTTCTTATAAATACTTTTATTTAATATATAATTGAAATTAAATAATTTAATTTAAAATTAAATACTTTTATAAAATAAAAAATAAATAATATTTAATTTAAATACTTTTATTTAATATATAATTAAAATTAAATACTTTAATTTAAAATTAAATACGTTTATAAAATTAAAAAAAATTAATTTAAATACTTTTATTTAATATATAATTAAAATTAAATACTTTATATTTAAAATTAAATACTTTAATTTAAAATTAAATACTTTTATTAAATTAAATAAAATATTTAATTTAAATACTTTTATTTAATATATAATTAAAATTAAATACTTTATATTTAAAATTAAATACTTTAATTTAAAATTAAATACTTTTATTAAATTAAAAAATATTTAATTTAAATACTTTTATTTAATATATAATTAAAATTAAATAAAAAAACTAGTCAAAATTTTTAAGTGTCCCGGTAAATGTGTACAACTAGAGGATAATTACATGGAAGCGGGATCTCCTGAGCTCGAATCCGGTTCTAAACCTGTATTTGAAGACGGTTTAGATCTGAATATTGATGAAATGGATGTTGATCGGACTGGTGGCAAATTAACTTGGCCGATATGATATGGTTGTACACGAGATGTTAAACGAATGAATCAGAAAGATGGAATAGATGTGTACAACTTCCTTAACTTGGTTAGAGGAGTATCTGAAAAGGAAGCTGGTTAGAGGAGTATCCCTATGCTTCCCATCAAACACTTCCCGCCAAAAATTCTCACCAACACTTCCCGCCAAAATACTTCACACCAAAATTTCCCACCAAAACTTCCCACCAAAATATTGGCGCCAAAATTTCCCACCAAAACGTTTGTGTAAAATATCTGCTTTATCCTCACAAACACATTATATACACTCTTATCCTCAAAACCACTCAACCTCACAACCTCTTATCTTCACACCAATTTCAAAACCTGAGATGCAGCGATATAATCCTTTTATGTGTTCTTGTGGAATAGGAAATATAAAACTAAGAAAATCACATAAAAAATATACATTTGGATGGGAATATTATGCATGTCCTCTTTCGAAGGTGAACAATCATGCATTTCTTATTTATGTAAATATACAAACAATCATAATATTTCCTTATTTATGTAACAGCCAAGAGAAAAATATTATGGATGTGGATATTTTATGTGGAAGAGTGAATTTGATGACAGGTTACGAGTAATCTCTTCTGCTTCAACATCTCAAGGTGATGGATCTGCACCAACAGAGTGCTCAAACTGTAATGCCAAAGATCTTAGGATAAGCATGCTGGAATAACAAAAACAGGTGCTAGAGACAAGAGTAAGGATGCTGGAGGCAAGACTTGAAATGGCAAGGAATCCCGATGAACACGACCACGCATGTTAGTCGGTTGCAATACTCCGTGAGCTGTTAGGTTACATGGACAATCTTCATATGTAGTGGTGTTGTTGTTGTTGTTGTTGTTGTTGTTTAATAAAATGTTGTGTTATTGTAATGATGAAAACTAATTCACATGTTTACGTAATCAGAAAGATGGAATAGATGTGTATCAACCGATGGCCGTGAAGAAGACTGGTTGATGTTGTTGGTGAGTGTTTAGATGAAGAGTTGGAGTCATGGGTTCGATGTATAAGAGTTTCTGAGTTCTTGGTTTTCTTTTGACCTAGATCTGCATTAGTTAATGAAGATGTCTTTCTAATATGTTCTAATGTGATATTGTACGTACGTTATCAACTATGTTTAGTTATGCATATATATGTTGTTGTTGTGAAAATTACATATATGCATAAAGAATGAAGCGATATAATCCTTTTATGTGTTCTAGATGTATGTTATGGTTGAAACCAAAAGAAAACTCTTCTTGGATACGTTTACCAAACCCTTACTGATGTTTTTGCTAGATGTAGACCAGGAGGACCTTTTACCGCAACGAGACAAAGGCTCGATATCTTCACAGCGGATGAGCAAGAGATTATTAACGAAATTAATCCCATCATTCAGTCTATTACATTATTGAATTCCATTTCTTGTTAATGTTAAAGTTATGAAACACGAATACTAACTATGTATGGGCACAAACTATTTTGTGAAGGTACAATGATGGCGATCCTTTGTCCGCCGATGATCAAACTTATATTCTTGATAACGTCTTCAATCACCATCCATATAAAGTTCAGAAAACAAAGTTCCAAGAAAGTCGTTGCTTTTTTGTTGTATCAACCGATGGCCGTGAAGAAGACTTCTCGTACATTAAATGTGTTGAGAATTATGTAAAGGTGGTGATCTCGACTATAATGAACTAGAGGATAATTACATGGAAGCGGGATCTCCTGAGCTCGAATCCGGTTCTAAACCTGTATTTGAAGACGGTTTACATATATGCATAAAGAATGGAACTGAAGGAACAATATCACAATTAACAAACACGAAGGCAAACTTTTTATTTAAAACACGCAAGAGTTCTCAACCACACACATTTCATACAGACTCAAACGAAACAACTCGACAAGTAAACGAAACAACTCGACAAGCAAACGACACAACTCGACAAGCAAACGAAACAACTCGACAAGCAAACGAAACATACGACATAGAGCATAAAAAACATCGCCCATTCATTATTTTTTTCTGCTACTTCCCACTTTGTTAGAACCTGCACCATCTTTTCCCTTCCTTGCTTTCCTTTGCTTGATGAAATGTTCAAACATAGCTTCAAGATTTGTTATCCTATTTCCTAGATGATCAATTTTGGTTTCCAACGTGCTTTCTCCTCCATCATCAATAGCTTGAGCGTCCAACATCTCTCTGTAGTACTGCTTTTTCCTCAAACATTCCAGAATCTGGTCTCTCATCCACGGGCTAATGTTCTTATAAGAACCATATTCATCATAAATTTCGTAGCCATATGTATTAAGAACTTCATTAAAGAGACCCTCTGACGATAAAACCTTTGACCACTCCTCTTCCGGCGTGTAACCAGCCATTGTTATGTGTGTTTTGTGAGAATTGACGATTGGGTTATGTGCGTTTGGCCGAGTTGAGGATGATTCGTTATATATAAGAAAAAATTGGCGGGAAGAAAATCGCGTCGACATGTCGTCAGTGTAAAACAGGCGGGAAAAAACCCCGCCCAATTATTCGCTATTATTCACACGCGGGAGAAGTCAAAAATTAGGTCTAAATAAGTCCCGACGACGTGTCATCAGGACAATAACAATAATGACAAAATAAATGTTAATCAAACGCTAATCAATCGCTAATTGCAATAATTTTTTGGGGTTATATTCTGCCGATGACATGTCGTCGATAACATATTGGCGGGGAAAATTCCAGCCCAATTTTCCACTATGGTTAGAAAAGTCAAATGTTTCCAATATGATCCCGATGACACGTCGTCGGGATTTTAACAGCTTAAAAATTCAACGCATCCTTGGCTCGGTCAAGCGTGGTTTTTGTCGTTTAGTGCAAAATGCCGACGACAAAATGTCGTCGGCATTATTTTAGTCACCCGTCCTCACTATTCTTGTAGTGTGAAAAGTGCTTGATCAAATCCACGAAACATCAAATAACTTTGAGTTCACTGTCATCTTGGACTCAATGCTCCAGAATATATTTTTTTTGTGCACTACGATTACCTAAAGAAAGATGAGAAACAGAAGAAAATAATTTGATGGCTAGAAGACTTTGTATTTTCGTAAGATTTCAAATTAACAAAATCTTGATATTATTTATTACGAGTTTTCTTTTAACTTACGTTGTTACTAGCATCTGATGCTCTAAACACATATAAGTTGTTCGTAAATATTAACATGCATAGCCATAAATGCTTAGATTCATTTTATGAATCACCATTTTCTTGCATATACATTTAACTGCCAAAAGTCTGACTATTTTCGGTATATCTATATGAATGCCTCAAATGACTTATGTAACGTCACGCTATTAGAACGTCTAACAGAAAAACATTGGGTTGCGTTCATCCGAACGCTTGACATAGACAAGGGCACCCGTTGAATCACACTCAGCCAAAAACCGAGAGTTATGCAGGTTTGAACTTCTCAATGTTATACATACACGCATATTCATAATATACAACTTCCATACTCTGTAACCATAAGAGTTTCGTCATATCTTTTAAAGTTTGTCATTCATTCTAATATTTTGCAATTTATGATAGCTATAGAGACTCTAAAAGCAATTTGAACAAAACAATGGAGAAACTAGAAATGCACGGCTCAAAGTAGATCATAGCTATTCCAGATTTACTAGAACAAAGAAGTTCCTTCCCTTCTACGTACATCTGCAGCTTTTCATAGCCGAAACATCTTCTTCAAGTGTCTCCAACGTTTTATATAACACACGAACGTTTGTAATAGTCTTTATAGTACAATTGTTCATCCACTTCATATGAAATTATATCCTTGGATAAGGAAAAAAATCCATGCTTCGAGAGATTGTTGAGTTAAATGATGAGGATGTTGTTGATGGCAATTATATCACCGTCATTATCGTCATCATTTATCTCAAATGATCTTTTGAACTATGCATTCTTTTCGCTTATGCCACAGTCATAAAGGAAAGAATAGTTTACATTTAATGTACAATATACGGTTAATACATAAGAGGTGAGATCCATGACAAACCATTGGTTTCTAAAGATCAAACCACAACATCCCAACCATCCATCATTCCTTCATCCAACGGCAGAGATCAGATCTGATAATTACAAATAAGGGAAAATATGTAAATATACCTCTAACCTATAAAAGAAAAAAAAAACAGTCAATAGTCTCATTTATTCACCTTAAAACACACAGCTCTCAAACACGAACCATAACACTGTCATTCAACCTCGCCGGAAAATCAACCTCCGCCGAAAAACCGTCATTCAAAGCATAAATCACCGTAAAACCGTCATTCACCATAAAAACCGTCATTCACATCATAAAAACCGTCGTCGTTCATAGATCTACTTTCTCTCTCATCACAATCACCATAAAAACCGCCAAAAAATCACCGCCGTCGTTTAAAATGGATGAAAATCAAATCAGCTAATTGAAGTTCCAGTAGATGTTGTAGACACAAGAGATATTGTTGATAATTTACCATATCTAGAAAACGATTTACCACAATTGCATATAAAGGTGATGCTGAAAAACAAATTGAAGGTAAACCACGTGTGATTTGATCTTTCTTGTTTATTATACATTTTTTTTTTGTATGTAGTAAATCACAAGTGAGTCTGCTATTTTATTGTCTTCATACTGATAAATCATTAACATTTAGTACTGACAAACAAAATGTAGAATGATCAGTTTGTATGTTTATTGCAACACTCTTGGGATGTTAGAAGAATTATTAGTACTGCTTTTTTATACTGCTGCACTCATTTGTTATACAATTTTTTAGTACTGATTTTAAATACTTGTGATTCATGTACAGATCACATATGATTCATGCATAAATCACATGTGATTTCCTAAAGATCACATGTGATTCGTATAAAAATCACGTGTGATTCATATAAATCACATGTGATTTCCTAAAAAATTGTATAACAGATGAGTGCAGCAGTATAAAAAAGAAGTACTAAAAAATTGTATAACAGATGTGATTTTGATTGAAATCACATGTGATTTCAGTTATTTTGATGCTTATTCCATTTAATAAGGTTGCTGAAATCGATTTAGAACTAGTTTATGTTAAATGTGACAATTGATAGCATAATGTAGTAACTGTAACAGAACGTGAACTTTGACTCGTCAGTAAGATTAGATTCTCCTTTAGAATGTAAATCGATAGCATAATGAGAGTTGTTAATAAGGTTATTTTATTCACTGTGATTAGTTTAATTAACTTGTAGATCTAGATAGGTGCTTATTGTTGTTTGTTCCGTTTTAAGGAGAGCTTAAACTTTAGATATTGATATTTGTGTTTTAATAATGTAAAGTTGCTGAACTCGATTTATGAATTTAGAACTAGTTTATGTTAGTCGATACCATAATGTAACTGTATATGGATTCTGTAACAAACTAGTTTCTTTCCGTTAACTCGATAGCATCATGTTACAATTATTAAAATAGGAGGTGGATTAGGACTTTTAACAGTATTGTATTCCTTAAGATAGTTTTAATCATGTGGAGTTGAAGTTCCAGGTAGAATCGTATAAGGCATCATATTTTGAGTTAATTATTGTTTTTGTTTTATCTACTTGCAGACTGGATTTAGAACACGGTTCTTTGTTCAGTTAGTTGTATGGAACTTGCACCATAGATTTTTATATGCGTATGCTTCAGTTTTATTAAGGTTACTGAACTCCATACACAAATTTAGAACTAGAATCTGTTTGATATGTAAATCGATAGCATCATGTTACAATATCAGCAGAAGAGTGGGTTGATCATGATTTCGAGAGTATTGTAACTGAAGAGGAAATTGTTAATTGCTCCTTGCGATTAGTTCAGTCATAGGGAGTCAGACTTAGAATATATGTTGTAGATGTTATGATAGTCAGAAGAGTAGGAACAGTATTGCAATAAATCACATGTGCTACTTCTAGATAGTGCTACTTCCTGCGTTATATCCATTGATTGAAGTTAATAACATCAATTTATATCCATTGATTTGCACTAGGTTATTTTAAAACATAAAAAGGAGTAAAAAAGATTTAGATTAAAGGGGAACGGGTTACGGGTCAGGTAATAATGAGTGCTAAGACAATTTGAAAAGCTAATAAGACTTGCACCAGATAGTCAAGTGATCATTTTTGAGTGATTTTTTAATAGCTCTAACTGCTAATATGTGATTTCTTTTGAATCACATGTGATTTGTTTTGAATCACATGTGATTTGTTCTGAATCACATGTGATTTTTTTTAATCACATGTGATTTGTTTTGAATCATATGTGATTTGTTCTAAATCAGTTAAACATCATCATCATCATCAGAAGTAAAGAAGTCTAGGTTCAAGTAATTAAGCCTCCTTCACGGAAAATGAGAGATGTGATTGAAGATATTTATGCAGTTGAGAAACCAAAGAAACATAAGGTCAATAATCCACAAGGGGCTCGAAACAAAGGTGGATGCAGGTGAACAAGAGACGAGAATTGATCCAGCTGAACAAGCGACTAAAGCTTCTTGAATGTCATACTTTGTTTAGATTTGCGTTTTTCATATCATACTTTATTTAGATTTGGTTTTTTTCTTTATTTTTATTACACTGTTGGAAAAGTGTTATGCGGATCTTAATTCAACTATGTTTAATTGAATATTTTTTGTTTGATGTTCTAGCACATTTGGTATTTGTAACTCAATATAAATGCAAGTTGAAAAGTTGCATAACTAAATCACATGTGATTTGTCCACAAATCACATGTGATTTGTTCATAAATCACATGTGATTTTTGAAAAATCATGATCTAGATATAAAAACATTCCTATGCTACAACCATCAAATTATGACATTTAGCAACAACAAAAAAATAAGAATACAAATGTTAAAACATTCAGCAAAATGGCATGTAAAAATCCATTTCATACTTATAATGAGATATTACCATTAGTTTTACCGGAAGACTACCATCAGTACTTGTTCACTACTACGACCATCAGTAATTACCAAAAGACTATCATCAACATTTAAACTTAATAAAATGAAGAAATGTACATAAATCATCACTCGTACATAAAACCTAATCGTCTTCCCCTTGAATCTCTTTAACACCTTCTTATGCGAAAAATCACATGTGATTTTGACTAAAATCACATGTGATTTTGCTTAAATATGAACATAAACTAAATAATTAGAAAGTAACTACTAACTTTAATTATTTGGCAGGTTTGTAAGGAGATGAATGATGAAACCAATTTCATAAGGCGCTTCAATGAAATTTTGTAGAATTTGTTAATCCAAGTAAGAATGGGCAAATTATATAAAGTTTTTCGCTTGGAAGAACATTAGTGAATGAAAAACATGTTTACATATCAATGCCGGTTTGAAGCTAAAGAAGAAATGTCGATGTTGTGTAGAGAAGACTTATGATCATACCAAACGACTTGTCCGTTAGATCTAAATGCAAAGTTGACTACACAAGTGATGCATACTTAAAACACTGTTGCATATAATTTTAAGTTTTCAATAGATTGTTCATCTTATTAGTTTTCAGTTGTTACTCAAATTGAAACTTTGAGCTATGGATGTAACTTGGAATGTAACTTTGATTAAATGATAATTTGTTATCTTCTATTGTAATTTCTTTAAGGTTTTTGGTAACACTTGCATGTCTAATGTTACTTTTTATATAAGGCACATGTTATAAAATTAGGCACATAAGGAACCTGATCTAAATCACATGTGATTTGAGGTAAAAACACATGTGATTTGAGGTACAATCACATGTGATTCGCATATCAAACTGTAAAAATATGTGATAGTGAACATACTGAAAAGGTTATCAAATATGTTCAGAACATATATTTGTAAGGCATAAGTGTGTACTATAAAAGTTATCTAACCAGATTCAAACGTGTGATTTTTAAAGCATATCTTGTAAATCAGGTATATAAGGAATATGTGGTAAATCACTTGTGCCTTTTTTTTCTAATACCTATGATGCAATTGGAGCTTATTGGCAAAAACACATCAATTTAGGTGATTTGAGGTACAATCACATGTGATTTGAGATACAATCACATGTTTTTACTTACTAGCATCGTAATAAGTAACATACGATTAAAGATGCCAAAATTAACCACACAGACTTGATATGCATTGATTCCATACACCAACAAAATACTTGTTCGATAACAATATGTAACTTTCTATAAAGGCATATTTAGCCAAATGCCACAAAGATATAAAATCATTAATGCCTAATACATATACAAATTGATATCCTATTTCTAATCATAGGTGAGATACAATCGTATTTCTAATCGCATTCAAAATTATCTGATATCTTGCTTTTTCTTTTAAATACTTTTGTAGTATTTACCACGCCAACAATGGATGTCATTATATAAGGCACCACTCTTCAAAGCATTAGTCTGTAAAAGAAATTTGAAGTGCATGAGCAATTGATAAAACATATACAAAAACATAATCAAGGATTAACTAATCTACATGAAGTGACAAATGTATTTCCATTTACAATGTTTTGACAAGTGTGTTTAGTTAATATCTTCAAATTATCTCCAATTGCACAAATACCAGACGTCGTTTCAAAAACCATTTCCTTATATAAAAAATAACATTAGATAGTTGTAAGTTCATAGCAGTAAATCACAAGTGATTTTATGTACAATCACACGTGATTTAGGGGCATATGTTCATAACAGTAAAAGTAGATCACAAGTAGACTTACACATTCTCGCCCATCACTGAAAAAAACTATTGGAAAGTTTATACTCGTCGACTGTAATTAGTCTCTATATAACAGTATCGTCTGCTTGGTTTCCATCTCCCTTTTTCCTTCACCAACAACACAATTGTTTGTTGCATTGTCCAATTTCTCGCCACCATGTAACTCATTCTTTTCAAATCCATTTGAACCATCTGACCTTTCACCATCAGTCACCTTTCCCTCCTTTCCTACGGACTTCTCTGTCTCCTTTGCCAACCATTCATTTCCTTAATCATCTTATTCACCTACACAACCTGAACCATCATCTTCTTTATTTACACGATCATAATCATATTCTTCATTTACACTATATGAACCATCATCATCCGCATCAACATGATCACCATCACCAACACTTTTTAACTACACAAACACATCAATAGAAATTATTTTAACATCAAGAACGGAATATTGTTGAGCTAAGTGTAGGTTGGACTATTAGCATTACAATTTCACACCAACAATTTAACATCATTTTCTATGTCTCTTAAACCCTCTCTTTGAAACTAATAGCAGAAACGAAAGCAATATGAAGGTAGCCACTTTGCTATTACTATCTAATGACCCAAATTCCACAAATGTGAAACACCCAACATATGCCATGTGGTCTAAAGTCCTGTAGCATTGTTGATAACAGAAAAGCACTAATCAGGCCTTCCAAATGAATCGAATATCAGTTCTCGCATAGCCAATGGCTCATATCTCAAAGCTAAACAAATCTGAAAACAATAAACTCCATAAGTACCAACTAAACATATAAATTAAGCAGTAGGTCCTATGTTCGTCTCAGTAGACGTCAGCAAAGAAATTAAGTTCCGTTTTCTCAAAAATAAATTGTATAACCTACTTAACAATGCCAATGAGATATCACATACAGAGTATTATAAAATGAACGACGCATCAACCTTCTCAATTTCGCCTCATTCAAGCGCTACCTATACGAATAAACAGGTTGGTTTCGAACTAGTCAAAACTTACTATCACATAGTTTAAGGCCAATCTAATCTGCAATAACACTTTATACAGTTTAATTGACGATTTTATATTAACAGATCTCGTGATCCTTATACTATGTACAAGTTCGTCTCTATCTCCGTAAATTCAGTCAATAGTTAGTAACATATATTTTAGCCAATCGGATCTACAATAACACTTTACACGATTTAACCGAAATCAAAGTCGCAATTTCATCAAATAAGCCACCAAATCTCGTAAAAATCAACGCAATCACACACATACACTCTAACAAACAAAACAAAAGAAAAACAACCTCTTGATCTCCAATAACCGCAAACGCTTTAACGAAAAAGTAGACAACTAGCAACTTCTCCTCGACCGTTTTCTCAACAACTTAACGAATAACGTTCACAGATTCACGTCTCATGAGCTCAACCAAACTCTTCTGTACATCTAACATCGATTTCACATCGCGGCTGATCAAAACTGATTCGAGTAGACGCAACATTCCTTTGTCAAATCTGATAACAATTTAATCAACAATAGAAACTAAATCTATTCGAGTAAAATTAGGGTTTGATTAACATAAAATGTAAATACGTACCTTTAGATATTTATATTTCATGTCAAATAGGGTTCGATACGGTGGTTAGTGTGTGAAAGGAGTGTGTGTGTAACCGGTGAATTGTGAGAGTAATCTGTGTGGTTTGGGGATAGTTAGTAAAGGTAGTGAAATTACAAAAATGACCCTCAGTAAAAATTAAATTAAAAATGCTAATTAATATTAGCCATTAGATTGAAGTTGGATGGATGGTTGAGATCAACCGGTTTGATCTTTAGCAAAAAATGGTTCTACATTGAACTTTTGTCTAATACATAATGTAAATGTAATAATATTAGAAACTAAGTTAACGGCAAAAGTTTTATTCATATCCTTAATGAGGGCCATTTTCTTCTATTCTCACTTTTAACTCAATATTATTTATTTACTCTTAAAAAGTTAAAACTGTCGTACTAAATTCGTAATCTTAAAATAACCAAACACATATTATTTCTGCTAAATTAACACAACACAAAATATCAAGGTCAACCTTTTATATTTCTTTAAAAAAAAAAAAAAAAAAAATGGTTCCGCAATAACGCCCTAGTGCCACATTTCTCGTTTTAGACAATTAGCTGGTAAAAAGAATGAAATTTGAGCTACCAAGTAATATTGCGCAGTAAAGCAACAACAACTCATTAAAATACTGTAACACAAATAGCATGTTATAGGCACATTGCTACAAGAGATTATTCATTGAATATCTAGTCTGTTAATTAAATATGTTAAGGTTATATAACGTGGAACATCTAAAAGCACATATACAAAGAAGTTCAAAGGCGGCTTTTATTGACCATCAATGTCAAAACTCCTCTCTATATAAACCTAACCCTACCATATCTTTGTTTTGTCAACACATTTTGCTCCTGCATATATACTAAGTAACAAATTCAAGCTTTATACATATCTCTTTCTAATATTGTGCATCTATTATGGGAAATACAATTGGCTTTTGTTGCATGGCAAGTGATGGAGGATCATTTGTGAAGGTTATTTATTGGGAAGGGAACACGAAAACCCTAACGGGAAGAAAACGATTAGCTGGAGAGATCATGTTTGAGTTCCCTGAGAGCATGGTATGTGACGCAGATCGCTTTTATATCGGACATGCTATTCCAGCTTTAGCCATTGATGACGAACTCAAACCTGGTAAAACCTATTTTGTTCTCCCTTTGGACATATTCTCTTCAGAGATTCTCTCGGCTTCTTCAATTGCAGCCTTTGTTCCTTATACAGCTAGACGTACCCCAGCAGACCTTAAAGACTGCCCTTTAGAGTACATAAAGGGATCAGAGGGTAGAGTTTTGATCAAGGTGAAACCTGAGTTTATGGCAAGGAATCTTATTAGTAGAAGTGGTCAAGCTTATATTCAAGAAAACGCGGTTGTTACGGACAATAATGGAACTAATGGATCTTTGTGCAGTACACCTGAGTTGAAAAAGGAGTATGAAGCGTTGGTTCGATCTAAGGATCAAGCGTGGTCTCCCGGTCTTGATACCATTTCAGAGGCTAAGAAAATTTGGTATTCTCCGTATAGATTGATTGGGTTGGAATGGCAAGAGAAAGAGGAAGAAGTATTTGCAAACAGGAATGGGTAAACGATACGTACGTACAGTTGTTCTGCTAAAAAAATCTTTATTTTTTTTTTGTTATCATTTCTAGCGTATGTGAATATACAACGTCAACTGTACGTATGAACGTCAATAACCTGTAAATTAGATTTTTTTTTTTTTAACGAAACCTGTACATTATTAGTTAACTTCTATCTTTAATTTATTGTATATCCATGTAATACCTTCGGAATACGTACACTTAAATCGTAATCTTTAGCGTGATACAAATCTCGAAAAAAGAATCTATTACAAGTATATGTTTTTCGGCTGCTGTCTATGTCTTCTTCATCCTAGTCATTGGGTTTAACTAGATTTATTTGTCCCAGCCAAATTCTAGCATCTTCGATCTTGTTTTCATTTCAGTTCATTTAGGACATGTTAACTTTTAAACACAATGGAAACAAGTGCGGAGTGCCCAATCAATGATATGTATGAATGTATCCGATACTAATTACCATTCACTACACATATTCTGTTTTGCTAGTGTTGTTGGTTGGATAAAGAGAACTTCATTCTAGCTTGCTACTAATTTTCCTTACTCCAGTGCATAGTTTGCACACCGTTATAACTAGCGGTGCTCAATTACAACTAAAGACGACCGCAACTTCTCTCTGGAAACAATTCAACCATTAGGTTAAATTGTGTTGTTAGTCAATATAGTTCCCCAGTAGCCTTATTCTCATATTGTCTACTAGAGTGTGAAAAAATGATATGGTTGAGAGGAACAGATTAGAAGGATTTTTAGATCAAAGAGAATCACCTAGGCAAAGGAGCCTTATGATTAATTTCTTAATCAAGAGTAATGGTTTGAGACTTGTTGAGGTTTCATGGATAGGAGGGTGGCAACAATATTACAATATGGTGAGAGATGGTGCCGAAATTTGACATGTTTTAGAAGAGAATGATGAATTGGGTTCTTTATTAATTCGTTAGCAATTTTGTTGAAAAGAATTTTTATCTTGATATATGTTTTAAACTACAAAAGCTTATTTTATCAACATGGCTTCCTGATATGCCTCACTTTTGACAACATATCGGGCTTTAATTTTGTTGTCATCGAGAATGTGCATGGGATGCAAAAGTTCTTTGAGGAGGTTATGCTTTTGGGAGCATAAGCACATATGGGTTTACACTTTGAATAGATATTCCGAACGTATTAAAACACAATAAATTGGAATCGTACATATGGAATGTGACGAAAAATATTGTGTTCAAGACCTCATATGTCATGTCATGTAGTTCATGAGAGTGAGTAGAATATCCTTTGGATTGGATTTGGAATGAGAAGAATATGATGCCATGATATTTGATGAATGACATTGATAATGTATAAAAAATAAAATAAAAAAAATTAGATTGAACGAATGAGTAATTTTTTGATGCACATGTTTTTTTTTTTGAACAGTCAACGGGACGGTTAGCCCTTGGGTCCTGCAGTGACATCCAGTTGGGCAGTATGCAGAGGCTCAAGGCGCACTAGCGACCGATAATGCTAATGAATTTCTTAAACTCATCATTGATTCAAGTATACTTGTGTTGTACAACTTGATAGTGAGTGAAGAGCATCGAGCATGATTAGAGAAGAAACAAGGAATGTCGATAGCGAAAATGGAAATGGCATAACAAGGCTAATGCATATCGAAATCTCAATGTTGAGGAATATTCTAGAAATGGACCTTCATAGAACTTTTTGGATATGATAGTGTTGGAAAATTTAGGTGAAAATGTGAGTATTTCACAAACTTTGGACACGATTAATTATAGACTCGAATGTCTATATGAATAACGTGTTATTGGATTACATACTCCTTGATGGGAGCTTCGTAACGATATAATAAGTGTCCAAAATAGAGCTTGTGTGAATGAGATATCGAGTCTCAAAGTGAGGTAGTTGGGATAAAACTAAAAGCTAAATGTTGTTAACATTATTTTGACAAAGTCAAAGCTGTAACAACTGAGAATTAAACTCTACTAATGATCATTAATCGGGTTTATTACTCAATATTAAACAAGATTAATGGTCATGTTAATGGGTGTTAATTGATGGTTAATGGCAAACATATTCTTTTGTTGTCACTACAAGAAAAAGGTCTTTTAGTGACACTTGTTATAATGATACATGTAATAAGTGTGAGCAAAAGTCCACATATCCTTACACTTTAAGAGAAAGTGTGAGCATAGTTTTAATTTTATTTACACATTTTGAAAAGTGTAAGCAAAAGTGTGAGTTTTCCTTACACATTATAAAAAGTGTGAGGAGATACGAAGTTTTACCTACACTTTTTGTAAAGTATAAGTAAAAGTTTAGTGTTTTACCCACACTTTTTGTAAGTGTGAGCAAAAGTCTAAATTTGTACCTACATTTTTTATTAAGTGTGAGCAAATGTATTCTTTTACCTACACTTTTTTGTAAGTGTAAGCAAATATATGGTTTTTACCTACACTTTTTATAAATGTGAGTAAATGTACAGTTTTACTTATTGGTGAGTGAAACCGACTGAAAACCGAATCGGACCGAAAAATCGAGCCGAACCGGTCTAACTCAAACCGAACTAACCTTACTCAGTTCGGGTTTTTCTTTACATATTATGGTTTTTGGATTCGGTTTGGCTCGGTTCGAGAAAAAAAAAACCTAAACCATCTAAACCAAACCGGTTCGGTTCGGTTTTGGTTTGACTCCATTCACTTTGGTTCGTTTCTCGGTTCATGTTTTTCTCATAATCGGTTTTTAATTCAGTTCAGTTTTGACCCAATGATCGACCCTTGTTTTACTACACTTTAAAAAAAATATGAATACGTATGATTTGTCTATAGTTTAAAATTATACATCATTTAACTCTATTACCTTTTAATATAATATAAAATATAACACAAAAAACAAGTCATTTACCATATCACTTTCTATAAAATTCTTAACCGAAACTCTATTTTTATCTTTTTTATAAAAAACTTTTTTTAATCACATTTAAAACCGAACACCCCCAAATTAAAACAGCTCAAACACTCCCAAATTAAAACACTCCCAAATTAGAAAAAGATCGAGTCAAAACGTCCTGCTCAAACCGCTCAGGTATTCGTTAATTTAGCACTAAAATTATACAGCTATTAGTTGTGATTCGTTGAATTTTAGCACTAAAATTGTTGTTGTTAGTTGCATATAAGGATCAGTGTTGAATCTGACTCAAATTTTGATGCATGTAAGATGTTTGATGATATGCTTAACTCAAATTGATAGTTGAATCTGATGCATGTAAGATGTTTGATGATATGCTTAACTCAAATGTCGAGCGACTAGAAATTTATGAGGTAACATCTATAAATTTTGTATAGTTTATGGCGAAAATATGTGTTAAATTATTGTCGACTGTCTCCCACTTAGATGCCTTTGAATACGAGAAAACGATAATAAGTTGTTATATGACTAGTGAATACTAAATAGAATACAGTTAGATACTGATTTAGATGTGATTGGGTCGACATCAATCAAGGCTGCAAACGAGATGAATTCGGTATTACACTGGTGAACTTTTCATATGCGACACATACCGGTGTTAATCTACATGATGACCCTTTTGTACTCGCGTCCCAAGCTGATAAAGTTTTCTATGCTCAAGATCCAACTTTAGAAGGCTGGTTTGCTGTTCGGCATGTTAGAGTCAGGGATGCTTTTAACATGGGATGCAATGCTGATCAAAATAGCTTATATTCAATTCCTCGAACATTTGATGTACCAAGCCTTCATAGAATTGATGTTGATGGTGATGATGGGATAGATGTGGCACCAAATGTGGAAGATGAAGAGAGTGAAAATGAAGAAGATGAAGATTCATAGTTTTTTTCATTTTTGCTATCTGAGTACTACTTAATAATTGTCATAGTTTGTTTATGAAGTACACTATATATAATATAGCTGTTTGTGGCATGTACTTATGGATACTTTTTTTTGTTATCAGCTTTATGTTTATTACTTTATTACTGGAAAGTTCAAGCCCCATTGCTAACACTTTTATGTTTATATGATAGAGCTTCATTGGATCTAATGTGGTAAGTAACATCGAGCAAGATTGCTAAAACTTTTATGTTTTCTGCACAGAATGAAAAGGATACGCATATTTTCATCGAAAGAAGTGGAACAACCTGTGGGATCTACAACTCAAGCTACGGGATCCACAACTCAAGCGGCTAATACTTCTTCTCAACAAAGCCATAATGCGATTGCTGGACAACCTTCGCAACCAGGTATTTTCTCGCTTGTTATACATAGTTACAGTTTCGCTAGAAGTAGTCACATCAAGGGTTAATATAGGTAGCATATAGAAGAAATGGTTCTGAAAACAAACTTAAGTACACATTATTTTGTTTTTTACAGCACCACGAAAGAAAGCACGAGGTCCAACTAAGAAAAAGGGGATATGGAACTTAAAAAGTCACGAGCAAGTTGTGGTCACACTTAATAGGCTTGGCCAGCCAATTGGAGACGAAGCAAATGAGCTGACCAACTTCCTTGGCACACTTGTGAGGATGTCTCAACATATTGGAATTGATTATGAGGAGTGGAGGAAGGTTCCTGAGAATAAAAAGGAGGATCTATGGAGCATTGTGAAGGTAAATTGTCCTAAAATTATATTATTTATGATTTTTTTTTATTATTTTTTTTGAAAGAGAATTTGTTTGTTTTATGTATGAGTAATCACAAATATTTGATTGTAGGAAAAGTTTATATTTGAGCCAGCTGAATCAGTAGAAATAAAGGATTGGATAATGACAGACATGTCAAGTAAGTGGAGAACATGGAAGTATGAACTTAAAAAAAGTTCATTCGATCCAAGTTTGACAGCGGATGAAATCGTGGTGTTACAGACTGACGACAGAGTGAATATAGATCAATTCAGGACATTAGTTGCTAGTTGGTTCACTGAAAAAAAACAGGTTCATGAACATGATGATTGCTTATTTATCAAACCTGAGTTTTATTTGAATAATTTTCGAATTTTACAAGTGGATAAGTGTTACCTTTGCTTAATTTACAGGTGGAAGCTGAGAATAGGAAGATAAATCGCTCAAATTCGGATGAGCCTCACGTCACTGGGAGCAAATCATTTGCACGTATATCTGATGAGGAGGTCACTTTTTTTTTTACTTTTTTTGTCATTTTCAAAATTCATAAAGCCTTTGCAATTTTGGAAATTCTAACTTTATCAGTTGTGTACTTTTTTTTATTGTAGACCCAAAAGAACAAGGGTGTTCCACCATCTCGTGGGGATATGTACTGTTTGACTCGTACTAATAAAGCCGGGGTTGTGCATGCTAAAGCTGCTAAAGTTGTGGTATGATTAATAGACATTAAATCTACTTAGAATTAAAATGTCACCTAAATCAATGATATGGTATCATGATGTATGATAAGTTTTGTAAATATATGTTGTGTATGTTAGATCAGGTAGAGTAATACATATGGAGTCAATTTACTAGTTTTGTAATAGCTGGAAACATACTTGTCTGTTAAAATATCAAGGTAGTAATTTTCTCCAAATGATTGTACAAATTACAGGAAGCGATAAAAACCAGGCGTGAATCTAGCACCGCTCAAGAGATAAGGACATATGGGTCTCCTTTTTGGATAGATGATGACTTATCTAAAGTCAAAGGAACTGAAAAGGGAAGTAATGTTCGTTGTGTGGGTAAGTTCTCTGCTGCAAAGAAAAGAAAGGTTCAGGATCCTCAAGTTCCTCTACTACAGGCTCAAGTGAAAGGTCTTCGCGAGGATTTGATGAGTTTGGTTGCTGCTGTCAAAGAACATATACCAGGACTGAATTTGTCCACTATCATAAGTCGTGCTAACACTAACATGGAGGTAACAACACTTTGTTGGTTGTCATTTAAATTATACGTGAATGTGTGAAATAGGTGTTTTTCTTCCATCCTAATAACTTTTTTCCTATCTCTTTATTAGGGTGATGATGCATGCAGTGTTCCTGATAATAACCATGCTCATAATCTGAAAAATACAAGATCAGCTGGCGCAAGTCATCATCCCAAGAATTCAAGATCCACTGCTGCAAGTGCTCATCCAAAGGATTCAAGATCAACCGCTACAAGTCCTCCTCCAAAGAATCCAACATCTGGTACGAGTCCTCATCCAAATAATCCAGCAGCATCTGGTATGGGTCCTCAACCAAAGAATCCATCTGGTACGGGTCCTCAACCAAAGAATCCAACATCAGGTCCAAGTCGTCAACGCTATTCATATTACAGGTATGCATTTGGAAAACAATATTCAAATATATTGCATTTTTTCTACTTTTCAAATATATACAAACCCGACCCATTTGACCCATTTCAAAACATGTCCTTTTTTTTCACCTGTATTATTTAGATTCAAACCGGACCCATTATGAGTCATTATGAACCTGTAATGACCATTTGCTATTATTTAGAATACCCATTTGCTATTATCAAGAACCTGTATTCTTTGTGTAACACCCCAACCCGACAAGGGTAAAGGTATCACATCACGGAAAGTTAATGTGAATTGTAATGGATGCTATTTGTATACAAGACATGTGTCTTGCTTCATCCTTCGACATTGAAACTTGTAAAGTACTTGGCTGAGCAAATCTTTGTTGTATAAAACGAAACAAGAGATTTTGAGGAAAATGCGTTATATCATTAAGTGGGTAGGGAGGATTACATCATTTGTAGAAATGAACACTAGGACACCTACCATTAATGCTTCTTTCCCATGTGAGAAGAATGCGTTACATGAAATTTAAAAACAACTAAGTGTTTTTTGTGTGGTTTTTTTTTTTTTTTTTTTTTTTTTTTTTTTTTTTTTTTTTTTTTTTTTAAATAATAAGTCTTGACAAAAGTTCAATGCAGAACAAAAGATATCTAAAGATCAAACCACTCCATCTCAACCATTGATCTTTCTTTCATCCTACCGCCTATATTAAATATATGCATTTAACATAAGGACAATTTTGTACTTTTATTCTCATTTCATTTATTCGCTTTTCACTTGTCTCTCTTCTCATTCACCCAATTCTCCAATTCTCTGTCATAAAACACACACAAAACTCACCTCTAAACTGTGTGAAAATCATAGCCACGATAACGGCAGCATGCGGTAGCGCGTTAGATCACGCGCCGGACTTTGATGAGTTTTAATGGCAGGCGTCGCTGATGACGAGCTGCACGCTGCTGTGGAAGGAGTTGTCGGATCATTTTGAATCGTTGGAGGAGAAGCTGATGAGCAGATCTGACGTCATCAAAGGGAAGATAAAGAAAATAAGGTGCATCGTATTTTTAGTGTTATGAAAATAAGGTGCATCAAAGGGAAGATAAAGAAAATAAAGAGCAGATTTGATTTCATAAGATTAAGCAAATTAAAAGAATCATAAGCTGACGTCATCAAAAGGAAGATAAAGAATATAAGGTGCATCATATTTGAAAGCCTGTTGATCATCTCCTCAAGAAATTTTTAAAAGACATTACATAATATTGACCTTCAGTTTTTTTAGAGAATAGACTCTTTAAGATATAGATCATTACATTAAGAGATCTTTTATTTTATTTTGAAATTTGAAACCAAGTTGCAGAGAAAGATGTGAGGAAGAAGACATAAAAGGAAGAGAGATAGTCTTGACTTTCTTTTATTGAGTTTGTAGAGGGAGTAGATAAAATATATATATATATATTATGATATTCCCAAAATAAAATAATCCTAGTAACTGTTACTTTTTTATTTAGGTTTCTTTTACATTTTTTCTTATTTGAGAATAAATATGTATATATGTCATTTAAAAATTGTTAGACGTAATTGTCTGTATTTTGTACCATTCATAGTAGCTTTTAAATATACAAAAGAAATTTGTTAGGGCAATTCAAATAGACAATAACATATTAACAGAATCACATTCAGAATCACATGTGATTTACACACGAATCACATGTGATTTACACACGAATCACATGTGATTTACACACGAATCACAACAAAAAACAGAATCACATTCAGAATCACATGTGATTTACACACGAATCACATGTGATTTACACACGAATCACAACAAAAAACAGAATCACATGTGATTTACTCATTTTTAGATTAAAACAGAATCACATGCGTTTCAGTTTATAACGATTTACATTTTTTCATAACCGAATCACACGTGATTTCACGAATTTGTTTTATAAAAGGAAGGAATAAGTTGATTTGATATTGAAGATCACATGTGATTTATTACTTTAAAGATCGAAATCACATGTGATTTTTTTTTGTAAGCTGTGTTTCCGACTCGACATTGTGAGCCAGCTAAAATCACATGTGATTTTGTGATTTATGAAATCACACTTGATTTTTAAAATAACAAATCACAAGTGATTTTACAAATCACATGTGATTTTTCTAGGCAGAAATTTTGAAAAAAAAATGGTCGAAAGTATATAAAAGTGCATATCTACAGAAAGATAATTTAATTCTCGTCGCGATGGTGTATTTTTCGTAGCTTGAACATTTACCGTTTATAAGATATGTTGTTTTTTTTAAAAGGTGAAAAGTGGGTTTTTATATTATATAAGTTGGAATGTCAATTTTGCCGTTGTTTTGTTATTTTTTTGTTTGATCTCTAACCGTCGGATGAAGCAAAATGGAAGGCTATGATTTGATGATTTGTTCTTTAGATATTTGTTGAACGTCATGGATCTCATCTCAATAAGTCTTATATGTAAAAACTTACGAAAGCTAGTATCCAGTTCTTCGGGCTCGCGTGCTTTGTTTTCGCACCGTCTCTCTTTGCCATTGGACCCTTCGACCTGGCTTTGCTTGTGTTTATTTGAAGGACATATTCTTATATGCCCTCAGGATTTTGGGTAGCTTATCAACCCACTCATGCTGATACGGTCCCAACTTTGTCTCGATTTCAATGACAATGTCCTTGTCGACACAACTGAATATTTGTTTCACATTCAAGCTTTCAGAGAAAGGAGGGAACACCCCTTCGGCAAAGTGTTTCCCTTTATAAGAAGTGATGACTTGTGGGATTCCAAACCTGTAGATTATGTGTTCCCACACAAATTTTCCATATGCTTTCCTGTTATTAATGCCAAAGGCTGAGCTTCCACCCATTTGCTGAAGTGGTCTATGGCTATGACCAAGAATTGTACCCCTCCGGGGGCGGCTGCTAGGGGTACGATTATGCTAACTCCCGATTGGCCGAAAGGCCTTGCTGATGCAATAGAAGATGTGCCATACTTTGATAGGTTTCGAGCCCTTGAGTATGTCTGACATGTTGCGCATGATTTGATTACTCCTGTTGCATCTTCTAATATAGATGGCCAATAGTACCCCCATCTTGCTACTTCTGAGGCTATGGATCTAGGGCTTACGTACCTTCCACAAGATTCTCTATGAATATTATAAAGGATTCTTGAAGCTTGCTTCAGTCCCACACAACGAAGCCATGGGGATGAGCAAGACCTTTTGTAAAGGTTTTCCCCTATATGCCTATATTGAGGGACTTTAACTTTGAACCTTCGTGCTGTTTTCGGATTATCGGGTAGAATACCACTTATCAAGTATGTCCTTATTGGATCCATCCAGGTAGAGCCTTCGTCAGAGGCTTCATCTTGTGCGATTGACCTATGGGCCAATATTTCTACTAAAACCTCTTTGGGTAGGCGGGCAATAGCCGTTGAAGATAGCTTGTTCAGGGCGCCTGCTTTCTTGTTCTGGCTTCTACGAACATGCGTTACCTCATATGGCTTCTACGAACATGCGTTACCTCATATGCTTTCTTGTACAGGCAGTTCTACCGCCTGGGAGCCTTTGATTTGGTTGGTAACTAGCTGTGAGCTTACGAAGGCGGAGATGCCATCAGCCTCCATGCCTTTTGCAAGCCGGAGGCCAGCTAATAGAGCTTCGTATTTTGCTTCATTGTTCGTAGCCTCGAACTCAAATCACAATGCGTAAGCATACTCTTTTCCTTTTGGGCTGATTAGGATTAGACTTGCTCCCGAACCATCGGAATTCGAGGTCCCGTCTATGTATAGTTTCCACTTCTCCTTCGTCCTTGGTGGTTGTTTTTTGTCCTGGCTATGTTCAGAAGGTGCTTTAGCGATAGGATTTGCGAATATCATATTTCTGACAGAGTCTGACCCCCTATGCCTTTTTGATGATTTCGAAGCTTGCAGATTACCGGTAGCTTGGGCTTTTAAAGAATTAACCTTGACCCCATGCTTAATTGGTGTGACGTGTTTGGACTTATCAAGCTTGTGTTCTGAGTCGGAGGACTTGCCCTCGGTCCTTAGTGCTCGAGGGGCTTTAGCTATGTCAGAACATGTCCGCGCGAGGGTTTCCTTGTTGGCTTTGCGCAGCTTTTCCAAATTTTTCTTAGGATGAGTAGGGTGTTGCTCTTTGGTAACCATCGCCTGCTCTGGATGGTATTCATTTATCACAACTTACTTTTTGGTGCTCGTATGACTTGGAATAGCCTTCGAAGGTTCCTGACGGCTTTCTTTGATTCTTCTACCAATTTCTCCTTCCCTTTTATGATGATAACTAGAGAGTATGGTTCCTATTCCATGAGGTGTGTGGAATTTTATTGCTGCATGTATAGTGGAAACTACGATACCCATCTTTCGCATGGTGGTCCTTCCTATTAACAAGTTGTAGGGAGAGTTGGACCTTACAATAGAGAACATGAGGGTTTCTGTCCTTGCGAGCTTGCCTTCTCCAATGGTTACCTCTAATGGAACTTCTCCCATAGGCCACGAATGCTTGCCAGAGAATCCTACCAAGGGTATCTTCGAGTCAACCCTTTGAGACTTGATCAAAGGCTCGATCTTTCGGAAGCAATGTTCATATATGATTTCACAAGGGCTTCCGCAGTCCATACAAGCTCCATTCATTTTCTGGTTAGAAATGAGGACTTCGATAACCACTGGATCATTCGAAGAGACCTTGCCTGCGATAGGGGGAAACGTTATCTCCCTTATCTCGTTAGTCTCCGGCTCCGGCACCTTTCTCTTCAAACTGGTTTCGCCCCAATGAACCATGAGTATTGGGGCTTCGAGAGGAGTAGTATCTTTAGCCAATTGAGCGTCGGTCGTCTTTTCCTTTCCCTTCTTTATACCCTTCACCAAGTGTGCCAATTGCCCGGACTTCACAGCTTCTTCTATCTGTTTCTTTAACTCTCTATGTTGGGAATAAAATGCTTAAGACAAAGAGCCTGCCAGATGAACTATTGAGCCTGCCAGTTCTTTTTGAAGAAGTTGAAGATACACTAACAGTACCTTCTGGGTGAGAAGGTACTGCTAGTTAAAGAAGATCCTGCCCAGTTGAATGTCAAGTTGATAGATATTTATTTGTAGATATTTAGTTGTATTATTAGTCTTTGTACAATGTAACACGTTAAGTAGAAGTAGTTCAGTCTTCTATGTTGTGCAGAAGATTATACTGAGTAGTTTACATTGAAAGTTGTAATTAGTAGGTTAGAAAGTCCAAGTATCTTATTATATTGTGCAACTTGAAAACTTGTAATAAGGGGTCCTTATTCTATAAAAGGATCCCTTAGTCACCACCTTTGATTTTAGTCTTTTCCAACCAAATACTTAGCAATATCCAAAACAGAACAACCTCTCTAGTAACTTAGTTACTGATTCACAAATCCTAAAACAAATCAAAGATTCAAGGTTACTTTTGTAATCCTAGTGATAGTTTAGATCATCCGTATTATTTGATAAATAATATTGAATCGTTTTGTGCTATTCAAGTTGTGTTCATTGTTCATTACAATTCACGTTTGCATGTTTACCACCTTTTGTTCCTTTAAGTGTGTTATAGTAAATTCCGCGTACTAAAGCACATTCATTCCTAAATATCCCAAACACATTATTAAGATTAACATCCCAAGTGTTTGCATAATCCTTCACAAGTGGTATCAAAGCTAGGCTGATATTTACGATTTAAAAGAACAATGGACGTTGAACACATTCAAACCAATGTGGCTGCAAAACTTCCATTACTCAAACAGAATGAGTTTGATATGTGGAGACTGAGGGTAGAGCAATACTTCCAAGTGCAAGACTATGCACTTTGGGAGATTATTGAACAAGGAAACTCATTCAAACCTACAATCACCACCTCCACAGTGAACGATGCAATAGTAACAAATATGCAAGTGAACCCAACAATCACAGAAGAAAGAATCCAAAAGAGAAATGATCTTAAGGCCAGGAGTATGCTTCTCATGACTATTCCAAATGACCAGCTTTTAATCTTCAACAAGTACAAATGTGCTAAAACCCTTTTTCAAGCTATTGTGGCTAGATTTGGTGGAAATGATGCCACCAAGAAAACTCATAAAACTCTCCTCAAACATCAGTTTGAAAACTTTACAGCCACAACCAATGAGTCTTTGGACAGCATGTTCAATAGACTACAAAAGCTTTCAAGTCAGTTAGCCATTCATGAAGTGCTGATATCTCAAGAAGACTAAAACTCATAATTTCTTAGGAGTTTACCCTCTGAATGGGCCATGCATGTCATTGTCTGGAAAAACAAACCAGATATTGATCAAATGAGTCTTAATGATCTTTACAACAACTTCAAGATAGTAGAGCATGAAGTGAAGAAGTATACTAGTTCAAGCTCAGGGAATATGGCCTTTGTGTCATCTCCCAGCACCTCAAGGATAGTAGATGAAGAAAAAGATGGTGGAGAAGAAGGTACTGCCAACACAAATTTTGGTACTGCCAATACTTCTAGCAGTACCAAAACAATTCTAGATGAAACAATTGGTTGTGCTTTCCTAACATCACAACACAATGGGTCCATATTGACTTTTGAAGATATTCAAGAGATCAATGATGATGATCTTGAGGAAATGGACATAAAGTGGCAACTTTCACTTCTAAGCATAAGGGCTAAGAAATTACTGATGAGGACTGGAAAGAAGATTACCATAAATGGTAATGAGCCTGCTGGGTATGACAAATCTAAAGTGGAGTGCTACAACTGCCACATGAAGGGTCACTACTCAAGAGAATGTAGAAGACCAAAGAAGCAGGATGATAAGGGAAGAGGTTTTGAGAACAAGAATAAGGGAAGCTTTGAGAACAAGGGAGGCTTTGAGAATAAGAGCAAGGCTGTGGAAATCACTGAGCCTAAAGCTATGGTAGCTATTGATGGGCTGGGTTTTGATTGGAGCTTTATGGGTGAAGAGGAGTCAACTTCAGATGAACTGGCTTTAATGGCTTTCTCCAATTTACAGTTTATACCCCTCTAGTTACCATATTTACAAAACAAACCTTATAATTACATAATTCACAATTTAAACCTTACCATGTTTATATTTACACATCAAGCACTTATTTTTACCAAATTTCAGAATATACCCCTACATTTGTGTGTGGTACGAATACCCCCTTCACATTTCATAATTTACACAATTAGCCCCTTTAATTTACAAAACTACAATTTAAATCATAACTTATTAATAATTACATATCAACCCCTTAAATATACAAAATTACACATTATATCTCTAATATCATTATTTACACAGAAAAACCTTAAGTTTCTAGAATTTACACTTTTAGTCCCTCTATTTTCATTTAATTCAATTCGACCCCTTAATTAACAAATAAACCTTTTTCTTGCAAATTTTACATATATGACCCTCATGTCATATTTTTCCTACATTAGTACTGACTTATATAACATTACAAAAATGTCCAATAAGTTTCAGAATTTACAAAACATACCCTTTTGATTTAATCTTCAAATCGGCAAACATTATAAATTACCCAACTAAACCCTAATTTATCCCAATCATTGACCCATCCTTATTAAAACCTTAAAACACCTTTAATGACCAGATCATGTCCCCACAAACCCTAACCCTAATTATTTCAATTAGGTTTTATTTGTTTCTTTATTTTTCCAAAAATCCGGTTTGTACAAAAATTAGCCACGATTTATTTAAGCCTCCAAAATTCGAACCAATATTTTTCGCATGTTATATGATGCATATGGAACTCATAAAAATTTATATAACAAGCCCAGAAAATCGTATAGCATATTTTAGATTTTATATACATTTTTGATATCAATAATTACCAAGACATATTTAAGCCTCTACAATTTGTTCCATCATTTTTCCCAGATCATATACTTCATATGAGGTCCAAATAAAATAAATATAACACCCAGAAAATTCGTATCACATATATTAGAATTTACGTACGTTTTACCCATTAAAAATTAGAACGACCCATTAACCTTGCATGATTCGATTTATACAATTTTTATAAGTCTTATATGGTGTAAGGATCATGAGAAAAATACCAGATCAGTTTTTGAACGTGTGAATAAGGCGCACGAATTTTGTACCTATCGAATGGAAACTCGACAAGGAAAAATGCCTCACGACCGAACCAGCGAATCCACAAGCCCAACCTTATTTTTCGTAGCCTCCTTGGATGAATATCAACACCAAAAAAATACCAGATCACCACCAGAAATTCGTATGGGTTGTGGGAGAATTTTTGTGTGGTTTTTTGTTATATTCGGCTAGGTTAATTAGGGAATAAATAGGAGATAAATTTTAAAAGGTAAAGGCCGAGACTTGAGGAGGGGGAAGGCCAGTATACACGTTTTCCTAGCTGGCCCAAAATCAAATTTTAATTTTTGAGATTATTTCCTAATTTAAATGGTGATTATCTTTTATTTAATTTACTTTTTAAATCAATTTAAATAAGTAAAAGTATTTTCGGCATATACATATATTTATTTAAGTGTACTATTTTTTTTTGGACATTTAATAATAATATAATGTTGTCCCAGAAATTAGTTTGATTCATATATAGTTCGTTTTCAGAAGTTTGGAATCAATTCAGAATTTTTTATAAGTGATTTAATTATGTTTTATGGTTTCAGGGGTAATTTGGTCATTTTACAGGTTATCTGAATTTCAGGTATTACAAGTATCCAAGTAGATACAAGGTGTTGTCATCCCTCTTCATTAGCAAGAGAAGAACTCGAGTATTCAAGAAGATACAAGAGTTATAGTTGTTAGGTTTTTGTCACACTTGTTACATCCTTGATTGTATCTTAGCATACATCAAGATTATCTTTCTTTTGTGCGTAAGAGTGAAGATCAAGTGTGATCTATAGAGATAGTAAACATCTCTTATAGCCATTGGGCTTGTGTGATTAATCAAGAAGATCAAGGGTCGATAGATTAGTGTTAGTTGAGTAGAGTGAAGTGAGTGTTGATCATTGTGATCGTGTTGAGATCTTGGTGATCTCTTGAAGCCATTGGGCTTGAGTGTTTGGTCACGTGGACCGTGGTAGATTGGTGCTAGCTAAGATTAGCACTCGACATCTAGCTTAGTGTCGGTAATAGGATAAGCGACGTGTACGGTTTTCTCCGCCTGAAGGGAGGTTGTTGATATAGTGTTTGAAACTCTCGAGTGTGGTACTCGGGGAGTGGAGTAGGGCGAAGAAGAGCTTCGTAGCCGAACCACTATAAATCCTTTGTCTCGGTTTGATCTTTCCAACTCTACTCTTTACTTTCATTACTTTATATTTGTTAGTTTAGTGTGTAGTTCATATTGGTGTTGATTGATTACATATAGAGTTCGAATCAAAGTTTCCAATAACCAACTTTTAAAACAAGATTTTTAAAAAGAATTTAAAACCGGTAAACTATTCAACCCCCCTTTCTAGTTTCCCACAATTGGTATTGGAAGCCACGTCAGTCAAGTTTTTAAAGTATATTGTATTTTAAAACTTGAATCGATCAATGGATTCTGACAAATATCTAGAAAGGCAATCTATGCAAAGACCACCACTTTTCGAAACCGATTGTTTTATATATTGGAAAACAAGATTCGAAACGTATGTGAAATCAAAAGACATTGATCTTTGGCATGTTATTACCGAGGGTGACTTTCAACCTATTCAAATGAATCCGGAAACTAAAAAGGATGAAATAGTTTCTTATGATAAACAAAGTGATGAACTTAAAAGGAAATTAGCCAAAAATAATGAGGCTAAAATGATGATTTATAATGCTTTGCCTAAAAAGGAATTCGAAAGAATCTTCATTTGTAATACGGCAAAAGATATTTGGAAAACTTTGTTAGTCACTCACCAAGGTAATAACCAAGTCAAAGAGAACAAGATAGATCTTCTTGTTCAACAATATGAACAATTCTCCATTTCGGAGGATGAGTCAATAGATAATGCTTTTGCTAGATTTAATACTATTATCACTAGTCTTAAAGCTCTTGATGAAGGTTATTCTAGTAAGAACTATGTTAGGAAGTTTCTTAGAGCTCTACATCCTAAATGGAGAGCAAAGGTCACCGCCATAGAAGAGTCAAAGGACTTGGCGGCATTGTCACTCGATGAGCTTATAGGAAATTTGAAAGTTCACGAGATGATCATCAAGAAGGATTCCGACATTGTCAAAGGCAAAAGTGAGAGAGTTAGATCTCTAGCATTAAAAGCCAAGAAAGAGTCCAGTGATGAGGAATGTTCGAGTTCCGGTAGTGAAGATGAAGAGTACGCACTAGCCGTTAGGAACTTTAGAAAGTTCTTTAGGAGGAAAGGTAGATTTCCTAGACAACCTCGCGATGAAAGGAGGTCATCTCAAAAGAATCGTGATGAACGGAAAGGGACAAGTGAGAGGAAATGCTATAGATGCGGAGATCCTAATCACCTCATAGGAGAATTTCCTAAACCACCGAACTCCAACAACCAAAGAGCTTTTGTAGGAGGCTCTTGGAGTAATAGCGGTGAAGAAGAAGAGAAGAAGCCTAACAATGAAAAGTGCCTAATGGCTCAGGCTTCTAACGAGGTACCTTCCGACTCTTCTTATTATAGTGATAATAATTAGTCAATAGATGATAGTGAATTACATGACGAATACAACAAACTATGCATAGTTAGTACTAAGATCTTAGGTAGAAACACAAAACTTAAGTTAAAACTACAAGAACTAGAACTACAAGTCCTAGAACTAAAAGATCAAGTCAAAAGACTTGAGAAAAACAAGGAAGTAGACTTAGGATGTGGGTCATTTATAAGTCTTCAAGTAGAAAATGAAAAGCTTAAAGAAAATGCTTTAAGAATCATTAAGTTTGATGAAGGAACTAAAAAGCTTAATGATATACTTGAAAATATTAGATATAGTGAACATGACCGTTCGGGTTTAGGATTTGACCCAAATCAGGCTTCTACAAGTGGTACCAAACAAGTTAAATTTGTAATGCCTGAAACGTCTAAGTCTGAAGGGGACGGCACCACTAAAGGTACAGACGGCACCACTAAATTTAGTGGTACCGTGGTACCGTCTGGTGCTGAAGACGAAACTGGGTCAATTTTGAAAAATAGTCTAAGTCCTAAACCGAGTCACATAGTTAAAAATAGTTCTAGAGTGTCTACACCTAGTAAAGGGGAGGTCAAAAGCTCTTACAAACCATTGTCATCTCCCGAACATGGATTTGTAAAGCGTGACACAAAGTCGACTACTCCTCCGCCTAGAAAGGTGAACTCTCCCAAACCTCGGTCTAGAACTCCTCTACCGAGAGGTAACTTTAGAAGACAAAATCATCCAAGTAACTTTCCCGTAACTTGGAATGATCGTTCACCAAAAGGTTACTTACCATGGGAAATGTGTCCTCCATTCTCACATCCTAAACTAACGCAACAAATGCGTAGGATGTTTGACTCTAACAACTTTGGACCCATGAGATATTGGGGACCAGATGTTTGAACTTTTGTTTTGCTAGGAAAACATGAGTGTAAATAAATTTCGGAGTCTTACAAAAGGAGTATGATGTGTTATCAAACAAGTCTGGTGACGCAAAAGTCAAGTCGTGTCTTATATGCTCAACATTCAACAAAGGTAGTCTAATCCTCTAGTTTTAAGAGCAACACCTCAGGCACATGTATGCTTTCTTAAAACACCCTTTGTTAGTAGTAATGTTTGGCATGAAATAGTGTAGTTAGAATCTAACATGGTAGGCACTATAACACAGAAACTCTATTCACATCTCATCATGTCAAATTCAACTTGTCCAGAAATGTTCGATGATCGCTTGAAGATCATGCGTGACAAGTTTGAATTAAGCATTGATGAGTGAATCAAGTTTACTTCCTTGTACATATGTAATCTGGCCTAAATTAAGTATCCCTTTAAACTTATGTATACTATATGCAGGAGACACATAATTTAAGTAATAGTCCTTACTGACAATAACGCCCATATCCGCAAATACGAAAATCACAAGAGACGAAGAAGGTGAGTGCGCGGATATAACTAGGTTAGGGGCATAATAGGTAAAGTAGTTTACCTAACGGCAAGTAGGTCCATTATCATGAATAGTGTTGGCTTTGTGCCCACTTGTAAGAAGTTTCCCAAAACTTCTTACATCAAAGTGTTTAATGTATCATACCATACATTAAAGATACTACACACTTGAGATTACGATATCTTGAGGAGATTGATGTAGAAAATGTTTCTATACCAACTCTGATAATGTGAGAGTTAATGTGGATTGAAACATAATGAGTAATGTTTGTACCTTCATAGGTTGATTAACAAACATCTTGGTTCCCCAAGAAACAAACTACTCTTATTGTCACCACGACCGAAGCCGAGTACGTAAGCGCCGGAAAGGCATGACAACAAACACTATAGGTGAGACAACCTCCTATGAAGAGTAGCAGTCAAGATGCCATTAGACTTGACCGGGAACCCTGTAGTTTGCTTATGAACGAAGCTCGTCGAAGTACGTCATCTCTTCCGTCTCCTGAATGACAACATTGTCAATTCATCAACCAATACGTTCTCGTCACTCCACTCATGACTATTTAGATAATTCTTTCGAATTATTATAGTCATCGTCCACCTATCTCCTCATGACCTCTTAATAATTCACTTGAAATATTAACGTCATTTCTCACGTCTTCTTTCATGACTCATTTGTCATTTCACTCACATCGCCTCATGACTCTTAAGTCATTCCTCTCATCCCGCTTATGACTATTTCGATATTTCACTGGAAATATTAAAGTCATCTCTCGCGTCATATCTTATGTACGTTTTATTCCTTCTATGACTCCTCAAATATTTCACGGGAAATATTAAGTCATTCCTCGCGTCTCGTACTCTGACTAATTAAATATTTCATGGGAAATATAATAGTCATCCTCCGAAACACAACTCATAACTTCTGTTTATTTCACGGGAAATACTAGAAGTAAACCCTCATCCAATGACAACTTAGTCAATTTCCTTGGAAACACTAAGGTCATTCCTTGTCATCCCGTCTAATCGTCTTTCGTCAAAAAGTTTATTATGTATAAACTTTTTCCACGTGTCAAAAAGTCTTACTAAATAAGTAAGATTAATCAGCCAAAAGTCAAAACGGAAGAAAAATTGGACCATCAGATATACGGCTCCATTAAAGAGGCACGGCTCCATTAATGTTTAATGGAACCGTGGAGCCGTGCATCTGAAAAACGCGCCCATTCTCCTTTCTTCTGCACATACTTTCCAAACACATCCAAAAACACTTTCACTTGCTGTCAAAACCGAACCATAACACCTTAATTCAACTAAACTCTTGCAAATCAAGATTGAGACATTGGAATCAACAAATCCTAATCACAACATCACTAATTGTAAGTAAATCACTCTTAATTTCATTTAATTTGAGTCTAGGGTTTGTTCTTTAGTATAAATCCGAATTGGGGATTTTCAAAATTAATTAAACCCTTGTGAAATTAAGACTAGGATTAGACAATGTAGCATTCACATGATTCCCTAAACCTAGGATTTCCAAAAACCCATTTATGTTGCAAAACCTAATCCGAAATTAATCACTAAATTCGGATTATGATTGATTATTTGCAATGGAATCATGTTTAGGATTACTAAAATTGGATTAGGAACGTTCTGCATTAAAGCTTTTCAAACTAAAAGCTCGTTGGCGCCATGTTGAGGCATTTGCCAAACACCCCAATTCGATCATTTTTCAAAAAACTTCACAAGTCTAGGATCATGAAACCTTTTTCATGCATTGTTGATGCAAAATTAAAAACGTTTTTGCAAGCATACATGAACTCTCAAATATGGGTCGAAGTACATAATTAATACGTATTGTTCGACATATTTGATTGAGCAAAAGTGAAGTTAGGAGCGTTTGGGTAATCTCATTAGGATAGTTTTAGAGTCGAGATTGCCGCACCTCCACATTGTTTGCATTTAGGCACACACACTAGAAGTGTAATCATTAAAATGCAACGAACTAACATATACAAAATTTTTTTTTGTAGACAATAATGCCTCGAAATGATTATCAAGATACCAAACAATACATTCTTAGTACTCTTGAAAATCTAAACATTCCTGATGAGCAAAGAGCTTATTTTGCAAAAGTTCAAAATCGATACATACACGAAGGGCATGTAGTCAATGCACTCTATGTCACGACAGACAACATCCGTGTCTGTTTCCCTTCTATCGAGTTCGATTGTTTATAAAAAATAAACGATCAAGTCTGTCCTCATTTTGTTCTCGAGTTTTATAGTCGAGTCCGTACCTCCACTGATGATTTTGGTAATGTCTTTCTTGATTTTTGGATTCAAAACCAAAATATCATCCTGTCTGTCTCCGAGATTGGACAAATTCTCGGTGTTCCTGCATATGGTCAGTGTGCATACACTGAAGACCATACTCTTGAGTCTCTCTTCTATAATCTTGAGGATGTAGGTGCCTATCGCACTGAAATTCCCGACCTCGAGTCCATCAAACAAGTCATCCAAACACCTCGAGTCGTCCACACGTATCAAAAGCGTGATGGTTCAATTGTCCACCTTGACCCAAACCGTATCTACCTCAAAGAGCTCCTTCCCGACCTTAGAAGTTGGGAACTCCTTCTTCGTGAGAACGTGTTGAGCCTTGCGGGCAACCGTGATCACGTCTCTATGAGTCTCGCCCATATGCTCTACTGTCTTAGTATCGAGGAACCTTATAACCTCGCATACTATATGGTCAAAAGGATGGCCAATATTCACAGTCGCTCGGATAAGCTCATGCCATATGGTATGCTGCTTACTTGTCTCTTCCATTGGGTCATGGAACATTTTCCAAATCTCCAAAGTGTCGACTATGTCCTAGTCAATTATGTTATGAAACCTCTTGGTGGACGACGACGTCGCACAAAGTAATGTAAGGACAAAGGGTCCAAGCGTGGTCGTAAATCCACTTCTGACATTCCTCTCTCATCCTCTTCCTTAGGTCATGAATCATTATCTCAACATATGCATGCAGATGATGATGAGGTGAACGAAGAAGGAATGTCTTGTACACGTTCTCCTTCTCCCGACGTCTACTTTGACAACCTTGACACCTCATCATTTCGACGTACTACTGACCTCGAAAACGGGATGGTCAACCTATCCCACGTGATGAGAAAGCAAACTACAATGTACAATAGACAAGTGGAGATGCATGAGCAAACTATCGAGGGATTCAAGTCCATCGGCAAGGCGATCAAAGGGCTTGGGAACAAGATCAAAAAGTTGGGGAAGAAACGAGACTAGTTAGGATTAGCTTAAGTAGTACTTTTAACTTAAGTATTATTAAGCTATTATAAATAAAGTCATGGCATTAACTTGCTTGGAATGTTCCCTTTTAACATTTTAACACTTGAACATGATTAATTCTCTTGTTAATTAATCCTCATGTTGGTTTATCTTACCTAAATCATGCATGTTAGCTTATTTTATTACATGCACTAGATGTTAAAAATGCTTGAATTCATGCATGCTTAATAGTTGCCTAAATACATAGATGATCACATGATCATGTTAGTTGCTAGTTGAAACTAGCTTTAGGAATTCTATGTGTTTAGTGATTTGAGGCTTTGAGATTTGCAGCCAATGGATTCCCCAGAAATTTCCCCATTTAGGCTGCCTAAAACCTGCAGACCTGGAAAGAAGGTCAAAAGAGCCCACGGCTCCATTAAATAGGCCACAGCTCCACTAAATTTAGTGGTGCCGTCGTACCTTTAATGGTACCGTGCCTCTGGAAGACGAATTTAACAATTCTCTTTCACTTTTTGACTTTCTTTTCCTGAAAAACTGCAAACAAAACCTGATTCCCATGCACCCAAATCCCCAAATTAAACATCCTTTTCAACCTTGCATGCTTATGATTTGGCTATTTAAGCTAACATCATGCATTGCCATTCTTACACCCATCCTTACACCTTCACACTCAACCATCGTGGGATCAAGAGTGTTCAAGAAACCTAGATTCAACCTCAAACCAACAAATCAAACCACTCTAGTTGATCAATGGATCAAGAGTATTGACACACCTCAATCATCAACTAAACCTATCACCAATGACATTGCCTTCATTGATCTCACCTTGGATGATGAAGATGAAACTCACACACCCATAACCTCTACCAACTCATCAACTTCCTTCACTACACCCCTAAGCACAGTTATTGTAGGCTCGTAACCATAAGCCTTGCACATCATAATGTAGGTAGTCAATTTGGCTAGGCCAAAAGGATTCAACCTAGAAATGTGCACTTGGTAGTATTGTAAAAATTCAAAAATTAACGGATGGATGGGTATCCTAAGGTTGGATTGGGTGAATGCATGAACATATAGACCCACGTACCCTACGGGTGCATCAACGATGTTATGGTTTTTGCTCGGAAGTATAACCTTGAACTCTTTGGGTACGGGATATTGATCAAGAAAGTCAGACAAAGCTTCTTTTGTTAGAGTGCATTTTTGTTGTCTAATGATTCTTTTTGCCGCCATACTCATATTGAAATAATAAGAGCAAGAAATCAAAGATGGATGACGGAATTTTACCTTTCGAGTCAACGGAAGCACAAAAGCACAGTGATGTGTATGTGTATTTTGGGCGGAAGGTAAAAATGAGCTAGGGTTTACCGTACCCAAGGGTTTATATACCCACTGTATCTTTAATCATAGCCGCACACGTGTCCATCCAACTTTGAGACACATGCGGACTTCAAAGGGATTTCAAAATTTTGGAAAGACGTTTGCATTTACCGAAATCCTAGCCGTTATGGCTTAGGACGCAAGTGGGCGGATCATCATTAGGCGCATTTAATGCGCAGTTAGTTAAGCACTTATCTTCTTTTTCGTACGACTTTGTTTCGAAGGGGATATAATGTAGGCTAATTTTTTGAGTCGTAAGCAACATATACACGTTACGTATATATCACTTTCGACTGGGGGGCTTGATGATGTACCGTCCGAACGGGTCGAAGGAAACCCCTTCGAACCTGTACGAAGCCCTTCTCTTTGAAGGCCCAGGTCAATCTCCTTAAACGTTTCATTCGCGTAAAACCATTCATCTATGAAGTGGTTACCAAGTGGGAACCCGCCAATCGAAGCCCTAAGCCCTTCGGGGTTTCTCCTTCAAAGGAACTAGAACGGAGAACCATCTTGACCTGGTCACACCCACGTTCCCTCTTCCCTTAGGCTTTCCCGCCAAGGATGAGATCGTGGGTCACAAAGCCCTAGCGGTTATCACAAATCATGGGACGCCCCCATGATCTCCGATTTATGTGTAAGAGCTCTCTAAGGCCTATTTCCTCCCCTATAAATAGCTTAGACGGGCAAGAACAATGGTATGCTAACTCGACTCTCTCAATTTTCTACCAACTTATCATAATACATACTTATTCGCACGCTGGAGGTGGTTCGCAGGGTCTAACCCCTGCGCAATCACTTAACGTAATGTTTTAGTATTTCTTATTTCAGGTTAAGAACAAACTTGGCACAACCTCAACACCTCATATATCGTTTGATCATCATCGAATGCCTGGTTGTACAATCACTAACCTAACAACCCTAAAACAATAACTCTAACAGAACCCTAAAAGAATTAAATGCAGCAGGTGATATTAAATGACCAATAACAACAACAAAACATTAAATATCACATGAGAAAACGATTTTAACACTGCACCTTCAATGAATAAGCTCACCTACCTTTTTTATCAAAAAAATGCGCATTCCGGGTAAGATCAGATCCAAATTGTAAGTATAACTAAGGGGATACTGTATAAGCAACAAATGGCGTAATAAGAGCCACAAAACAAATAAAAAATATGGGTTACTATTGCTTCTCATGTTCATCCCCTCACAGACGACTGTAGCTGGGAACGGGCGGGTCGGAGAAAGTATAATAGCCATCGGGTTTTGGTGATGGAGCACGGCGGTTCAGACCTAAAAGAAGAAAGGGGATTGTGAGTGAGGATGAACAGGTTGGATCCCCAAGTTATAAGACGGGTCACCAATGGAGTGGGTAAGAGAAGCAAACGGGCTAAATAAATCCCGCTAAATGTTATATAGTTATAATGGATGCCAGTTATACTACATTACTACCTATGACATTTGTAATACCGTGCAATTTCGTATTCTCTTATGCCTGCGCCACAAATTGATTTCTTATAAATGTGTGCAAATTTTCCAATATAATTAATTGTGTATAATTGTACTTAAAACTCTCAAAATAAAATAAGCATAATTACTAATCTACCCTTACTTCTTATTCATTCCAATATTATATTTACATCAATATATTTTCCGTCTATGAAAGTTTGACCCAATACATAATATACATCCATTTCATACACGAAACTTGACCAAAATGTCGCGACTATAATTATATTTTCTGTTAATATACACGGGTACTCGCCTAGTAATTACAAATACAAAAATAAAAAACTTGCTCACACTTGAAATTGTATAAATAATTTTGTAACGCCAGGTGAGGAAATACATTATACAGTTGTTGAACACCGAATTGATTAAGGCATTATAGTCACATCACCTAGACAGTGGTAACATTTTCTTATAGAGTCACAAAATGATTTTTTTTTTTTTTTTTTTTTTTTTATAAATGTGTACAAGTTTGTCTGATTTATAAGCGTCAATAAATATAAACGTCACAGAATTTGTCACGCTTATGCTTGTGTTAGAAGATATTTGTATTTATTAGTGTTTACAAATAAAAACTTGTATTCAGGCACATGGAAACATGAAGAAATAGGTGTAACAATATTGTAACTACATTTTAATTAGTGTGAACAATTTTATATTTAGAAACGTTTATAAATGTGATTTTATTCCTTATTATTTTACATGCGAATATGTCAAGATATTTTATATATCTATTTACCTATAAACATAATAACTATATGCACATTTGTATGTGCAAAATATTTAACCTGGGTTCGTAAATTTTAAGATGCATAAGAAATATGATGCAAAAAAATTACACCATTATGGCACATTTGGTTTGCGAAATTTCCGGAATTCTGAAAGAATTGAATCTGATTTCATTATATAATGTGTTTGGTTGGTAGATTGAAGGAATCGAAAATCTAAATTCTAATTTCTTCATGTGTTTGGTCGGAACAAGGAATGGAATTAAAATCCTTCCAAATCTCATACATGTAGAATTCAACATGCTACATCAAAAGGGAATAATGTTTACAATTTCATATTATTATTATTATTATTATTATTATTATTATTATTATTATTATTATTATTATTATTATTATAAACATCATTTTATTATAAATTATATGATTTACAAGAAATTAGTGGGAAGCTGAGAAATTATTTGAGCCCCCACTCCTCTAGCTAGTAAAAATATAGGTAGCAGCGAGCGCACCAATGTCTTGAGTAGCCGAGAACTTCTGGATCCGCTTCAGTAAAGTCACCACATCCTTCTCAACTTCCCCAAAAGAATAGATGAGAAGGGAAGAAACCCATATCCAATTTCCACGCATTTAGCCCCATACTTGACGCATTTACGTTGGGCTGCCTCAATCACTGCACAACCAAGTACAAAATCAGGCATATCAGTTTGCGTCAAGGGCGATGACCCTGTCAGATCGACACATACATCAAGCCCTCCGTCAAACGAATAGAGCATCATATTGGCTGGACGTAAGGGTTGGTCCCTTTCTCCAATGAGCCCGATGTCAACTTCTTTTCGAGCTGAAAACCCCGACCGAGAACAGATGTCAACAAGGGTATCGCGCACAACGTTATGCCGATGTTTGATACCAATAATACCAGCGCACGATACAGTATGGTCCCCATAAATATCCCCCGTGAAGATCCTGGACCAAGCTGAGCACGACATCTGAACAGAGAATAGAGGAACACCTAGCCGATAACATAACACATATCGGTAGGTCCTAGCATTCATAGTATGTCCAAACCCAGAGATCGGAACCACCCTAAGCTAGGCCGAAGTGTAATCCTCCATTTGAGATTTCCATAACGTCATCTGTCTAGTAGATAGGGAAAAAGTGGATTCAACTATTTGGGTAACACATGTGAAATATATATCTGCCAGTTTCTTCATGAGTTTTGGGGTAGCGATCTCACTTGGATTACTCAAAAGATCAATATCCATTTTCAATAGAAGCGCACAAGGCATCATCAAAGGAAGGCCCAAAAGTTACAATACATGAATGTCGGAGCAATTTAGCCTGTAAGCTAGTAGATTGGAGTCTAGACGCAAGGAATGCATTGTGAAAGACATCACCTGCAGAGTAAACACCAAGCCCCCCAAACACAAAGGGTAAGGTGGCAAGCCTCCATTGCCAATCACCAAAACCAGGTCCAGAAGTAGTGAAAATACGCTCAAGAGAAGAACGAAGTGCCGCATCGAATGAAATCTGAGCACGCTCAAAGACCCGAGGAGAACATGTGCGCATAGAAAAATATAACTTGGAAATACTGGCACAAGCACGAAAGAGCAACAACTCACACTGAGGGTCATTAAGCTTAGCAAAAACACCCATAAGCTCAATGGTTTTAGCAACTCTTTTCATAACAAGCTCACTACTAAAATCAAAGTCCAAACTAGGACCCACCCACTAATTTAACACCGTGTAAAGGTCGGCAAATATTAGGCGGGAAAACACCCGCAAGCCTACTTCTGGGGTCTTCCTTTGGCCAAAAAACCTCAGTTTTATCAACATTGAGGTGCAAACCACAATGAGGTCCATCCATCATAATAAGCTATGTTGGGAATACGTTTAATTAACATCAAGTGTCGGTCATTATTTTACGTAATAGGTTGCTTAAGTTATAGGTCTTTATGTTTGTTTTATGGCCGGCCCAATGTAGAAGGCCAATGGGCCGTGCCTTTTAGTTAGACGTATGGATGGAAGATCCTAGGAAGTGTTGCCCTAGTCATCCACTCCTATATATAGACATGTAAACATAATCTTTTATTGTTGGTTATTTCACTAAGCTACTAAACCTTTGTTATTTTGTTGTGTGAAGTAATCGATCATTCCATCTCTCTTTCTCTCATCTCTATCATTTACTATACTTGTGTTCTACTATTATGGTGACCTAACAAGTTGTATCAATCGCCAAAGGATCGTTGTGAAGTGTGTTTCAAGTCATACGTACCATTTACTTTTCTTACGGTTTGGTTTTGTGTGTAATTTGGTGACGAAATCACATTTCTAGCACTCATTCTTCACGCTTGTAAAGTGATAAGAACTCTATAGTGTTTAGAAGTTTGATTTAGTGTCGAAAGTTTGGTTCTTTTTGCATTAAATTAGTTTTTATCTTCGTTTTACTTATTTCCACTTCATCGAAATTGCTCAAATTTCCTTTAAAACATTAAAGCTTTGAACTTTGTTATTATTTAGGAGTTTTAAAGGTTTTTGATCATACTAAACAGTTTTAAAAGTTGTTTTTCCTTGAAAAAACAAGTCTTTTGGAAACTATACTATTATCGGAATTGGACTTAAGGGTTTATCGAAATTGCATTCAAAAAGGGTTTATCGGAATTGCCACATAAGGTTCTATCGGAATTGAACTTTAGGGTTTATCGGAATTTCCACACAAGGGTTTATCGGATTTGAACATCAGAATTCATCGGAATTGATACTCATTAGATTCCTTGCTTGTACAAGCTTGTGAAAATACTTCGACTTTGTGGAATTCTCCTATCTTGTATAAGTTAGTGAGATATCATCGAAATTGCAAAGATCCATTGCAATTCAGATAAATTATCTAAATTGCAAAGTCAATCGCAATTCAAATACCTTATCGAAATTGCAAAGTCTATCGCAATTCAGCTATCTTATCGGAATTGACAAAGTTTTATCGCAATTTACTTAATCTATCGCAATTGGATCAACAGTCATCGCAATTCAGTTAACTCGTCGCAATTGGTAAACTGTGAACAGTGTTTGTCGAAATTGGACGTGAACAGTAATCATCTTAATTCAAACTTAACCAAAACCAAACTTCATAACTCACAACACACTTCTCAATTGTCTACAAGATCCATAACAACACAGGTTAATTAATCACAATCATGTCTCAACCACCTTATTTCAACTACTTTCAACAGCAGTATCCTCAGCAACAGCAGTATCCTCAGCAATGCAGTATCCCCAACAACAACTATTCATTTAGCAACATCAATTCCTTCCACAACAACAATCCCCTCAACAACAACCATACCAACAACAACCAATACAATCCTTCCCACTTCTTGCAAAACAACCACATTGGTTTGATCAAATGTGTGAGGCCATCAATATCCAACAATCTAGACATGAAGCTGGATCACTTGACATACCTCCAATGCTTACTCCTGGAAATTATGTTCAATGGGAAAGTCGATTCTTAAGCTTCTTATAACTCAAGAAACCACATGGAAAATATATGAAAAAGGTTATAAGTGAAGGTCCACTCCAAATGCCTACTACAACGGTTCCAGGAGATGCCACTGCTATTCCTCCAAGACCTGAAACCGTGACCCCTGTTCCTGAGACTCAACTAATTGCATAGCAAATACTTCATCGTGAATCAAATGAACTTGCAATGTCATTTATTCTTCAGGGAATACCTAATTCGATTTTCCGAAGCATTGATGCTCAGAAAACAGCTAAGGATATGTGGGAACACGTTCATCTCTTAATGGAAGGTACTGAACTGAACCAAGAAGACATGGAATCCAAACATTACCTCGAATATACAATGTTCATGATTGAATCAGGGGAGTCACTAGAGTCTTATTACCATCGGTTCACAAACATCATCAATGACTTGGATAGACACAACATTGTTTTACTAAGGATTGCAATCAACACTAAGTTTCTCAGCTGTCTTGGTCCTGATTGGCAAAAATATGTCACGTTTGTTCGTCAAGCTAAAAATCTACACAATGAATCTTATGGGTTGTTGTATGATTATCTGAAGCACCATCAATCTGAAGTTGACAAAGATCGAGCTCTTCGTGGTACTTATTCACCTTCTACAACTCCAAATTCATTGGCACTGATAGCTCAATCTCACTTTGCTCCAACTCCACAGTCAAACCATGCTTATGTCCAACAACAACATCACTTTACTTACCCTCAACAAACCCCATCGACCCAACTCATTCCATATGATTCGACACAGCAATCAACTGAAAATCAACTTGTCCCCTATGACAACACTGACACCATGTTCTACACAAATACAAACAATGACGAAGACGATGCATTCAACTCTTTGAATGAAGGATTTGCACTCATTGCTCGTGCTTTCAGCAAATTTTCTAACAAATCCAACAATCGTCTCCGCACTTCATCTAACACAAGGAATCAAGCTGTTGTACAAGATGGACGGGTTGAAATACAGAATCGTACTTATGGAAGAACTGGACTAGGAAGTTATATGGGAAATTCAGGAAATGGACAATCGTTTAATGCAGCTAGTGGAAGTAGGAACAATGCAGGTGCTCCTCAGAAAAGGGTTGAAATTGTTGACACTAGGAATACTATGGTTAAGTGTTATAACTGCAATGGGAAAGGTCATCTGGCTAATGCATGTCCCAAACCTAGAGTCAGAGGCAGTGAGTTTCATAAGTAGACACTACTTCTAGCTCTAAAGGATGAATCAGGGGGCACTCTCACTGACAAAGAAAATAGCTTCATGGCAAATGCATATTCAGATGATGACATGGAGGATTTGAAAGCAAATGCAGCTGTGATGCTAATGGCAAACATGCAGGAACTTCACATGAGTGAGACATGCCCAATATATGATACTGATGGTCTGTCTCAGGTACCTGATCCAACAACATGTCTAATACATGAAATTGCATCACCATCTACATCAGACGAGGAGCAAGTTATTTAAAATGATTCATTATTATCTCTTCAAGAAGATGAACAAATGAACACAGTTGTTACATTTGATGATGATTAAATTAACCCAGTTGTTACATTTGATGGTCCAATTGATGACGATAACAATGATCAAATTGAAAAAAATGAACCTTCGCTCGGTCCAGATCTAGAACTCATGACCTTACTATTGACCACCCAATCCCAATTGGACTCACAAAAATCTCAGATTGAAAAATGCAATGAAATCAACAGAATATTAAAAGCAAAAGTTGCATCATTAACTGCGGACCTTAAGTGCTGTAAAATACAACTCGCAAATTTTGAAACAAAAGAAAAATGAGAACACGGTTTTGAAGTTGCATTTCAAAAAGCTTATGTCAAAGAACAAGATTTACAACATCAAATACGAGAATTAGTTGCTTCCAAAAATAACTTGGTTTCTCAAATGGAACAAGAAAAATTAGAATTCAAACAACAGGTTGAGCACCTCAATTATGAACTTTAAAAAAAAAAAAGAGTTGTCAACTTGTCAAGCTAGTTTTTCTGAACATAAACAAGTGTCTAGGAAACGAATTGATTCTTATCTTGATGAAATCGTAGATTTGGAAAGTAAATTAAAAGAGTTTCAAAAAGTTGTTTATAAAACTGGTGAGTCTGTAACAACAATTCAAAAGTTTACTTTATAGCAAAATCCCCAAGGTTATGGTTTTGCTATTGGTGATGAAAAACCACGTTTTCTACACAAAGCACTCAAGGAAAATCCAAAGTTGTATAGTGCAGACCACCTCTTTGATGATACAATTATGCGTGTTGTTGTATATAACTGTGAGGAACAACAGGAATAGGACGAAGAGAGTCGATCAAAAATGAGCAATGGTAAGTTCAATAAACCTTTTGATTATTTAAACGTGCCTCATATTTCTGACACCTTCGTTCCTCAAAAAGATAAAACAGAACAACCATGGTTTGTAATGCAAATTCAAGAAACTTCTTCTGATGTTGGTCCTGTTAAACCAGTGGCACAAATAAATGGTCCTTTGCCAACCTCTGGAGTAATTGCACCATTACCTAAATGATGTCTTGTGCTTAGATACTTTGATATGTTTATGGAAGACATCAACCTTTTAGAACAAGCAATTGAACGTAACACTGAGATAACAGTTTCCACTTTTCAATCTACTTACGAAAAAGAAAAGAGAGAAATTTTTCAAAAACAATTTTTACCATATGTAATAACATTTGCCTCTTTGTGCTACACACTGGGAACAAGAACTCCAAATAGAAGTAAAATCCATGATGAACACTTTCAATGCAACAGAAAATTCGATCTCAAAACAAAAACGTTGAAACAAAGTTTTACAAAATGAAGCTGATCGACTCTTGGAAGATGTTCTAAGTTCTGATATTATCTCTGTGGTTATGAATTCGATTTATGAGTCTTGCAGTTCTATGCTTGTTGATGATCACACTGCTAACACTGAAACTTTGATACACAAAATCGAAACTTTAAAAAGAGAAAATGAGAGAATCATTAAACACAATGATGATGTGCAAGGTAAACTTTAAACATAAATTTTTCAACTTAATCAGAAGCTACAATGGTGTCAAACTCAGAGTCTTGATTTTGAATTAAAATTGCAAAGTCAAAATAAAACGATGTCCTTTCATAATAGTCACACATTCAAAGTTGAGAATCTTGAAGATGAAAATGTTGTTTTAAAAAGACAAAATTTCAAATATGAAAAGGAAATCGATGAATGTTGTCAAAATAGTAATGACACCGTTCACTTAAATAGAGAACTCAATTCAAAAATTCAACAAAAGAATCACATCATCATTGAACTTAAAGAGAAAATTCAGTTACTAGAAAAGGAAAGTTTGTTAACATAAATGTAATTACACCGGGAATGTACAAAATGGACATAACACCTAGGAAAACATCCCCCCCCCCCAGACTACTAATTTGAATCCTTCCACTTCTACAGGAATAGTCCCCACTACTACCGTTAGCATATCAAAGCGTTAGAGCAACAAATAGAAGAATAGGATCTGGAAACGTAGAGGCGAAAAATTCGAAGCACCAAAAGTAGAAGATCAACTTAGGAATTTGAATAAAACTCATGTTGCATCTGATTTAGATTCTAATTTGACAAATTGTAATCGTAATATCAGTGTAACGAATGATGAACCTTTGAATTTTTTGAATATTAATGCATGTTGTGTGTTTTGTCATAATAGTATGTTATCTGGTGATCATAAAAAATGTGTTGCCAACTCCCTTTTAACTTGTAACAAGAAACGTACATCTGGCATTCCCTCAAGGGCCACTATTGCTTCTATGTCTGTGCTAGGAAAACCGCCAAGTGTAGTTTCTCTTAATGCCTTAGACACACCCATAGTTGCGCATACAACTCCTAAGACAATCCCATTACCTAGCAAATTCACTAAGAAGAAAGCAAAAACTAGTTGGTCATGGTAACATTGGTTACAAAGGAAACCTAGTTTTACATGGCTACTTAAAGTTATTAATAACTGTGTTACTAACCCAACGAAACCCACAAATTCTCTGGCCTCTACTATTACCATCACTCCATCTTCGTCGTCTTCGTGTGATGCAGGTGGTACAAATTGTTCTATGGATTGTTGATAGTGGTTGTACCCGACATATGACAGGCAATCTCAAACTGTTAGTAAACTTCGTTGCAAAGTTCATCGGCACTGTCAGATTCGGGAATGATCATTTCACTGCTATCATGGGCTATAGAGATTACGTCAATGGCAATATCGAAATTAGTCGTGTCTATTATGTCGAAGGCCTTGGTCACAACCTTTTCTCCGTTGGTCAATTTTGTGATGGGGATTTGGAAGTAGCATTTCGGGAGAAAACTTGTTTCGTTTGTGACTTACAATGAAATGATCTAATGTCAGGCAATCGTGGAACTAGTCTTTAAACCATCTCAATGTCTGATATGATTGCTTCTTCTCCTATATGTCTGCTCTCCAAAGCACATTCGACAAAATCATGGTTATGGCACAAACGACTATCTTATCTGAATTTCAAAACCATGACTGAACTCGAACGTCACAAACTAGTCGATGGTCTTCCACGGTTTCGATATTAAAAAGATCACTTATGTCCAGCTTGTGAACAAGAAAAAAGTACTCGTGCACATTTCCCTTCAAAAATAGAACACAGTACAGATCAAGTTCTTAAACTACTTCATATGGATTTGTGTGGCCCTATGCGTGTTCGAACGATAAACGGTAAATGCTACATTCTAGTAATTGTCGATGACTACTCTAGATGGACTTGGGTCTATTTTCTCCGAAGCACAAATCAAGCTCCTTCAATGATCATCACCTTTCTCACAAAAATTCAAGTTCAGCCTTGTAATACAGTCAGAAAAGTTAGAACAGACAATGGAACTTAATTCAAAAATCAAACTCTTCGATCTTATTTTGAGAAAGTGGGAATTGAACATCAAACATCCATTGCAAGAAGTCCAGAACAGAATGGGGTTGTCGAAAGACGCAACAGGACGTTAGTGAAAGCTGCAAGAATGATGTTAATCAACGCTCAATTACCAGATTACTTATGGGCAGAAGCTGTATCAACTGCATGTTATACCCAAAACCGTTGTATGATCACCAAACAGCATCACAAAATTCCTTATGAGATTGTTCACAACCGCAAACAGAATATTCAATACTTTCATGTATTTGGTGCTCTTTGCTATCCAAATAATGATCGTGATGATTTTGGAAAACTCAAAGCAAAGGCTGACATTGGTATCTTCATTGGATATTGTGAGAACTCCAAAGGTTTTCGAATCTGGAATCGTCGTACTAGAGAAATTCAGGAGACTATTCATGCTAATGTCAATGAGCTTACAGAAATGGCTTTTGAGCAAAACAGCTTAGGACCTCCCAACAAACCGTCTAAATTTTCCAGATCAATCAGCTGCACCTCTTTCACTAAACCGTAAAGAAATGGAAACACTGTTTGCTCCATTTTTTGATGATTCTTTTGCATGTCGTGCACCAGATGTATCACCTATTTCCGCTGTACAACCTGATAATATTCTAATACCTGATACACCTGCACCAACAACAACAACCGTTGCTACAGATGCACCTCCAATTGAATCTCCATTAACACCAGAACAAACCGCTTCATCGCTGACAATGCAGCTGAAGATCTTCAACAACAATCAGTACCCGAACCTGCAGATTATGACCCAAATGCATTCTTTAATCCATTTGCACCGACTCCAACCGTTTCGGATATTGCAGAGTCATTCACACGCAATTTGGACCCGTCTAATATGCATACGTTCTATCAACATCACCCTTCAACACATCATTGGACTAAAGAACACCCTTTAGTAAACATCATTGGCAATGCCTCAGCTTCAGTTATAACAAGACGAAAACTCCACACCGATGCTGAAAACTGCATCTATGCACTCACAGTTTGTCAAGATGAACCCAAGAACATCAAAGACGCACTAACATACGACAACTGGATTGAGTCAACGCAAGAAGAACTCGACCAATTCAAACGACTAGAAGTGTGGGAGTTAGTTGAAAGACCAGATGGGGTCTATGTCATCGGACTGAAATGGATTTGGAAAAACAAGTTAGATGCAGAAGGCACAGTGTTTCGTAACAAATCGCATCTGGTAGCTAAAGGATTCACTCAGCAAGAAGGAATTGATTTTGAAGAGTCCTTTACTCCAGTTGCTAGGCTTGAGGCTGTTCGTATCTTTTTGGCATACGCTGCACACAAAAATATGGTTGTTTATCAAATGGATGTGAAAACGGCATTTCTAAACGGTCAATTACGTGAGGAAGTTTATGTTAGTCAACCAGAGGGATTCGTCGATCCAGATCATCCCAATCATGTGTACAGACTCAAGAAGGCCCTTTACGGACTTAAACAAGCCCCAAGGGCATGGTACGATAAACTAACTGCTTTCTTGCTTGTCAATCGTTTTACTAAAGGTTCAGTAGATCCAACTTTGTTTATTCAAAAACACGGGGATGACATTTTAATTGTTCAAATCTATGTCGATGACATTATTTTTGCGTCAACAAACAAAAAATATTCAAATGCTTTTGCAAGATTAATGAAACAAAATTTTGAAATGTCCATGATGGGTGAACTTACGTTCTTCTTAGGACTCCAAGTTCATCAATCACCCAGTGGAATTTTTCTAAGTCATTCCAAGTATGCTCTTGAGATTTTAAAGAAACATGGCATGAAAAGTTGTGATACTTATAACACACCTATGTCTGCATCATCCCCAAAGCTGGATGCTGATTTACATTGTACACCTGTTGACCCTACAAAATACCGTAGTATGATTGGGTCCCTCATGTATCTAACAGCTAGCAGACCAGATATAGTTTTTGCTGTATACCTATGCTCCCGTTATCCGTCACGACCAACTGAAAGACACCTCTTTGAGGTTAAAAGAATCATTCGATACATAAAGGGAACCATCTATTTGGGAATCTGGTATTCGAAGGATTCTGGTTTTGAACTAATAGCTTTTTCAGATGCTGATCATGCAGGATGTTTAGACACACGCAAAAGTACATCTGGGGGAGTGCAGTTTCTAGGAGACAAACTTGTATCTTGGCAGTCAAAGAAGCAGGATTGCACTTCATTTTCATCTATAGAATCAGAATATGTAGCCATTTCAGCATGCTGTGCTCAAGTCATTTAGATGCGATCACAGCTGATGGACTACGGTTACATTTTCAATAAGATTCCCATTTACTGCGACTCCAAGAGTGCCATTGCCATCTCATGCAACACGGTTCAACATTCGAAGTCAAAACATATCGCAATTCGATATCATTTCATCAAAGAGCATGTTGAAAAGGGTACAATTGAATTATACTTTGTGGGTACTGAATACTAATTAGCGGACTTATTCACCAAAGCCTTGCCCCATGCAAGATTTGTGGAATTAGTTCACCAAATTGGTATGCGGTGTTTGACTCCAGATGATTTGCAAAATTTTCTTAAACACAACTAAGAAAGTCAAACACCAAAACCTTTTTTGTAAATATCTTATCAAAAACAACAAAAAGATTTTCATTTTTCATCTTTCTTTATTTCAAAAAAAAATGCAAGTACAAAATTTCCGTCAACACTTTGTTCATTTAAAACAAATTAACCATTCTTTCCAAACAAGTGTTGAGGGAGAGTATGGAATTCAAATTTTAATATTTTCCTTAAAATTTGTACTTGCATATTTCCAAAAAGATGTTGTTTTAAACATGTGTTGGTAATATTATTCCCGTGATACCCTCCTTGATCTTAAAATGTTTTCTAATATTCATAAGTCAAGGGGGTGTCTTAAAATTGTTCTTGTCAAAATAATGTCAAGTCTTGTTAATGTCCTGTGAGTAAGGGACTTAGATTGCAAAGTTATGTCGTTAAAAGATTTAAAGTGACAAAAGTTGAAAATTTGAATTTTAACACAAAAACAAAAAACAGATGCATTTACTGCACCTGAATTTCACATTAACTTCTTCACCAAACAAAATCAACGACCAATATTCATTCTTCAAATCCGTTCAAGACTTCTCAAATTTGTGAGTGTTTATATAATATTTAGATAATTATAAGAAACGGTTTTCAATGGTTTTGTGATCCAACGGCTAAATTATTCATAATCGTTAATTTTAGATTTAGGGTTTAGTGGATTTGGGTATAACTGATTTTGAGTGTTTGAGTTTGATTTCTGTGGTAGGAAATGTTATTAATCAAGTGATTAACATGTTTCAATAACCCAATCGTACCCAGAAACAAGTATTGATGATTTTTTATAATTAGGGTTCATGCGTATAAATTGGGGGAATTCAAATGATAGTGTTTTAGTCTATTTAAATGCAAGGGATACTGTCCTTACATGATTTGTAACACTATTTGATCATCAAATCATACTCAGAAACGTGTTTGAATCAATTTCGATTTTTAGGGTTAATGTAGAACACGACCAGGTTCAAACCTCTTGATTCATGGCTAAAAAATGTTAAAATTCAGACCATTGATCTTAGAATCATCATAGGAACCGAAGGGAATCATTCACATAAACATCTAATTCAATAACTTGAATTTCGACAAGATTGAAATAAGGGTTCATCGAAATTGTAAATGGTTGTTCTCAAATTAGATAAACTATTTTTGGATGTGTTTAAATGAGCTTAAAGATCATATTGTAACTTATGGTTATAAAGATTCACCACACAAAGTATGTCTACAGTGTTCATCTGAATTTCTTGTATAAGAAATTGTCGAAATTACAAAATCCATCGGAATTGGATAACCTTGTCGGATTTGCTTCAAATTTTTCGAAATTCAATATTTTATCGCAATTGGACAAAGTTATCGCAATTCATTTTTTCTCATCGCAATTGAACATAGTTTGTCGCAATTCAAATTTTCATCGCAATTGAACATAGGTTGTCGCAATTGGACAAAGTTATCGCAATTCAAAGTTTTTCATCGCAATTAAAAATGTTTATCGGAATTCAAGTTTACATCGCAATTGAACAAAACCTATCGGAATTCAATATTCATCGGAATTAGCCAAAATTGTCACAACAATATAAATCCGTCGCAATTCATTAACATTGTCTCAATTGAGTTTAAGTGTGTCAAAATTTGAATAAAGTCTAATGTTATCGAAATTGCATAAGTGTCATTACAATTGAATTTGTCACATAATGCATGTCATTTTGGAAAGTTAATAACCATTAAACATGCTAAATCAATGATGCAAGAAAGTGGACACATGAATGATTATAACTTTAACAATATCCTAACTTTCATGTATCCTGCATATTTGTGTCTTTGATTGATATTTCAGGATTCACTAATGGCTACTCAACAACCACTTCCCATGCTCACAAAAGAAAATACCTTTCCACAAGGTTATGATGTGGAAATTGGCAAGAATAATGCACGTGTTGAATTTCACAAAATCAAGCGTGATGGACCATCATGTCAAATAACAATTGAAATTCTCAAACTACACAAGTGTAGGAGCATGCTGGATAAGTCTGCATCCATTCCTGAGTTCTACATTCACCAGATGTGGCACACAATCAAGTTGGATATAGGAGAAGACTCATTCACCTGCACACTGGACAAAAAAGAAGTCACTATTGATGTCAATTATCTTCGTAAAACCTTACTTCTGCCGGAAGCTCCTGCACCAACCAAGAAGTTTCATCCTACTCCCTCAGAAGAAGTCATTCTTAACTTCCTTTTAGAAATTGGTTATGATATACAAACAAACAAGCCACTGAAATCATTCTCCAAAGTCGAGGCCAAGCTCATTCCCCAAGTGTGGAGAACCATTTACTACATCTTGGCCAGATCAATCTCCGGAAGAGACAGCGGTCATGAAAATCCTCGTCTTCCTCACTTGCAAATCTTATGGGGAATAGTGAATCAGAAACAAATCGATTACGCTCAACTTATCTGGGATGACATAGTCTTCCAGATTCAAAGTCATTACTTAAAACCATTCACCAAAATCCCTTTTTTCAGATACACCAAGTTACTTATCTACCATCTCCTTGATGAAAATGAAGACATTCCTCGACGTCTTGATGATCCAGAGAAGCATCTATTTGCAATGGACAAAACAGTCAATCAAGTCTACATCCCGAAAGGAAGCACTCATAAAAAAGGAATGAGACTTCCTGACTCTCTTCCTACAGACAAGATCAAGAAAATGCAAGCATACCTTATGTATGATAAAGCGTTCAAGGAAGGGTATGTCGGATTTAGCAAATATGATGATGAATATACTCCAGTAAAGACTCGAGTAAAAGGAGGTAGCAAGACAGGAAGCACATCCAGCACCTCGAAGAAAATTAAACCAGGTCCTCCTAAATACACTAAGAGGAGAGTACCTGTCAAAATTGCTAAGCCTGAGCCTGAAGATGAACAGATTGTAGAGGAAGAGGTATCTGGTTCAGAAACAGAAACTGATGAAGCACCAATAATCTAAAAAGAAGATATTGTTACCAAGATTTCTCAGGATGAAAGTGTTGTATCACTTGCAGCTGATGAAGAGAGGAGAAAGAAGAAAATACTTGATAAACAGATGAAAATGGATGAACAAATTGATAAAGATTTTGGTGAGGATCAGACCCTCATCATTCCAGTTAATCAACCCGGTGGGTCTGGAAGTGCAGGAGGAGTCACTCAACCTCGATCATATCCGGTTAATCAACCTGTTTATGACGAGGAATGGGATGAAGAAGGAAATCTCATCATGAAGGAGGTCTATCAGTGTTAGGAACACGTTTTAAATATTTTACAAGTCTTGGTCATTTAATTAATGTTGCACAATTAGGACTATATTGTTTGTATTTATGGACCGGTTCAATAGTAGTCCTTGGACCGGCCATGTTATTCAATTTATCCTTATCACATGTAAAGGGAATATTCCTAAGAATTATTCCCCTCCCAATGCCTATAAATACAAGGCAAGGGAGTCATTCATATTGTTGGTTTTCTTATGTATGTGCGGAAGCTATGCTTGTGTGTGAATCGAATTAGTGAAAACCTTCCATCTTATTCTTCTCTTCTTATTTCTCTTATTTTAGCTTATCGTATTTAGATTATTATTACTATTTCCATACGTAGCATAATATATAAGATAAGTAGTAGATCGTGTGTTTGTTTAAAGTCATTAACGAGTGTGGGTTTGAGATCATTATCGTGACCTACAAGTGGTATCATACGCCAAAGGTATTTAAGATTAGTGTTTTAAGAATAGATCTAATCGGTATTTCATTTGGTTTGAATAGTTTACGTCAGTTTTTGAAGTTCATTTGCGTCAAAAGTGTGAAAAAAAAAAGTGAGTTTTGCAAATCGTTGTTTAAAAGCTTTTTCATTAAATCTTCGTTTTTTCAAGTAAACGTGGTAAATTTTGGTGCAAATTCGTAGTATTAATCGTTAATAATCATTAGATTTACGTTTTTCATCATCATACAACGTTCTGGGTTGAAATTCGAAGAAGAAGGGTTTCTCGCAATTGGTCTGCAACAATTCACGGGTTTCTCGCATTTGGTAACAAGGGTTTCTCGGAATTGCTAGTTTAAGGGTTTCTCGCAATTGGACTGGTTTAAGGATTTCTCGCAATTCATCAGATTCTTCGGATTTGGTACTCGGTGTTTCCTTCTTTGTAAAAGATTGTGAAACTACCTCGACTTGGAATTCTTCTCATCTTTTGTATAAAAGTTTGAGAACGTGATCGAAATTGTAATTTTGAAAAATCTTTCAAAATTGCTTGATCTTTCGCAATTCAGAGTTATCTCTCGCAATTGCTAAGTTCTATCGCAATTGACATTGGTTCTCGCAATTACAATTTTTATCGCATTTGGAGAAATCTCTCGGAATTACTCACGTCTCTCGCAATTGGACAACCTCTATCGCAATTCAGAATTTCTCGCAATTCAAACAGTGCTTCTCGCAATTGGACTAAGAACATTAAGTAAACTTAAAAAATCAAATATCATAAATCTTAAAACACATCTTAATTATCTAAAGATCCAACAAAATGTCTCAACCACCTCACTTCAATTACTACTATCAGCTACAGCAATATCCTCAACAACAGCAAGTTCATCCTCAGTATCAACAACAACAAGCATTCGTACAACAACATCAATTTCTCTCTCCACCACAAGTATCCCCACAACAAATCATGCAACAAAATCAACAACTGCAGAATTATTCATCATACTCCAGAGAACCTCATTGGTTTAACAAGATGTGTGAAGCAATTAGTAGTCAGCAATCACGTCATGAAGCTGGAAGTCAAGAAACTCCACCAATGCTAACTCCGGGTAACTACGTGCAATGGGCTAGTAGATTCCTCAGATTCATTGAACTGAAAAAACCCCATGGTCAGTATCTCAAGAAGGTCATTGAAGAAGGACCCTATCCCATTCCAGCTACTGTGGTTTCAGCAACTACAGAGAGAGAAGAAACATCCACACCCACTCCGGTTGCCAACTACACAATTGAGCAAACACTGCAACAAGAAGCAAACCAATTGGCTATGTCTTTCATACTTCAAGGAATTCCTAATCCTATATACCGAAGTATTGATGCTCAAAAGACAGCTAAAGATATGTGGGAACATGTGCATCTTCTCATGGAAGGAACAGAGTTAAACCAAGAAGATCTTGAGTCCAAGTTATATATGGAGTACACTCACTTCATCATGGAACCAGGGGAGACCATTGAATCTTACTATCACCGTTTCACCAACATTATCAATGACCTTGATCGTCATGATATAAAGTTACCAAAGATTGCTGTTAACTCCAAATTCCTTGGATGTCTTGGTCCTGAATGGCAAAAATATGCAACTTTTGTGAGGCAAACAAGAGAAAATTGGTGATGTCAAATATGGACTTATGTATGATTACCTCAGACAACATCAATCAGAAGTGGATAAAGAGATTGCAGCACGAGGAGGTTTCACACCAGCACCTACACCAAATTCACTTGCTCTCGTTGCTCAATCTAACTTCTCTTTACCACAACAGGAATTTGGAAACTCATCTTATCAACCAAGCATTCCACCCCAACCTTATAATCAAATCATTTCCCATGAAGCACCTCAACAATACTCTGATAACCAGATGGTTCCTTACAACAACTCTGATTCAGTGATGTACTCAAATGCAGACTATGATGAAGAAGAGGATGCTTTCAATTCTCTTAATGAAGCATTTGGATTGATTGCTAAAGCATTTGGCAGATTCACCAAATCCAAAAACCGTCTTCGTTCATCTTCAAATACCAGAAATCAGGCTGTTGTTAATGATGGGAGAGTAGAAGTTCAGAACAGGTCTTCAGGCAGATATGGTTCGGGAAATCGTGGATATGGTAACCAAAGGGTTCAGTCAGGAGGAAATAGGTTCAATACTGCAGGGGCAAACAGAAACAGTATGGGGAATGTTCAGAGAGGAAATTCGAATGTTGGGACTGGTCAGAAAGGCATTGCTAATACGTCTATCACATGCTACAACTGTGGAGGGAACGGTCATATGGCTAATGCTTGTCCGAAGCCAAGAACAATGGGCAGTCAGTATCACAAAGAGGCTCTTATGATGGCACTCAAAGATGAAAGAGCTGCTGGGATGATAACTCAAAATGATCATAGTTTCATGGCGAATGTGGAATCAGATGATGAAATGGAAGACCTTGAGGCAAACGCTGCAGTCATGCTTATGGCTAATATGCAAGAAATGAATATGTCCGAGTCAGGCCCGGTATATGATACCGATGGTCTTTCTCAGGTACCTGATCCGACATGTCTTATTCATGTAATTGCTTCACCGTCTGCATCTTCATCTACAAACGAAAATTTTGTTCAAAATGAGTTATTATCATCACCATCCGATGATCAAGTTAACACGGTTGTATCATTTGATGATGATAAAACAGTTGTTTCCTTTGATGATCTCATCGATGATGCTAATTGTGATCATCTTGAACAAAAAGATCATTTGAATGATCAAGATTCGGAATTACAGGCCTTGTTATTGACCACCCAGTCACAAATAGAAAAATGCAATGACATCAATCAGAAGCTCAAAGAGAAAATTGCATTGTTAACAAAGGATAATGAGTGTTACAAATTACAACTTTCAGGATATCTTAAACAAGATAAACGTGAAAAAGGTTTTGAAACGGCTTTCCAACAAGAGTATGTAAAAGTTCAAAATTTAGAAAGTCAAGTTCGTGAGCTAACCATTGCCAAAGCTGAACTTTTCTCTCAGAAAGAAAAGGATCAATTTGAGTTTAAAATTCAAATTGAGACTTTAAATTCTGAATTGTTGAAAACTCAATCTGAGCTTTCTGCTTCTCAGAAGGATCTTCTTGAAGAAAAGAAAGCAACTAGGAAATGTGTTGACTCCTATCTTGATCAAATTCTGGATTTGGAAACCAAACTCAAAGATTTTCAAAACATTGTGTATAAAACGGGTAACTCGGTAACGCAAATTCAAAAGAATGTTGTAAAACCAAGTCCTAAGGGAGTCAGTTTTGCACTTGGAAGTGACACACCCCGCAATTTACACAAAGCACTCAAAGACAATCCTAAGTTATACAATGCAACATTTCTGTTAGATGATTCCTTTCAACGTGTTGTTATGTATTCTGTTGATGAAGAAACTGATTTTCTTGAAAACAAGATTGAGGGTCGATCAAATTCACAAGCAAAGTTTTCAAAAGTACATTACGATTATAATGCACGACCTCATTTGAGCAAATCATTTGTTCCTCCTAAGGATCATCCAGAACAAACGTTAACATACACAAATATAAGTGCTTCCTCGTCTATAACTTCTGTCTCCACGACTGGTGTACAATTCAAAGATTGTTTGACAGAGGATATTGTTGATCCACAAATGCCTAATGAATGTCGGGTTCTTCGATATTTTCAGACATTTATGGATGACATTTCTCGTTTGGAGAATGAAATTGAGTTCAGTTCTCAAATTCCTGTCTCGTCTTTTCTTTCTCCTGTTCAGAAGGAAAAGAAAGAGATTCTCCAAAAGAAAATTCTTCCTCATGTCAGAAATCTGAAGAAGTGTGCAACAAGATGGGAAGAGGAGTTATATACGGAAATAGCATCTATGAAATCCATTTTCAAAGCTAAAGATGACAAGGTTCAACGTCAAAAACTTCAAAAGAAATTTTTAGCAAAAGAAAATGATCGACTCTTGGAAAAAGTCTTGTGTTATGACGTAGTCTCTGTGATTATGAATTCACTCTATGAATCTGGTAATGCTTTAATTGTGTATGATAATGCTGTGATATTAAAATGTTGCGTATGGAGATTGATAATCTGGTACATGAGAATGAGAATCTTCGACAGATCAATAGTGATGTGGAAAACAACGTTTTTAATCTTCAAAAAAGGTTGGACTGGTGTCAAAAACGAAGTCTTGAATTTGAACTCAAATTTCAAAATCTCATGGGATCTCTATCATTTCAAAACAGTCATGAACAGAACAAAGAAACAAAGGCTTTCTTAAAAGTTAAACTGTTTCAAAATGAAAAAGACCTGGATGAAGTTATTCAACACAGAAATGACACAGTCTACCTAAACAGGAAATTAGATTCACAAAATCAAGAGTTCCAACACATCATTATTGATTTGAAGAAGAAGATCAGAGTTTTAGACAAGAACAAAGCAAACATTCATAAGATTGCTCCAGGAATGTATGTAGTGGATAAAGAACATACCCAAGCATCTGACACAACCACTAATTCAGCTACTTGTACTTCCACAGGACTAGAAACCACCTCTAAGATCAACCATTCCAAGACTCACAAGAAACAGAGGAGGAATAGAGTCAAGAAATCTAGGAAGGAAGTATCTAAGTCTGAAGAAGTCCCAGACAGTAGTTTGAATAAGACAAATGTAACATCAGGAATAGAATTGCACTTATCTGAGTCTAGTTCTAAGATTGGTGTAACAGATGATAACTCTTTAAATATTAATGAAGATGTTTTGGTTGATGCTACTTGTGTTTTTTGTCGTCATAGCATACTATCTGGTGATCATACAAAGTGTGTTGCTCAAACCTTGCTGACTAAGAGAAAGAAACGAACCAGTGGCGCTTCCTCTAGGCTTAAAACCATTGCAAAATCCATTTTAGGAATGCCCCCACTAGAAGATTCTGAGGAGAAAATAGAAAAGCCCCAATCTAAGACAAAAAAATCACCTAGTGCATACCTTAGGAAAAAGGCAGAGACTAGTTGGACCTGGCAGCGTTGGTTACATCATACTTTTGATTTTAAATGGTTACCTAAAGTACTAACATCTTGTGTAACTAACCCAGCGGATCCAACCGTTATCAATTCTCCACCTGTTTCCAATGTGTGTGATGCAGGTGATTCAAATCGTCCTTTGGATTGTTGATAGCGGGTGCTCCCGACATATGACCGGCAATCTCAAACTTCTTCAGAACTTTGTTGCAAAGTTTATCGGAACGGTCAGATTCGGGAATGATCACTTCGCTGCAATTATGGGCTATGGGGATTATATTAATGGGAACATCGAAATCAGCCGTGTGTATTATGTTGAAGGTCTCGGTCATAATTTGTTCTCCGTGGGACAATTCTGCGATGGAGACTTGGAAGTAGCATTCAGGGAGAAAACATGCTTTATTCATGATCTTCAAGGGAACGACCTTATGAAAGGGAAACGAGGAACAAGTCTGTATTCTATCTCCTTTGACGGCATGACAGCTTCTTCTCCTATTTGTTTACTCTCCAAGGCTCATCCCACGAAAGCTTGGTTATGGCACAAAAGATTGTCTCATCTCAATTTTAAAACCATGACTGATCTTGCCAAGAAGAAATTAGTTGACGGTCTACCAAAATTCAGATATGCCAAGGATCACTTGTGTTCTGCTTGTGAACAAGGGAAAAGTCATCGTGCCCATTTTCCTCCCAAATCAGAACACAGCACAGACCATGTCCTACAACTGCTTCATATGGATTTGTGTGGTCCGATGCGCGTTCAGAGTATTAACGGGAAGAAGTATATTCTGGTAATCGTAGATGATTATTCAAGATGGACTTGGGTCTATTTCCTTCGAACTAAAGATCAAGTTCCATCTATCCTCATCACGTTTCTCACGAAGATTCAAGTTCAAGTCCGCAACACCGTCCGCATCATCAGAACAGATAACGGGACTGAATTTAAGAATCAAATCATTCGGGAATTCACTAAGAAACAGGGTATTGTTCATCAGACTTCTATAGCTCGCACTCCAGAACAAAATGGTGTAGTTGAAAGACGAAACCGGACGCTCGTGGAAGCAGCTCGAACTATGTTGATCAATGCTCAATTACCGGATTATCTTTGGGCTGAAGCTGTCAACACTGCTTGTTATACTCAGAACCGTGCAATGATCACCAAAAGACACATCAAAACACCATATGAGATTATACAAGGAAGAAAACCAAACATCAACCATTTTCATGTCTTTGGAGCCTTGTGTTACCCGAAGAATGATAAAGATGATCTTGGTAAACTTAAGGCTAAAGCAGATATTGGGATCTTTGTTGGATACTGTGAGAACTCCAAGGGATATCGTATTTGGAATCGTCGGACTGGGGAAATTCAAGAGACCATACATGCTAATTTTGATGAACTCACTGAAATGGCTTCTGAGCAAGACCGCTTGGAACCCGCACATAACCGTCTGAACTTTCCTGAATCTTCATCTGCACCCCTACCTTTCAACAGGAAGGATCTGGAAGATTTGTTTGCACCTATGTTCGATGACGCTCGTGTTACTAGTGCATCAGATGCTTCCACCAGTTCCGCTGCTCATCAACTTCCACATCAAGCACCTGATCCATCAGCATCTACCTCTACAGTAGTTGCTGCCGATGCACCACAACCTGAACCATCATCAACAATGGAGAAAACACCTCAACCAGCAGTTGAAGATTCATCCCCCACTTCTAACAATGTTCCACCACCATCAGGATATGACGGGAACGCCTTCTTTAATCCATTTGCTCCACCCCCAACTATTCCAAATACTGGAGAATCATCCTCGAGCAATATGGACCCGTCATATCATCATCACAACGTTCAACACTACCCATCAACTCACAAATGGACAAGGGATCATCCGTTAGTAAATGTGATTGGCAATCCAGACAAACCAGTAATGACACGACAGAAACTCCACACAGATGGTGAAACTTGCATTTACGCTCTCACCGTTTGTCAAGCTGAACCGAAAAATATCAAAGAGGCCTTGACTTACGACAATTGGATTGAATCAATGCAAGAAGAGTTGGATCAGTTCAAGAGATTAGAAGTCTGGGAACTCGTTGAAAAACCAGATGGAGTTTATGTTGTGGGATTAAAATGGATTTGGAAAAATAAGCTGGATGCAGAAGGAACGGTTATTCGGAACAAGTCTCGGTTGATTGCTAAAGGGTATAGCCAAGAAGAGGGTATTGACTTCGAGGAATCCTTTGCACCAGTGGCTAGGCTAGAGGCAGTGAGAATGTTCCTGGCATACGCGGCTCATAAGAACATCACAGTTTATCAAATGGACGTGAAGACTGCATTTTTGAACGGACAACTTCGTGAAGAGGTGTATGTTTCACAACCAGAGGGCTTCGTCGATCCAGAACATCCACAACACGTTTACAGGCTTAAGAAAGCTCTTTACGGCCTTAAACAAGCCCCGAGGGCCTGGTAAGATAAACTTGCTGCATTCTTGCTTGCTAATCATTTTACTAAAGGATCTGTGGACCCGACTCTGTTTATACAAAAACACGGGGAGGACATTCTCATCGTACAAATTTATGTGGACGACATCATTTTTGGGTCTACCCATAAAAAGTACTCAAACGCTTTTGCAAAACTTATGAAACAAAACTTTGAGATGTCCATGATCGGTGAATTAAACTTTTTTCTAGGATTACAAGTTCACCAATCACCTCGTGGTATATTCTTGAGTCAGTCTAAATATGCACAAGAGATATTAAAGAAGCATTGCATGACAACTAGTGACACCTATAACACCCCAATGTCCTCCTCATCTCCGAAGCTAGATGCTGATTTACATGGGAAACCCACTGATCCTACAAATTATCGTAGTATAATTGGGTCTCTTATGTATCTCACAGCTAGCAGACCGGATGTTGTATTTGCCACATACCTGTGTTCACGCTATCAATCTAACCCAACAGAAAGACATTTATCTGCTGTTAAAAGAATCCTTAGATACATCAAGGGAACCATTAATTTGGGGATCTGGTATCCAAAGGATTCTGGTTTTGCACTAACTGCTTTTTCAGATGCGGATCATGCGGGATGTATTGATACAAGGAAGAGCACATCTGGTGGTGTCCAATTCCTCGGTGATAAGTTGGTGTCCTGGCAGTCAAAGAAACAAGATTGTACGTCTCTATCCTCAACGGAATCCGAATATGTAGCCATGTCTGCCTGTTGTGCTCAAATCATTTGGATGCGATCACAACTGATGGATTATGGTTACATATTCAACAAAATCCCGATGTACTGCGACTCCAAAAGTGCCATTGCTATCTCATGCAACACTGTGCAGCATTCCAAGTCCAAACACATCGCTCTCAGATATCACTTCATCAAAGAACATGTGGAGCAGGGTACCGTTGAGTTGTATTTTGTGGGAACGGAACACCAATTGGCGGATCTTTTCACGAAGGCTTTACCTCATGAACGTTTTGTGAAATTGGTTCACCAAATTGGCATGCGATGTTTGACTCCTCAAGAATTGTCAAATTTTCTCAAAAACACATAATTGAGTCAAACATCCAAACTATCTTGTAAATAACCATTTACAAAAAAAAAAAAAAAAAAAAAAAAAAAAAAAAAAAAAAAAAAAGTGTGTGCAAGTACAAATTCTCATTCAACATTTTGTTCATTTTAAAATTGTCTTTATTCATTTCTGAACAAATGTTGAGGGGGAGACACAAAATTTTACAAATTTTTTTTTACAAATTTGTACTTGCATGTTTTCTGTAACACTGTTGCTTTGTATTGGTTTTGATGTGATATCCTAAGGATTATTTGTTTAATTGTTAGTTTTTTGATGGTTACAAATTTGTTAGAAGACTAAAAGTGTTACAAATTGACAATCGTGTGGTTAGGATTTATTGTGCTAAAAACTTGAGGTTAAGGGACTAAATGTGGAAATAGGATAAAAGTTAATAGTAAAAGGATTAAATGCAAACTGTAACAACTCTGCAAATCATTTACTATCTCTGAATCTTGTCTCTCGCATTTACTACCACCCAACAACTCAATCAACGGCTCTAATTAATTCTGATCATCCGTTCAAGATCTAACAAATTTGTGAGTGTTTTCATGATTGTTAAGCAATTATAAGATATGGTTTTCATGGAATTTGAGATCCAACGGTGGAATTTGTGTCAAATGTCTAGTCGAATTTCTAGGGTTTACGTAGATTTGGGATTTTTTAATTCTATGAGTTTTGAGTGTTATTATTTGTACTTCTATACTTAGATCTTGATTATGTAACATAAATACATGCCTAATTGTTTCAGAAACTCATCTGAATGTTTATTCGTGCTTTTAGGGTTTATGTTCATAATTTGGGGAAAATCGAATGTGAATGTTTTGGTGTGATTAAAGTGTTGTAATATTGTTGTTATGATTAGAATCGAACGATTGTTGCCTCAGAATAAGCCCAGAAACAGCAGATAGTCATTGATTGAGATTTAGGGTTTATCAAGAACACTATGCACATGCAGTTCGAATCTATAAATTTTGTGGATAAAAATTGTTATAACTTGAACTAAATGTGTAAAATAGATTTGTGGACCTATTGCAATTAGTGTGGAATCATTAATCTGTGAATTGCAAAATTTTAGTGAATGAATCATCGTCAAAACGGGTTTCGGAATTTCTTGTATAAGATATTCTCGAATTTGCAATTGCTCTCGCAATTGTCAATTGCTTTCGCAATTGCCATTGCTCCCGCAATTGGTATTTGCTATCGCAATTGATAAAGTGCTCTCGCAATTGAAAAATCTTTTTGTCGCAATTGAAATTTTTCCCGCAATTGGAATTTTTTATCGCAATTGGAAATTTTCTCGCAATTGGAAAATTTTCTCGCAATTGGAAATTTTTCTCGCAATTGGAAATTTTTTTCGCAATTGGAAATTTTCTCGCATTTGACAAGTTTTTCTCGCAATTGGTATTTTTTTCTTGCAATTAGTAATTTTTCTCGCATTTGTCAAAATCTCTTGTTTTTATTTATTTATTTATTTTTTTTTTGACTATCTGCCTTTGAAATTACTAATTTCATTGAAATTTCTAATTCCTTAAGTCTTGTCAAATTAAAGGGAAGATTTCTTATGCAAAATTTAAAATGATCAATTCACAGATTAACGATTGCTACAGTAATAAAGGATGTTATGTGTAGACACTCAATTTCAACTAATGCTAACACACATATATCCTGCAAATTGGTGTCATAATACTGTTTCAGATCATCCACAATGTCTTCACAACAACAACAACCACTTCCACCTATCACCAAAGCAGAGTTATTTCCACAAGGATTCAAGGCTAAGTATGGGAAGAACAATTCAAGAGTGGTCTTCGATAACATCAAGTGTGCTGAACCAAGTTGTCGAATTGACATCGAAATCCTAAAAAGACATGAATGCAGGAGCATCTTGGAAGATTCAGATAGTATTCCTGAGATCTACATTCATCAGATGTGGAGCACTATCAAAGCAGATGACAACAACAAATTCTTCACATGCACTCTTGACAGGAAACAAGTCAAGGTCACTCCAGCACATCTACGTGAAGCATTATCTCTACCAAATCCACCGGATACATCAAGACAATACTGGCCTTCACCCACTGAACAAGACATTCTCAACTTTCTCATTGGTATTGGATATGATGTAGATCCAGATCTTCCACTCAACATCCTCTCAAACATCAATGCCAAGTCCATTCCTCAACCATGGAGAGCTATGTACTATATTCTGATTCGATCAGTGTCTGGAAGAGACAGTGGACACGAACATCCAAGACTTTCTCATGCTCAACTCTTCTGGGGATTTGTTACCAAACACAACCTTGATTTTGCTGCTCTAATCTGGGAAGATCTTATGCATCAAATGCATGGTCTACTCAGAAAACCCTTGACTAAAATCCCATTTGTCCGTTACACTAAGTTACTGATCAGTCTTCTCCTTGATAAGCATCATGATATTTCTAATCGACCCGAAGACAGAGAAAGACATGTGATGAAGATGGACACAGACTTCAAATCAGTATACTTTCCAAAGGAAAGCACTCACAAACAAGGTCTTAAGTTGTTTGATGTTCTACTTACTGATGAGGTCAGGGAAACTCCTGCTTACGCTGATTACATTCAAGCCTATGAGAAGAAGCTTGTCGGCATCACTAAAATGACTGAGGGAACAGGTTCTTCCAAGACTCGTTCCAAGAGTAGTAGAGCTAGCAAAACTGGAAGTGCATCAAGTGCTCCAAAGAAACCAACCGCAAGCAAGAGGAGAATTATTAAGACTGCTCCGAAACCAAAAATTGAAGAAATTGGTATTAGTGATGAATCATCTGAATCCTCTGAAGACACTGAGCCAGAATTGGAAATACTTAATGAGCAAGAAGCTGAGTTTCAAACACAGCTTGACATGGAGAATGCTACTAAGGCAAGTATTAAGCAAAAAATTAGAGAAAAAAGCAAAAAATTAAAAGAAAGAGCAAAAATAATGAGGGAATTGGAAGAAAAGAAGAAGAAAGAGATTGCTAAGGGAGCAGGAGGATCAGGAGTCACTCCAGCATCAATTTCATCCTCTAATCCGGTTAATCAACCCGGTGTCTCGCAACCTTCCACAGTTCAGCCAGATACGGTTAATCAACCCGATATGGCTACAACTACGGTTCCTCCTCCTAAATCAAGCTCGGTTAATCAACCCGACTTGGAAAGTCAACCACAATCTGAATCAGAAAAGATAGTCTTCACAGAAAATGAAATTTCAGATTCAATGTTTGATGACATCCCACATCAAGAGGAAGAACATCACCAGGATAACACTGGGGAATGGGGAAATTCTGAGGAAGAGAAGGAAATTACTGGACTCAAGACTACTGAAGCTGCTAATGAGCTGGAGGAAGAACTTGCTGAAACTGAAAGGAAAAGGAAAGAAGAAGAAGAAAGGAAACAAAAGGAGGATGAGGAAGCAGATAACTACATTATCTCTCCATTGAATGATCCGTTTAAGAAGTCTCCTCAACAACCAAGAGATCAAACTCCTCCCATTCCTTCTCCAAAACGTATCACACCTCCTAACTCACCTCCCAAGCATCCAACTCCGCCAGTGTCACCAAGAAACACTCCAAAACCATCACCCTCATCTCACAGGGATCCTACTCCTCCAAATTCTTCATCATCTATACCATCACTCACTCCATCACCATCAAGGTCACCACCACATAAAGGCAAAGCAACATTGGCAGAAAGAATCAGAAAAGTCATGAAAGGAAAACATGTAAGAAAAATCGCCAAAGTCACAAGAGTTGAAGTTCTTTCACCTTTATCCAGACAAATTAAGAAAGCAGCCAAGCTTGCTCAAGCAAGAAAAGAGAGCAAGTTGCAAGATCAAATGTCAGAAATGAAGAACCTTATCAAGGATCTGTCAGAACAAGTCAATGAGATGAAGGAAACAAAGCAGAATATGGATGAGTTTCTTGATTTTGATTTTAAAGATCACATCAAAAGTAATACAAGACATTATGTCAAACGCTTCACTGCTGATCTTCAGAAAAATATTAACGAAAATGTTAATACTCAACTTGATGTCAAGGTCAAAGAAGCAATCATCTCAAATTCTGGCTTCAAGCAACTTAAAGACTTCACAACTGAAGAACTCAGACTTGAACTTCTCAACAGACTCCATGCTATGACATCTCCTTCTCCTGAAGATATCAATCTCATTAAGTCAATTGAAGCACACATTGAGAGGGTTTCTTGCAAAGTTGCTGCTGATAAGGGTAAAAGAATTCGTGATGATGACTATGAGGATCAAGATCCAAATCCCACACAGAAGAAACAAAAGAATGGGAGTGGGTCAGGTATTCACATTCAGGAGCCAACAGAAAAGAAAACATCTTCACCATCTCCAAATCGTCAAGAATCTGGTCCAAAAGAAACTGAGCATCACTTTGAACATTTTATTAATGAAGATGTTGAGTTTCAATTTCAAGATGATCCACCTCAATCACCTCCAAAACCAGCAAAAGCTAAACCTTCCAGCAGTAAGAAATCTTCTGGAGAACCAGCTGTGATTACATGGTTAGATACTGATGAAGACTTACAAGGAAACGACTGGTTCGACAATCTTGCAAAGGCTCAAATCAATGACGACGAAGCTTCAAAGATAGAAGACAGCACGTTTGAATAAACTCAGAAAATCAAACATGCATTCAACATTAAGAAAATGACAAAAAGAGAGCTTCGTAGAATCAAGAATGATGCCTTCACTCTTTTAAAGGATAAATCTGCAAGTGCTGCTGAGTTGGAATATCATTTGGAGAACATTGCTAGGGCATTATCCAAAGACTTCGATTGGACAAATCCAGATGTATACAGGGAAGGTGGTCTTGATAGTAAGAAACGTCCATACATCACTGACTGGACAAAACCACTTCCGGTGATACGACCATATCATGGAATGTCAGAAATTCCTTTCGCATTCTTCTTCAATCAAGATCTGGAACTACTTGTACATGGGGCTTCCAGTGAAGTAAAATATGCTACCTCAATCACCTTCACTCCTGCTGCAAACTACACAAATCCTGCCATTGAAGAAGAAGCTAGACACCGTAAACTCTTCATCAACAAAATTGCAAAATATGATCGTGACGCTGAACTTGGAATTCACCACTGGTTTGACAAACGCAAGTCGTGGTACAAGTACAAGCTTGGCCTCATGGCATCTCGTGAAAAGGTGTTCAGTGATCTTCGTATAAAGGCAGTGATTGATGCTTAGGGATCACAAAAGCTTGGATACACATTCATTTCTGAGATCTCCGTTCGCAGACAAGATAATCTTCTTTACACGTTCAATGAAGCAGATTTTCCTGAACTCAATCTCAACGACATTGAAGACTTGTATTTGATGAAAGTACAAGGGAAGCTGAATCACCTCAATCCTACTCTTCTGTATGCATTTAGCACTGCTATATGCCACTTCATCAGAAGAACAGTGATCAAAGAACGTGTAGAAGATCTTCAACTTGGAGTTGAAAGTTATCAGAAGAAACTAAATCTTGAGGAACCCATGTTTACTCTCACTGACAACAAGGAACCTCAATACTTGCTCAAGACCGACCCTATCTTTGGTTTCGTCTACAGAAGTGCAACAAACACTAACCGTTTCATGCCTCATAAGGAGATTCACAAGTTCTGTGACGACACTCTAAAGAATGTTCGAGATGGGTTAGTCACACGGGTTCAGGATCAAATATTGAAGAAGCACAAGAAATGGAATCATCAACAGCTCAGGCAGGTCAAGAATTTTATATGGTCGATCGAAGAAAGACTCTACAGAAGGGATCAGATGAGGAGATTGGAAACTTATGTTGGTGGTCGTCCTCCATTTGCCATCAGATTATTCCAGAGAACAGATCCAAAATTCACCACTTTTGGCAGAGGCGGTTAATTTGTAAGAATTTGATTTCAATATTCAATATTCATTCTTACTTATATATGACTGTTAATATGACAACGGCTTGTGCACACATAACAGTGTACAACCCGGTCCCCAAAGAAAGGACCCTGAGGTACGCTTCAGTGCCTCAATCCTGAAAAAGGAGCGAAAGCTTCTTACTTATGAGCAGAATTAAAACCTGAATGTTTTCCAATGTTTTTCCAAACATTCTGCTCATAAGGACAAGTATTCCCTCGTTAAGGGGGAGTATTTGAAAAATATAATCTTTGTTCAATGAATTATAAATGATCTTGAAATTCTTCCCTAAAACTCAAAAACAGCATATTTTAATCATAAACGTTTTCCAAAAACATCATGAGTATGCTATTTTTGAGGGGGAGAAGAAAAAGATGATTAAAATATGATGTCTCATTTGCTGGAATCGCGTGTGCTCATACTCAGAATTGACCCTCGAATTGACGAATAGGAAAGTCAGTAGTCGAAAGGACATGTCCCGGACGGGTAATAATTTCAAGCCAGTTTATCTGGTGATGTAAGCGTGTCTCGCAAAGGACGTGTCTGAGTAGAATGTACCGATTTCGAGCGATAATCTTTGAATCTGATCTGGACGGGTAATAATTTCAAGCCAGTCTAACTGGTGATGTAAGCGTGTCTCGCAAAGATCAGGTTCATTGAAAGTCAATCAATTCAAAAGTGCCAACTCTTTCCGGCATGTGCAAATTTCAAAATTTAATATTAATGAGCACATGTTGAGGGGGAGTATTTCTGAAAATCATCAAACTCTCAAGGTGTCAACAAAATGTCTTTACAATTATCGACACTTTGAGAGATTTTCAATAGTTTTGGTTATATGGCATCATTAGGATAGTCATGGAGTTATAAGGTGACTAAGGTTAGGGAAAACCGTCCTATGATCCACCAGAGCCGGAGAGATCTACCCAAGGACAATACCAATAGTCTAGAACTAGAAAGTCCTAGGTATGATATAAAAAGGAGAAAATGAATGAACGGAGAAAGAAGGGGTTGAAGAATTAAAAAGAAAAGCAAAGAAAAGGGTGAAAAGAAATAGCCCTCCATTTGTTCAACCTTAGGGCAGACACCGGGTTCAATTCATAATCTACTGGTTGATGAGCATCACCGGTATTGAAGACCAAAGACGTCATGGACCCAGTGACGCACTAAAAAACCTTCTAAGCCACTCAAGTGTCTCTCAAAAGACATTTGTTTCATTCACACGGAGAACCCTTCATAATCTATCGACATCTCATTACGAGATTGTTGATATTGAAAAGGAGGCAATCTGCTCCACGCCTCCGATGACCAAACAAATGTGCACTTATTGAGTCTAGAGCCATGAGATTCATAAAAGATCTCTTAGGTACACTTAGAATTACTCTGGTGTTCTACATCATGGGCATCAGGTGTAAATTAGGAAAAGTGTCCTTCGCAGATCTTAGCAATCTGCCGAGAACATTCATGAGAAAAGTCACATTTGTGATTATCAATGATTGAATGGAAATCCTGCCAGAACAACATCAAACAATTCTGACAGCAGGTCACTTCGGTAACTCTTTATGGGTTACGCTTAGTGTATGCTCCAAACGGTCTACAGTCGTGGGGTGATCTCCAGCGACTCACTGAATCGTGGGTGCACTTCGGTGTGTCCGTGTAATCCCTTTCGGGGGAATCCGGTTCAGAACGGTCTGGGTTAGGATTTGAGAAAGTCTTCACACTATGCTGTTGATGATCTCAAGTCTGAGCCTGTAAGTACCGGTTGGTTCGTGCTGTTGCTGCTGTTGCTGCTGCTGCTGCTGCTGAGGAGCTGGAGTTCGACCATCAAGACTCCATCATGTTCATATCTTGAAGAAATGTTCTCTCAAAGACTCAGTAACATCACGAGTTCAACATATGAAATTGTAAAGACCAAAGTTCAAGCATCTCAACCTTTCACAAGATTAAGATTGAAAAGTGAGAACATGTTGCAGAAAACAAATCAAAGATATATGAGCATGATGGAGAAGACGAGAAGACGTTGGAGATTGACAGATAGAGACAACATCATATCATCATTTCACAAGAACAAAGAAACAAAGATTATAAAGACGTCGGAAGCCTAAGAAGCAAAGAAGACGTCGGGCAACATTGATGATCAAGACTTAGGGGGAGATTGTTAGGAACACGTTTTAAATATTTTACAAGTCTTGGTCATTTAATTAATGTTGCACAATTAGGACTATATTGTTTGTATTTATGGACCGGTTCAATAGTAGTCCTTGGACCGGCCATGTTATTTAATTTATCCTTATCACATGTAAAGGGAATATTCCTAAGAATTATTCCCCTCCCAATGCCTATAAATACAAGGCAAGGGAGTCATTCATATTGTTGGTTTTCTTATGTATGTGCGGAAGCTATGCTTGTGTGTGAATCGAATTAGTGAAAACCTTCCATCTTATTCTTCTCTTCTTATTTCTCTTATTTTAGCTTATCGTATTTAGATTATTATTACTATTTCCATACGTAGCATAATATATAAGATAAGTAGTAGATCGTGTGTTTGTTTAAAGTCATTAACGAGTGTGGGTTTGAGATCATTATCGTGACCTACAATCAGGAAGAACAAATTAAAGATTTTGACATGAATGATGATGATAACATGGAGAATGTGATAATTGATGATGAAGTAATAAGAAAAGCCGCTGAAGAACTGGAGTTAGAAAAGAAGGCAAAGGAAGAAGAAGAAATGAGACAAAAACAAAAGGAGGAGGAAGAAATGTTGGCTAGGAAATTGCTGATGAGAAGGAAGCTGAAAATTACATTCAAAGACCTCCAACTACACCTCCACACTCTCCTCCAATTAACCAAGATACACCTCCAGTCTCTCAGTAAGTATCTCCTCCAAAAGACATGGACACAAACGTTAACAAGGATCCGTCTGTCATTCCTGAATCATCAACACATTCTTCACCACCACCAACACAAACAACATCAACAAGCAAATCCATCAAGAAACCCATCAATCCTTTGGTCTCTCAAGCATCGATAAAGGTGAAACAAGCCGTGAAGCTTGCAAGAATAAAGAAACATAACAAGCTTCTTGACCAGATCGAAACATTAACAAATATGGTTACCGGTCTTGCTGGACAAGTGAACGAGCTCCAAAGCACAAAAGCTCGAGTTGATGAATTCCTTTCCGATGACATTCAGGATAAGATGTTTACTGCTATCAAGGGTAACACTGAAGAATACTTGAAAAAGTATTTGCCCAGAATCACATCAAAGAAAGTCAAAGAATATCTTGAACCAAACATCGATAGTCTTCTCAAAAACATTGTTGCTACAGTTTCACTCGTCCTACAAACCAAACCATCTATGCCAAAGGAACCAACACTTGAAGAGCTTCAGATTCAATTGTTTAAAAGATTGACAAGTCTTACATCACCGACTCCTGAACAAATTGCAATTTCTGATGCTATCCAGACTAATATCTCAAAGGAGTCATGCAAAGCTGATGCTGATAAAGGAAAAAGACCAAGAGAAGATGAAGACCCTGATCCAAACTCACAAGCTAAGAAACCAAGGAATGTTGGTGGTTCTTCTTCTCAACACAAGGAACCTGTTAACCCATCAGCAACCACAACAACTGCCAACCAACCGCCAAAGCAATCTGAAACCGGTCCAATGGCAACCGAACATCACTTTGAGCACAATGATGAGGACGACTTTCAACAACCACAATATCAACCAGAATCTCCACCAAAGTCGAAAGCTAAAACCTCTAAGAAAGAAAAGAAGTCAAAGACCAAACAACCTAAGGTTGTCACATGGCTTGAAGATGACATGACTGAGGGAAACAAGTGGTTTTATAAACTTGTCAGTGCTCAACCATATGTCGACGATGACTCCATGATCGAAGGACGCACACTTGAGTTCACACAAAAACTTAAACGTGATCAACGAATCAAGAAGCTTACAAAAGGAGAACTTTGTCGCGTAAAGAATGATGCATTCAACTTGCTGAAAGATCGATCCTCAAGTGCAGCTGAGCTCGAATATCACTTGGAAAACATTGCACGTGCAATGACGAATGATATCAACTGGACAAATCCGGACACGTATGTGATTGATAATATTTCTCAACACAAAGAATCATACTTTACGGATTGGACAAAGCCTCTGCCAGTGATTGGAACTTCTGATCAACCTGCTATTCCATAAAGCTTCTTCTTCAACAACAATCTGGAACTTCTTGTACACGGCAACAAGTGTCAACCGAAGTATGCAACGTCAATAACCTTGATTCCTGCTTCAAGATATCTACAACCGGCCATCGAAGAAACAACAACAAGACTGTTCATTACAAACAGAGTGCTGTACGATCAAGATGCGCATCTGGGAATATACCACTGGTATGAGAAAAGAAGAACCTGGTACAAAAGCAAACTTACAAAAAAGTCTCCAACTCCGGTGATGAGTGATCTCAGAATAATTGGTGTGGTTAGCATTGAAGCAGAAAAGAAGTATGATTATACCTTTCTACATAAAATCAAGGTTAGAAGAAAATATAAGAAGATTTACTCATTTTCAGAAGCAGACTTCCTTGATTTGAATCTTAACGATCTTGAAGATATGTATCTCATCAAAGTTCAAGGGAAGATGCATCATTTGTCAACTGATCTTATGTACGCATTCAGCACTTCATTGCTCTACTACATCTGAAGAAAGATCATTCAGGTACGCGTTGAAGACTTGGAACTTAGGGTCGAGAGCTATCAAAGGAAGCTAAACTTAACCGCACCACTTCTATACTTTCCAGAGATCAACAAAGAACCTCAGTATACCATGTAGAAAGACCCAAACGTTGGGTTTATCTACAAAAGTGATCTATCCATCAACTGTTTCATGGGATACAAGGAGATTCATAAGTTCTGCGACCACACATTGAAGAAAGTTCAAGATGGATTGGTTATCCGGGTAAGAGATCGGGAATTGTCCAAAACAAACAGGTGGACTGCTTCTCAAATGCGAGAAGTTCGTCAATTCATCCTGAAGATTGAGAAGAGGTTGGTTCTTAGAGATCAGATGCAGAGGCTGGAAAGTTATGTTGGAGGCAAATCATCATTTCCTATCAGAAACTTCCAAAGACCTGATCCAGTATTCACGATCTTCAGAAACGTTGATTGATGTAAGATTTGGGTATTCTTATGATTATATTTTCTTGTGAAACATTATGGCTTGTGTACATATAATAGTGCACAACCCGTTCTCTGTAAAGAAAGGACCCTGAGGTACGCTTCAGTGCCTCAATCCTAATATAAGGAGCGAAGGCTTCTTACTTTTGAGTAGAATTAATCAAATGCTTATAAGTTTTTCATAATTATGCTCAAAAGAACAAGTATTCCCTCTCGTAATTAAAACCTCAAAAAGTTATTTCACTTATTGATGGGGAGTATTTGAAACAAATATTTGTTCAAAACGTAAAGTTCTTGTTGGATTCTTCCCACAAACCTCAAAAAGCATATTTTAATCAAAATATTTTCCAAAAACAACATCAATATGTTATTTTGAGGGGGAGAATTATAATGTGATTAAAATATGATAACAAATGTGTGGAATCTCGTACGAGCTCGACTCAGATTTAACCAATGAATTGACAAAACATAACTGTCATTAATCGAAAGGACTTGTCCTGCATGGTTAATAATTTCAAGCTGGTATAACCAGTGATATAAGCGTGTCTCGAATAGGAATTGTCTGAGTAAAGTGTACTGTTTCGAGAGACTTTCTTTGAATGTGACCAGGACGGGTAATAATTTCAAGCTAGTCTAACTAGTGATGTAAGCGTGTCTCACTGAAAATCAATCAATTCAAAAGTGCAAACTCCATCCGACATGTGCAAATTTATCTTAAAAACTTATGAGCACATGTGAAGGGTGAGTATTTTAGAAAAAGCAAAACTCTCAAGGTGTTGACAAAATATGTTTTATAATCATAAACACTTTGAGAGATTTTCAAATGAATGGTTTATGGCAACATAGGATAGTCATGGAGTTATAAGGTGACTAAGGTTAGGAAATATGTCCTATGATCCGCCAGAACCAGAGGGGTCTACCCATGGACCATACCAATAGTTTAGTACTAGAAGTCCTTAGGTATGATTGAAAAAAAGGAGAAAAGAAATGAAAGGTGAAAGAAGGGGTTGAAGAATTAAAGAGAAAAGTTATGAAAAAGAAATAGCCCTCCAAATGTTCAACCTTAGGGCAGAAACCGGGTTTAATTCATATGCTACTGGTAGTTACTAAGGTGACACCGGTATTGAAGACATAGACGTCATGGACCCAGTGACGCACTGCACTTAACCTTCTAACCACTCAAGTATCTCTGAAAAGATGCTTGTTTCATTTCTCATGGAGAACCTTTCCTAATCTATCGACCTTTCACTCCGAAATGTGTTGATATTGAAAAGGAGGCAATCTGCTCCATGCCTCCAATGACTTAAAATAAAAGCGCACTAAATCAAGTCTAGAGCCGCGAGATGCATCAAAAGATCTCTTAGGAACACTTAATATTTCTACACTGGTTGTTCAACATTAAGGACACCAATTGTAAATTACAAGAGTCCTACGTAGATCTTGGCAATCTGCCAAGAACATTCATGAGGGAACTCACAATTGTGATTCTCAGTGATTGAATGGAATTTCCTGCCAGGGTCAACATCAAACAGCCCTGACAGCAGGTCACTTCGGTAATCCCTTGTGGGTTACGCTTAGTGTTCGCGGTGGTTTCAAACGGTGTACAGTCGTGGAGTGATACTTCGGTATACTTCAGCGGCTCACCTGAATCGTTGATACACTTCGGTGTATCTGTGTAAGCCCTCTTGGGGGCATCCAATTCAGGAACGGCCTTGGCAAGGATTAGAAAAAGTTTTCACACTATGCTGTTAACGATCTCGAAGTCCGAACCTGTAAGTGCCGGATGCTTTATTGCTAACTGTTTTCATGCAGGTACTTATGGAGACCGGGTGTTGCACTACCACCATTATCATCAACTACATTTCATTTCCATATGCTCATACCTACATCAGAAAGTCATTCAAAGTTCAAAGACAATTCTTATCAAAGATCGAAGCAAAGATTCAAAAGTCAAAGATCAAAGCTAAAGAATGAGAATTACATAAAGTATAAAGATCAAAGTCAAAAGAAGTGTGAGCATGGTGGAAAAGACGTAAAGACACCGGAATTAAAGACGTTGATGAAAGGCAGATCACAATAATATCACATCACACAGAACAATAACAAAGAACAAAGATACTAGAGACGTCAAAGCCAAAGAAGCAAAGAAGACGTCAAGCAACCTTGAAGACCAACCCTTATGGGGAGATTGTTGGGAATACATTTAATTAATATCAAGTGTCGGTCATTATTTTATGTAATAGGTTGCTTAAGGTATAGGTCTTTATGTATGTTTTATGGTCGGCCCAATGTAAAAGGCCCATGGGCCGTGCCTTTTAGTTAGACGTATATATGGAAGATCTTAGGAAGTGTGCCATAGTCTTCCACTCCTATATATAGACATGTAAACATACTCTTTTATTGTTGGTTATTTCACTAAGCTACTAAACCTTTGTTATTTTATTGTGTGAAGTAATCGTTCATTCTATGTCTCTTTCTCTCATCTCAATCATTTACTATACTTGTGTTCTACTATTATGGTGACCTAACAAGCTCTAAAACCTACCCCACGACCAGAGTATCTCCAATAATAGTGCCATCATCCAGATACCAAGCTTGAAGGGAAAGGCTAAAGAATTCTCTAATCTTGCATACCAAAGGATGTGACACTAAAGCAAAAAGTAGAGGTCCAAGTAGATCACCTTGCTGCACACCTTGGTGAGACCATAAGGTGTGTTCCCCATAATATAATCTTGTTGGGCTTGAGTAGCAAAACTCTACCCAACGCGAAATTTTAGGACAACAAAGGCGAACCTCTTGTAGCATAACCTCACGATCCACCAAATTGAAGGCATTTCTGAAATCTACCAACAGCGTCGAAAGACCCACATCATCTCCACGATCTTTAATTAACCGATTCACGTCATGAAGAATAGCCTCCCCTCCTCCAGTTACCCCAACACCGAACTGCAGATCAATTAAATAACCGTCCAAAGAATGTCCAATTATAGCAGCACTAACCTTGGAAACTAAACACCTCCAAACGGTCCCCACAGCAATAGGGCGGATACCACCTCCAGACTTGACCAGCAGGGTGAGAGGAGCACTAGCAATATACTTACCCAAAGCCCTGGGGAATTTACCTTCAAGATGTAACACCCCAACCCGGCAAGGGTAAAAGTATCACACTAATGGTTTCATATCAGATCAAACAAAGCATGCATCAATAGTAATACAAAGATTCTCAAAGGTTACAAATGAAATGTTGAATATACAAGGATACAAAAGGGAAACAAAACTAAATACTAAGTATACAAATGCAATCCTTCTAATGGCTTCTACTCAAGGTCTTCTAAGTCCAAAGGTCTCTGCACTCATACCCAGCTTCCAACTAAAACCTGCCGCACACGAAAAGAAAACGTGCGGCTGAGCTTAAAAAGCCCAGTGAACAGATATATAATAAACGGAAACAAAAGCAAACGGAAATGAATAGCTGTAGCATAATAAATAGGAGATAAGTAAAGGTACAAGAGTAAAGGTTTAGGACAGTCATCCACCACGAGCCCAAAACAAATCAAATCATATCATATCGTAACCATAATCTTCAAATCATATAGAGGGGAGACCTCTCAGATAATCAGATAATATGAGGGGTGTCCTCATTCTTCAAATGGAGTAGCTAGCTCCCAAATTTTGTGAAAGACGTGGATTGCACCCATCATCAGTCACCAAATCAAATCATATCATATCATATACAAAACAAATCTAGGATGCATCCATACGCCCCCCAAACAAATCATATTGGCCATAACAAATCATAAAGCGCGCATATCATATCAAATGGGGACGGTGTACAACATCACTCGAGTACACTAGAGTCATGCCAGTGGTGCATCACAGGCACGGCCATGTTACCTTCATGGCTAGGAAACAAATTTTGGCTCGGGTATCAAACTGGGAGTCAAATATCATATCATAACCAGAGTGTCATAATCAAGGTTCATAGCATATGGTTCATAACAGATGGTTCATATCAAATGTTTCAGAAGTAGTATCAAAGGTCTAACCGAAGTTTGTCAGGTCATGGTTCATATCCAAAATCAAGTCAAGGTTCAGATCAAAAGTTCATTTCAAAAGTTTCTATCAAAAGTCCATTTTAAACAATCCTTTATTCATGATTTTATAAAACGATCATTTAAAGTAGTTTTCATGAAAATAGTCTTTCAAAATGGTTTTTCATAAAGCTAGTCTTCAAAATATAGTTTTCATAAAAGTTAGTGACCTTTCATATAAAAGTAGTTTCACATCATTTACAAACATCTTTTTAAAATGGTTTCTCTCAAAACGTTTCCATGGTATAACTAAAAAGGTTTTCGTAACATAGGTTCATAACAGAGGTCATATCGAATGGGATCAACAGAGAGGGTTCAAGCAGAGGGAATCATAGCAATCAAATCAAAACTAACGGTTCAGAAAACGAAAGAGATCATGAGAAACCTTAAAAGAAAGGTCAGAATATCTGTACCTTAGACCGCCAGTGAAACACACAGCCAGAAATATAAGGATCGGGAAAATAAACTCCATCTTCAGCGAATCTACACGAATTCATGATCGTCTTATAAACAACTTATTTTAAATCAAAATACTCATTTTAGACGGCTTCCCATTTTTAGTAACTTTCCTTTTTATAGCGGCTTTCCCGAATTATTAACTTTAGGATTAATATCCATAATTAGTCAAATTTTATTAATTACGACAACTTATCATACATTAGAGCTTATCATGTTAATATCAATGTTTAGGATTTATGTGTGACACTTTTCAACGATTAGGGTTCATTGTGACCATGTAAGTGTATTTAGGGTCTTAATGTGTTTAGTTAATAAAGTGTAGGGTGAATTATGAAAGTTAAAGAAAAAACACACTACTCCACTTATGATGCGTTTGACTACTATTATAATCAGCCAAAATAAAATGACTCACACTACTGCCTATTATTTGATTTACATAGGAGGACACACCTACTGCCTTTACAAGCTTTAATATTGTTTGATACCTTCCATTATACATGCATGCAATCCTTATTGTTCAAACCTTATACTTTTACTGTTTTAATTCACATTACATATGCATGTTTCGAGACTCATAGTATCACCCACACGATCCACCCACAAGCTTGACTTACTAGCACACATCGTACAAGATGAGCCCCTTTCTGTATGTTAATAATTATGCACACCTCTTTATATTTCGCTTAGGTTGTAATCCAGTTTTATGAACGTATATCAATGGTTATACCAAAAATTTAATAACCCAGAACAAAACGTTTAACAACTCATTCGAAAAGCAAACAAAATAGAGATCGACCTATGATATGCAGCTTCATTTTCTTCATGATTTTATGTGACCTTGTATAGTTGTTATTTGTATATTTGTGATTAACGAAGCAAAGATTAGTTTTACATATTCTATACGTATATAAGTTTATCTAGCTACGCTTCAATGGTGTGTCGTATGAACAAGAAAACACAGGAGGGATGATGATACCTCAAATCGAATCAAACGACAAACAAGCATCAAGGGACCAAAACAATGTTCAAACCAAACCAAAACCAAAACCCTCCAACGAAAAGGTATCAAGATCGAATCAAGTATCAACCCCACTCCTTGAGTATTCGCGAACGTGTGTGTCCTCATCACACTCGAAAACCAACCCATACATTACGAATGGCTGAACCGCAGCCCTATCAACCACCCGCGTAGTTGTGACCCATATTCGAACCACAACCTGAACCAAGCTCGAACAAGATCAAATGACTCACCCTATGATACTCATGAACACGTATAGAATCCAGTAAGCACACCGAGATCTGTCGTGGTAGGGTAGAACTCATACCATAACATACACAGCCACATGTTCACGACCACCACTCGTACAATTTCAGCCACCGTCTGGACTCGAACGTACTCGAGCAACACCAACGCGAACCCTTTGTATTTCTTTGAGAGAACCATGGAAATAATGGCTGTCGACTGAGTTTTTATTTAGGGTTCTATGTGAGTTTGTGTTTAGGTTTTTGGGTTTCGTATGAAAAAGAAAACGTAATATGCATGGTTTAATAGTAATGATGGAGTGTTTTACTCAATCTTTGGCAAGTTATAAAAATGAATTAAATTTCCTTGATTGTGTTGTTTGTTTTATGGCCGGTTACATGTGAAATAAAGAGCCGAAAATTTTGGAGTCAAAGCAATCTTATCTCTTTCAAATGAGCAAATCGTGTGATGGCTTCACATTTTGGGTGGATTGCTTAATTTGTGGGCCTTGATTTGTGGCTCTAAATGATAGTATATTATCTTAAAGTGGTGTAAGAATTTTCTTAGGAGTGGTACATTTTAGATTAAATGTATACTTTTGTTTTATTTGCTCCACTATCAAAGTTAAATACTTTAAGGTGTAACCGGAATTAGATATCGAAATGTTTTTAAACGTTATTTATGAATTTGAGATCAAGGGTAATTTGGGTATTTTACGCGTTCAAAATTTTTTGGGTTTTACAACTCTTCCCCTCTAAAAAAAAATTTTCGTCCTCGAAAATTGAAGTGAAACGAAACACAATGGACAGAATTGTGAAGGGCTTGTTTCTCATGACTCTATCTTATTGATTAAAATAGCTTCGGTTTCTTCAGAAGGGACATACCATACTGAATCCAGATCAAAAGAATAATATACCAAACGTAGTAGATGATAATCGTATTCTCGAGGAAGAGATACAGGACATTCGTAGGATTTGACGAATATGCCGTCCATAGTTTTATTAGACAAATCAGATGAGAACGTACAGAAAACAGATGGTTTGATATCATCAAACGGCAGAAAGCTCTACAACAAAACTTAATATTCTTATCGGAAGTATAGAGGATAGCAAAACATGTGTCGATAATCCAAACGTATCAAATCACATAACGGTGAAAGCAGATTAAACGCATCGGTAGAATGAACCTAAAGTCTCACTAATCACGGCCAATCCAACAGGATTCAAATTCTAAACTTCCTAGGTACTCCCCAAGATATCCTATGCCCACAACAAGTGCACGTTATATGATGTAAGTATTATCACGTTGGCCAGACGTCATAATACTGGCATCATATAAATATGCCCTCATGATGGTCATACTTTATCTCAAGTCGTAATCAAAACCACCTCTCTTAATCCACCTAGTACTTCTACAGTCTCAGAGGTCAACAAAATCAAATGCCAACGTCAAAAGAGAAGACAAAACTATTGGCAAGAGTATCAAAATCCCAGATTGCCTAGCAAAGTGTGGCACGCCGTCACAAGCATCATATCTTCCACAATTCTCCGAAATCTCTCAAAACAAAGCCATCGCCGAACATACGAAAATGAACACGAACAGAAATGCTTGTAGGAAACTTAAATCATTAAAGGATTTTATTACTACATAACGAACTTAAGTGAATCAACGGAAGTGGAAATTAGTCATCAATAACTTCGGTCAAATCAACTCTTCCAGACATAAAGGGTCTGTTTCTAAAATCCGTTCATCCAATCTCTTCAGGTCCGGTTAATATGTCTTCGTTTGTCCATCAAACGGAAAGTGAAACCAAAATCGGGAACTTGTGTCTGGTTCGTCGAGCCTCCTGCAGTTCTTCTTGGAATGAAATGGAGTAATGTGGATTTCTGGTACGATCTTCGAGTCTTTCATCATCCAGTCTACTTCCGCTCTCAATTCATCTGGGTACAACCAAGATGCATAGGGAAGTTAGACTGCATGTCTTCATCAACTCCAGGTTCGCCGTCTTGACTAGATTTTCTTCTTCTGCACCGCCCACACTTCTGCTTTGTAAGGAATGTCTTCACTCTTCAGGTAGTCGTCGTTGTTATCAACTCTAGGTCATGCACTGACTTATTGCCTCTAGTTGTCCTAATGTATACGAAAAACCTTCAGTGATGTAAGGGAGTATTACCAAGTCTCTTTCTGCTTATCCACAATTGTTCCGCTGGCGGGTATGGAAACTAATTTCTATTCCGACTTTTCCAAAACTCCATTCTAAATCAAGCTAAGCTGTTTCTCTCTGTTCACGAAATTTCTCAATGGTATCATAAGTTGCAAACATCTTCCAGAATTCTTCTACAGAGTTCAAAAGATTTCAGTTCTCCTTTCTGTTATCGGTCTTGACCACTTGGTGATAGTTTTCAAGGCTTGCGGAACTTAAAGAGATATCCTCCATTAAGAACAATATCAATCTCTCAGAATGCACCAATGATCGATGAATTACCTAACGAAGTGCAAAGATGATTTTCATGTTCTTCCTCGTCTCCGAACGTACTATTAAGTCATACAATGACCATTTGTCCAAGTACTCACGAGAAAACATTTTTTTATCAAATTCGCAAAACAATCAGAGCTTTAGCTAATACTATTAGCGTCACTAATCATCATAGCAGTCTTTTACGAATACTGAAGGCGATTCCAAGAATAAAATCAATTCATCAGAAGGAGACTTCGCGCTCTGAAATTTAACAAACACATAGTCGTTTCAGGGTGGAGGAATATTGGCTCCTAACAGTATTACGGTTCAGCTTCCTGTAATCAATACATATCTCCAGTCTTACCATCCTTCTTATCGTGAACGAAACCAAAACACGCCCAGAAAGTACCCTTAGGTAAACTCACTCCCTGGTCTTTGGTTGCTGCTCTTCTCGGTTGCTCAAAATCAATTTATATGATCCCGGACACATCTGAAAGACACCTTCGCTTTGTGACTAGAAAATCTCCCAGTATCAAGTCAAATCCTTCTTCACGCTCCGATGGAAAATTTTTGGTGATTCGTCCAGGAATCATAATCAAGAAATTCAGGGTGTCAAATAACGTTCAAGATAAGGTTCATGTTCAGATAACTCAAGGTGCCCAAGAGCTCTCAAGATAAGGTTCATTTATTGGTGTATGAGATGGGTTCTAGGAAGACTTCACAACCGCGAAAGTAACACGCGACTCTCCAGAGTAATAGTGATAGCAGAGGGTCTAACAATCGGTAATCATGGTAGGGGTTTCGAAATTGTTGCAAACGTTAAGGTGAGACATAGAAGGGAAATTGTCAATATTTGAATGCTCAATTCCTAATTCTTTGTCAGAATAAAGTCGAAGTTAACTTTCCGAAGTAAGACAGATCATAAATCAAATCTTTATCATTCAAAAGTGAGGGGGAAACATTCTTATACTCGTGGTTACACTCCACAAGACTTCTCATAGGGACCGAGATGGGTGAAACGAAATCAGATAGTGTCGGAAGATTCATAGATACTTATCAGAAGCAAGAGACAAAAACAAAACATATCAAGTACGTCATCGCCATGGAGGTTCTCAGAGTGCCCGAAGAGGCGTCAAAATGATTTGCGAAAGGATCAGAGATCAGAGTCAAAATCTGAAGATAAGGATCAAATAGTGTCAGGCAATTATTATGAGATTCTCAATGCCTTCAAGATTTAATCAGGTTCAAGTCTTAGGTGGTGCAAAGCATAAGCTTTCACTTTCCAAAAGTGATATCAACAGGATCTAACCAAAAGCAAGGCACGAATCAGAGTGATGCGGAAGCAATGATACTTAAACAAATGCCTTAGTCTACCCATTCCTCACTGGTCAAACTTATGTTCCTATAGGGAAATCTTAAAGCAAATCTTCAAAGGTTGTCCTACGAGCGCCTACAGTGGAAACTTAATGGTCCAAACTTACACAGGCCAAGGGTAAATGTATTACGAATCGCAGCCTGTCTCTGATACCATAATTGTAACACCCCAACCCGGCAAGGGTAAAAGTATCACACTAATGGTTTCATATCAGATCAAACAAAGCATGCATCAATAGTAATACAAAGATTCTCAAAGGTTACAAATGAAATGTTGAATATACAAGGATACAAAAGGGAAACAAAACTAAATACTAAGTATACAAATGCAATCCTTCTAATGGCTTCTACTCAAGGTCTTCTAAGTCCAAAGGTCTCTGCACTCATACCCAGCTTCCAACTAAAACCTGCCGCACACGAAAAGAAAACGTGCGGCTGAGCTTAAAAAGCCCAGTGAACAGATATATAATAAACGGAAACAAAAGCAAACGGAAATGAATAGCTGTAGCATAATAAATAGGAGATAAGTAAAGGTACAAGAGTAAAGGTTTAGGACAGTCATCCACCACGAGCCCAAAACAAATCAAATCATATCATATCGTAACCATAATCTTCAAATCATATAGAGGGGAGACCTCTCAGATAATCAGATAATATGAGGGGTGTCCTCATTCTTCAAATGGAGTAGCTAGCTCCCAAATTTTGTGAAAGACGTGGATTGCACCCATCATCAGTCACCAAATCAAATCATATCATATCATATACAAAACAAATCTAGGATGCATCCATACGCCCCCCAAACAAATCATATTGGCCATAACAAATCATAAAGCGCGCATATCATATCAAATGGGGACGGTGTACAACATCACTCGAGTACACTAGAGTCATGCCAGTGGTGCATCACAGGCACGGCCATGTTACCTTCATGGCTAGGAAACAAATTTTGGCTCGGGTATCAAACTGGGAGTCAAATATCATATCATAACCAGAGTGTCATAATCAAGGTTCATAGCATATGGTTCATAACAGATGGTTCATATCAAATGTTTCAGAAGTAGTATCAAAGGTCTAACCGAAGTTTGTCAGGTCATGGTTCATATCCAAAATCAAGTCAAGGTTCAGATCAAAAGTTCATTTCAAAAGTTTCTATCAAAAGTCCATTTTAAACAATCCTTTATTCATGATTTTATAAAACGATCCTTTAAAGTAGTTTTCATGAAAATAGTCTTTCAAAATGGTTTTTCATAAAGCTAGTCTTCAAAATATAGTTTTCATAAAAGTTAGTGACCTTTCATATAAAAGTAGTTTCACATCATTTACAAACATCTTTTTAAAATGGTTTCTCTCAAAACGTTTCCATGGTATAACTAAAAAGGTTTTCGTAACATAGGTTCATAACAGAGGTCATATCGAATGGGATCAACAGAGAGGGTTCAAGCAGAGGGAATCATAGCAATCAAATCAAAACTAACGGTTCAGAAAACGAAAGAGATCATGAGAAACCTTAAAAGAAAGGTCAGAATATCTGTACCTTAGACCGCCAGTGAAACACACAGCCAGAAATATAAGGATCGGGAAAATAAACTCCATCTTCAGCGAATCTACACGAATTCATGATCGTCTTATAAACAACTTATTTTAAATCAAAATACTCATTTTAGACGGCTTCCCATTTTTAGTAACTTTCCTTTTTATAGCGGCTTTCCCGAATTATTAACTTTAGGATTAATATCCATAATTAGTCAAATTTTATTAATTACGACAACTTATCATACATTAGAGCTTATCATGTTAATATCAATGTTTAGGATTTATGTGTGACACTTTTCAACGATTAGGGTTCATTGTGACCATGTAAGTGTATTTAGGGTCTTAATGTGTTTAGTTAATAAAGTGTAGGGTGAATTATGAAAGTTAAAGAAAAAACACACTACTCCACTTATGATGCGTTTGACTACTATTATAATCAGCCAAAATAAAATGACTCACACTACTGCCTATTATTTGATTTACATAGGAGGACACACCTACTGCCTTTACAAGCTTTAATATTGTTTGATACCTTCCATTATACATGCATGCAATCCTTATTGTTCAAACCTTATACTTTTACTGTTTTAATTCACATTACATATGCATGTTTCGAGACTCATAGTATCACCCACACGATCCACCCACAAGCTTGACTTACTAGCACACATCGTACAAGATGAGCCCCTTTCTGTATGTTAATAATTATGCACACCTCTTTATATTTCGCTTAGGTTGTAATCCAGTTTTATGAACGTATATCAATGGTTATACCAAAAATTTAATAACCCAGAACAAAACGTTTAACAACTCATTCGAAAAGCAAACAAAATAGAGATCGACCTATGATATGCAGCTTCATTTTCTTCATGATTTTATGTGACCTTGTATAGTTGTTATTTGTATATTTGTGATTAACGAAGCAAAGATTAGTTTTACATATTCTATACGTATATAAGTTTATCTAGCTACGCTTCAATGGTGTGTCGTATGAACAAGAAAACACAGGAGGGATGATGATACCTCAAATCGAATCAAACGACAAACAAGCATCAAGGGACCAAAACAATGTTCAAACCAAACCAAAACCAAAACCCTCCAACGAAAAGGTATCAAGATCGAATCAAGTATCAACCCCACTCCTTGAGTATTCGCGAACGTGTGTGTCCTCATCACACTCGAAAACCAACCCATACATTACGAATGGCTGAACCGCAGCCCTATCAACCACCCGCGTAGTTGTGACCCATATTCGAACCACAACCTGAACCAAGCTCGAACAAGATCAAATGACTCACCCTATGATACTCACGAACACGTATAGAATCCAGTAAGCACACCGAGATCTGTCGTGGTAGGGTAGAACTCATACCATAACATACACAGCCACATGTTCACGACCACCACTCGTACAATTTCAGCCACCGTCTGGACTCGAACGTACTCGAGCAACACCAACGCGAACCCTTTGTATTTCTTTGAGAGAACCATGGAAATAATGGCTGTCGACTGAGTTTTTATTTAGGGTTCTATGTGAGTTTGTGTTTAGGTTTTTGGGTTTCGTATGAAAAAGAAAACGTAATATGCATGGTTTAATAGTAATGATGGAGTGTTTTACTCAATCTTTGGCAAGTTATAAAAATGAATTAAATTTCCTTGATTGTGTTGTTTGTTTTATGGCCGGTTACATGTGAAATAAAGAGCCGAAAATTTTGGAGTCAAAGCAATCTTATCTCTTTCAAATGAGCAAATCGTGTGATGGCTTCACATTTTGGGTGGATTGCTTAATTTGTGGGCCTTGATTTGTGGCTCTAAATGATAGTATATTATCTTAAAGTGGTGTAAGAATTTTCTTAGGAGTGGTACATTTTAGATTAAATGTATACTTTTGTTTTATTTGCTCCACTATCAAAGTTAAATACTTTAAGGTGTAACCGGAATTAGATATCGAAATGTTTTTAAACGTTATTTATGAATTTGAGATCAAGGGTAATTTGGGTATTTTACGCGTTCAAAATTTTTTGGGTTTTACCCAAAGCCCTGGGGAATTTACCTTCAAGAAGGAGATTCACCACTTGGGTGATAGAAGTGACTAACTCATCAGAGATAGCCACAGCGACACCACTTAAACAATCCAAAAGGTGCTGGGCACGCAAACCATCTCGACCATAGGACGTACCACGAGGAAAACTGTTAATCATATCAAGAACCATAGCAAGAGATGCAATGAGGAGATGATGATCAGTAAGTATATGCGATAAAGGGGGGCAGGTTTGAAATGGTGCTTAGCCTTTAAATCCTCAATATTAACATCATTATAAGGAGCAACACCCGAAGAAGAAAGAACTCTGACAGCCTGTAACACCCCGTTAAAATTTTAAATGACAGCGGAAGACTTAAACGGGGTATTACCAATTTGATCACAGTCGTAAGCATAGATAATCGTTAAAAGTTGCATTTATATCATTCAATGAAAACTCAATATTCAGAGATTACACATTAGTTGCCAAAAGGATAGTTTTTCACAAAAGTGACGATGAGTTTGAAAAGAATGATATAATTATTTGTAATAAAAAGGGGGTAGATTTCCAATGCCCATGCCAACTCCGTGCTTGAGATTCCTTAGTTACCTGAGATAAAACATGCTTAAAACGTCAACACAAAGGTTAAGTGAATCCACAGTGTTTAATTTGTAATAGTTTGAACACAAGTCAAATAGTAGTGGAAACAATGATATTGCGGTGTAATATATATAGAGATAAATGAATATTGCCCTAAGCCTCATGACACGCAAACCTTAACTTGTAGGGGTAATAATAATAGTAATAAATATCCCCATCATAGCAATGATGTGGGTGATATATGCCCTTGTCGTAGGAGTTTTGCCATACTCATAATTCGAATAAAGTGCATTTGTCTATCAATCCGGGTAACACTATAGTTACCTATCCGGCTAGTACAAATGGGTCGTAACTTCTAATAGATCTATTCACAAAATTCGCGTTCACTCGCAAGTGATTAATGGTTCATGATATAAGGGACTTTCATTGGCAGGGTGGTAACTTAGGCAATATTACTTAGCAATACCAATCAGGGAAGCATACAGAAAAATACTTGTGTTCAGATTTATAACATGTATCTCCCCATGGGATTTGAAAACATAGTAAAAATGTGGGAGTATGAACTCACCTTAGTGATACAGTAGTCAAGTAGTGATCAAGTGATGTAAGTAAATAGCTCCGACTTGCGACCTAGAGTAATATGATAAATTTAGATTCGTTGTTTTAGGTTTCGATGTAAAATGACGAGTACGAAGATCTTCAGGTGTGAGAGTGTCGGATTTGTGTATTAAAATAGGTAAAATCCAAGAAAATCTTAATATGGATATAGTTGTTATTTACCTAATGTCTTTCGAATAAAGCTTGTTCGTATAAGTTGTTAGTTATAATAAACGTTAGTAAAAATATTTATTTTAAATATTTTTAGCTATTATAAAGTTATTTAAAATAAATATGCATTAGTCACTAGTATGAATTCACATGGTATTTACAAATGGAATAAAGGTATAATGTTTCTCAAAAATATAATTAGTTACAAAACTTACCGTTAACTTTACAAAAATTACCTTTTTAGTCCGAAGGTTAACATATTTAAAATTTTAGTCAAAATCCTCAAATTGTACCTTTTCACCTTAAACTTTCTATTTTTGACAGTTTGTACCCTTAAGTTTTATACAAAGTTTTAAATTTCAGATTCGACCCAATAGTTTGACAGATTTTACATTTTTGACCCCCTTAACGAAATATTTTGCAACTCTAGTCCAATCTTTAGTTTTTGAAAAAGGTAACTTTCTTCCTTAATATGTTGTCACTTTTATTTCATAAAAACTCCACGAAATCAGTTTTTCATTTCAAGGATATATCGAATTTTGGTTTAGCCATTTCGAAAATTTACAAGAACTCATCATGGGCTCGTTAGCCCGCTAGGCCCAAAAATAGATTTTTAGACAATTAAGGGGGTATGCGACTGAGCTTAGGATTTGGTCAATTTAAGATTGTGTTCGACATTATATTTCTTGCATGTTTCGTCAATTTGTTTTACCGTAGTATAGTGATTCGTGGGGTAGCAAAATATATATAAGTCGTACGTGAAAATAAAGAGTTATCGAGGTGATTCTAAGACACCTAACGAGTTTTTCACACGTCTTGGTCTTTAGTTCCATACGTTAATTTCGACAATGAATAAATGTACGAATGAGTAAAGGAGTGAACAAGTAAGAGTGAGACAAAGAAAAACTTACAACACCCAAGAAGGTGGTGAAGAGTTCGAATGAGATGGGTGCGAGAGAACAAGGAGACGAGCAACGACTTGGAACCCTTTGCGTGTGATAACCCACGATCCAAAGTATTTACCCTCAACTTTAGAACTTGTAATGTAACCCAAATAAGTTTGCTCCCTTCTCTTCTTTAGCTCGACAGTAACCCAAAGAAACAAGTGAAATGTTGGTTTTAAGTGTGTTTGCTTAGATGAGAGCAAAAGGTGAGAAGTGAAGATCCTTTTATAGGCGAAATGGGTATGGTTTTAGAAGTATTTTAATCTTCTTTTGCATGGTTTCAATGTGAAAAAGATGAAGCATTCCTTGGTCAAATCGACTGGAACATAGAGGTGTGAGGTCTCGTCGATGTTTGTGGGCGGCTTGCATTCCTCACACACTACACGAGGTGCTACAATTTGATGGTTCAACCATGCTATGTACTAGTATTGAATAAAATAAGGAAAAGAGGGATTGACTTGCAACATGTTGGAGATATGGAGGCATAAGATCCTTTAGTTAAACATGGTTCAAAAAGGAGGCGTGGGATTTAGTATTGTTTATGTGTTAGACTTGCTTTTTAGGGTGGCTTGACTTGTTTGGATGGTCTTATACGCAAGCTGGAAAGCAAAGAACAAAAAGGAAAATGTGTTGTGCTTTTTTGGTTGTGTCTAGTCGTATGGCAGCAAACCAAAACGGAAAAGAGTAACAAAAACTTTGCAATATGTATATTAGGAGGTTAAATGGAATGGTGGGCTGTGTTGGTGGGTTAGCTCGGCCCAACTGAAAAACAAAGGAAATAATACAATGGGGTGGGCTTGATGTGGTGCTCGGCCCAAAGAAGAGGAGCAGAAAAGAAAGAAGATTTAATCCGGTTTGATTAGTCTCGGTGTTTTATTTTTAGAGTCGGTGCGCAAGTGAGCTATTCGTGTCACGACAGATTTTTCGCTAAATGTGTGACTTGTGTCTGTGTCGTTAGATATGTTTATAATAAAAAAATAAATTAACTCGTAAAAATGGGTTAATCAACCCTTCAATTAGAATTACTTGGTGTTTAACATTAATAATGACATGGTAAATTACAAGGTATTACACAGCCGCAGTATAATGACCATCACAAATCTTCCTCTTACACTGCTTGACATTAAGCTCACCCAAGTCTAAGTTTTCCTCATCAATACTAAACCATGATGGGTAGGGTTCGGCTAAAACCTCTTTCGCAAGAAGCAAACTACCGCCAGGCATACAATATAATAATAATAATAATAATAATAATAATAATAATAATAATAATAATATTATTATTATTATTATTATTATTATTATTATTATTATTATTATTATTATTATTATTATTATTATTATCAATATTATTATTATTATTATTATTATTATAAACATCACTTCATTAGAAAAATATAGGCTTTACAAGAAATTAGAGGGGAGCCGAGATACTAACTGGGCTCCCACTCCTCTAGCTATTGCAAAGCTAATCCTACTAAAAATATGAACAACAGCTCGCGATCCGATGTCTTGAGTTACTGAGAACTTAAATTAAATATAACTAAAATTTTAAATATTAAATTTTTATATTTTAATAGTTTTGTTAAATTAAATTTTATTTAATATATATTTATTTATTGAATTAAAAATAAAAATAATACAATTTAAAGTATTTAATGTATTTACTTACATGATATTTTTGTTATATTATTATTACTAAATTTATTAACAATAATATTATTATATTAGATTTAATATTTTTATTATAACATATTATATTTAAATAATGATATTAATTTTATTAAATTTAACTGGAAATAAATTTTTAAGTACTTCAATATATTAATTATTTTTATAAATTCCATTTTCCTTTCTTCCAAACAAATACACATAATTTTTTTTTTTCAAATTCAAATTGTTTCAAATTTCAAATCTTACGGTTTCTAATTCCTTAACATTTCAATTCCTAAGTCAGATCAATTTCGCTAAAAACATTTTGCGAACTAAACGGGCCCTCAATTGTAGCAGCAATGAGGATTTCACATAGCTATCACTATCGTGTGATCAAATCCCTTTATCCTGTCTATTTTTTAAAATGGATATGGATAAATAGTAATGAACTTTATATAGGAGATCATTGCGCGAGGCTTGCTTTTTGGTAATAGTCAGGTCGGCACTCTGATAGTGCTGAGGTAAGGGCGCACCCCCCCCCCTGTTGGGAATTATCACAAGATACTTGTGAAGACTTAATATGAAGACCAGAATTAAGTCTGTTAATATTATTTGTTAAGTCTTGTCAAAGTTAAGTCTGGTCGTTTATTGTTAAGTCTGGTCATGATGTTTAGGAAGTCAGTTAGCTATAAGTTAGGAAATGATACGAACTTATCTTTGGAGAAGATACGTATATCCTTCCGCAAGTTTTGTATCTAGGGTTTCCTTGGTGTATAAAAGGAACCCTAACACATTAGTTTAGAGATAACGACGAAGATTGTAATTCATTAAACAATTAGTAATAATACGAAGTTAGTTATTGTTTTATTGTGTTCTTCATAGTTGATTGTTTAGATTCCACATAAACATTCAATTCGTGTTAGAGTCTCACTTAGATTGATTTGATTTATTCAAGTCGTCTACTAAGTTGTTAAGGCTACTTAGAGATCCATAATTCGTGTGGACTAACAAGTGGTATCAGAGCCTAAAGAGACTCTGAGTTTGAAGAAACACAACAACCAAACCCTAAATTCATTCACCTAAACCCTGAAACATGTTTGGCTTAGAAAATCCCAATAAGAATGATGATTTCTCAGTTCACAACAGTGATGATGAAAAATCAGTCCATGATGAAGAAAAACCTGAAGCAAGCACATCTAAACAACAACAACCCATCTCTGCAACAACAACCATATCCAACATAAAACTCCCAATCCTAAAAAGAGAAGAATATGACATCTGGGCTATGGAGATGGAACATTATCTTGAGTATATTGACAGCGAAGTCTGAAAGGTCATACAGAATGGGAATTCGAAGAAAAGGATTTCACAAGGAACAGATGGAGTAATTAGGATATTACCACCAGTATCTGATGAAGAGATACGGGCTGTTCAAAAGGAGAAGAAGGCCAAGATTGTGGAAAGGATTGCGCAAACACTTGGGATGTGAATCTTAGTAATGTGTTTGAGATATTTATGTATGAATGTGTTTAGTATGCGGAATCTACTACAACACACTTAACAGAACACAAAGGTGGTGAGTTATGTAAACGTGAGTTTGTAATGAACAAAGAACACAACTTTAGTTAACACAAAACGATTCAATATTATTGATGAAATAATACGGATGATCTAACTATCACCGGGATTACAAAGTAATCTTGAATCTTAGATTGTAAAAGGATTTGTGAAATGAGTAACTAAGTTACTTGAGAGGTTGTTCATTTTTGGTTTATAGTTGAAGAGATGCATGCATGAGGTGGTGACTTAGGGAACCTTTTATACAATAAGGTACCCTAATTACAAGTTGTCAAGTGGTTGAATATAAAATGATACTTTGACTATTCTAGCCTACAATTAAATACAACTACCAATGTAACAACTCTGTAATATTCTTCTGTGAACCACAGAAGACTAAACTACTTCTACATAACGTATTACAATGTACAAAGACTAATAATTCAACTAAATATCTATTAAAAAATATCTATCAACTTGACATAAAGCTTGGCAGGACCTTTATCAACTAGCAGTACCTTCTACCCAGAAGGTACTGTTAGTACATCTTCATACTCTTCAAAATCAACTAGCAGGCTCTTTGACATATCTGGCAGGCTCTTTGACTTGAACATTTTATTCCCAACAATCCTCCCCTAAACTTGTTATTTCCATTAAAATGCACAAGTTTCTGATGAATAAAATACATACCTTGAGGATTTGAGGGAACTCTTTCTTTTGTACACATTCTCAGCAGACCCTTTGTAATCCATAGCCAATAGCCTCTCTATCCTAGCAGGCTCTTGCTCTGGCCCAGCAGGCTCTTGCTCTGCTCCAGCAGGCTCTTCATCATAAAACTGAGTTCCTTCATGGAATTCAAATTGAGCCTCCTCTTCATCTTCAGGACTATCCATCCTCCCCTTTTTGGAAGAGTGACCCAACCTATTAGCATCTGAGGTTGAAGAACTAGATAAAACAACCTTTGCAGATCTTTTACCCTTTAGCTTCTTCACTTCAACCTCCAATTTCTTTACCCTCTTGACTAACTTGATGTTGATCTCGGAAAATTTCTTGTTTTGACTTTTAAGAGCATCTTCTAAGAGCTTTACCTTCTGTTTTAGTTCTTGCATTGTCTGAGGTGATTGGGGTTGTGATACATGATGTGATGATGTTGGCGGTGTTGCTGATGGTACTGGAGATGGTATTGGTGATGTTTGATGTGTTGGTGAGATTTAACCAGTTGAAGAACTTGATGATGGTGTTTCAGTTGATGGTATTGGTTCTTCAGGATGTTGTGGTAACATTTCATCAAATAGTGGTATTTCTTCCCCTCTAAAACCAATTCTCATGTTTGAAAATACTTTGTGAGAAAGTTTTGGTGTTACATAAAGTGTGTGTGGGGGAAGCAACAAATGTTTTGATTTTGCGATGATGGATGAAATAAATCTTGGATACATCAAAAACTTTGTTTCACTATCCACATTTTTAATCAATCCTTCAAAAATATGTTTGGAAAAATTGTATTTTCTGTTTGTAGCCAAGCAGATGAGAGCAGAAGCCATGTTTCCACTAAATTGCTCCCAAGAGGTTTTCTTCTGGCTCAAACAATGAAGGATTGTATGGATTAAAAATCTCCATTGTGGAGTAAGATGCTTCTTAAGAAAAGTGAGTTTTGTAGAAGTAGCATGATACCCCATTCTTTCCAATTTTTCAAAAATTTCAGTATCTGGCAACTGACTAATACCATCAGAATCATCCAAATGAAGATGTCTTCTTATGGATGACTCAGTAAGAGTCAAATGTTTGACATCCACGTTGGCCTTAATCCTTTGTTCCCCATTTTCAGAAGTTTCAATTTTAGCTGTTTTCCAAAATTGTAAAATTTGAGATTCATAAATAGTGGGATTGACTAGTAAAGCAAACCTGATGTAGGAGTTATTTAAAAAGTCCACTACTTGATGAAAAGAGGCATTATCCTCTGACTTTTCCAAAAAGGCTAATTGATTGTGACGTTGAACAAAGTTTAGAACAACTATGGTATCCATGGTGAAAGATAATGAAAATTTTGATTATGATGGTGGGATTTGTTGGTGGTACCGGTAGAAGATGAAAGGTGTAAGTTAATTGTGATAAGGACTGATGAAAGATGATATGTGAGAATTACTTTTAACCGACAATAAGAAAGATTATAATAAGTAAATGAAAAGGCGGTTAAAAAGATCTTTTATATGTGAAATATAATATAATATAATCATCAGTAATTTACATAACTACCCTAACGGCTAATTTTAACTACCAGGCCCAACGGCTAAAACTTTTTCTGACAGGCTCAACGGCTATCTAGCAGTACCATTTTACTCTAGCAGTACCAATTTTTGATCTACCAGTACCTTTGAAAGTTTTGCAAAAATCCCTTATAGTTTTTAGCAAACTACCAGCTATCAACAGATTTGAGTTGTCTTTATCAAAAGCTGTTTGCTTAAGGACTAGTTAACTATTTACTGTTAAGTATGGTTAGTTAACAACCATATAGTTTTTGGTAAACTATCAACCATCAACGGATTTGATTTGTCTTTACCAAAAGCCGTTTGCTTATGGACTAGCCAGCTCTTAAGTTTGTAAAAACTTGGTGAACTGAATACCAAAAGCCATATTGACCTAAAGATGGTGCAATTTCCTTGGATGGAGGAAATTAAAAAGGCAATGATGCTGTGTATCTTGGATGATTGGTTTAACAAGTGAAATCATCTAGTAGCATGCCTTTGAGTTGAAACTTTCCTTAGTTTGATCTAGATAGAACTTTCTCCTTTAGGAATGCTTCATCCCTTCTGAATAAGTGATCTAATCCTATCTTTTTCAACCTTTGCATCATCTTGTATGCTCTTGTCTTTTTCCTTCATAAATTGGTTTATCTTCCATTCTGGGCTAGTATTTCCTCCCCTGAGATGTAAATAACTTTCATTTCCCCTTTTTGTTTGGAAGATCTCTTGTTTTGTTATCAACCTGAAATGTGTTAGTTGCAAGCCAAAAGAACAAAATGCAAAGCAATTGATCTAAAGCATTTTAAACATTTAAGCATCAATATGAACAAAACATAGCAAATTTTATACTAGCAGGACCAATTATGAACTAACAGTACCTATTGACTAACTAGCAGTACCATGTTTTAAAAGCCAATACCAGTTAATTTTATGTACAAAAACGCAAGTTTTTCAAAGATTTATCATTCCAATACCTCCTACAAGATATTTGAATCTACCTAAATCAAAAGCTTTGGTGAGAAGGTCTGCATAATTCTTTTCATAATCAATTTTAACAACTTGTATTAACCTTTTCTCATTGCAATCCCTTATGAAATGGTGTCTGATTTCAATGTGTTTTGTTTTTGAGTGTTGAACTGGGTTTTTAATGATATATATAGTACTGCTATTGTCAATGTAAATAATGGTGTTAAGAAAATTGTACCCATAGTCAAGCATTTGATTTTGGATCCAAAGAACTTGCCCACAACAACTTGCACCAGCAACATATTCTGCTTCAGTTGTAGAGTTGGCCACCATTGTTTGTTTCTTGCATTGCCAAGAGATGAGTCTGCAACCAAGAAATTGAGATCCACCAGTTGTGGATTTTCTGTCTAGAGTTGCACCAGCATAGTCACTATCAGAATAAGCCACCAATTCAAAAGATGATTCCCTTGGATACCAAAGACCCAACCTAGGTTGACCCTTGAGATATCTAAAGATTCTTTTGACTGCTGTGAAATGAGAGACTTTGGGATGTATTTGAAACCTTGCACATACACATACTGAGAACATGATATTTGGTCTTGATGATGTAAGGTACATCAAAGACCCAATCATTGATCTATAATTGTGCAAATCCACATCTTCTCCTTCAGCATCCTTGAGTAGTCCTTTTTCTGGATCCATTGGTGTACTTGCAACCTTAGAATCAGCAAACTGAAATTTCCTTAGGATCTCTGCTACATACTTATCTTGGCTGATAAATATGCCTTCTTTAGATTGTTTCACTTGGAGACCCAAAAAGAAAGTAAGTTCCCCCATGGAACTCATTTCAAACTTACTATGCATAAGTTTTTCAAATTCTACACACAAGTCTTGGTTTGTAGATCCAAAGATAATGTCATCAACATAAATCTGCACTAGCAAGATGTCTTTCTTTGTTCTTTTGATGAACAAAGTTGGATCAATCCTGCCTCTTTGGAATCCACTTTCTAGTAGAAAGCAAGCCAATGTTTCATACCATGCCCTAGGAGCTTGGTGTAGACCATAAAGAGCCTTGGTAACCTTATAAACCTTGTCTGGATATTATGCATCAATGAAGCCTGGAGGTTGAGAGACATACACTGGTTCTTCAATTTCACCATATAAAAATGCACTCTTAACATCCATTTGATAGACAGTGAAGCCTATGAATGAAGCATAGGCCAAGAATAGCCTAATTGCTTCAAGTCTTGCAACTGGAGCAAACACTTCTTCTTAATCTACCCCTTCTTCTTAAGTATATCCTTGGGCTACCAATCTTGCTTTGTTTTTGATCACTATACCCCTTTCATCTTTCTTGTTTCTGAACACCCATTTGGTTCCAATTGCCCTGTGTCCTTTGGGCAAATCAACCAATATCCAAACCTTCTGAATCTTGAATTGGAGAAGCTCTTCTTGCATTGCTTCAACCCAACTTGCATCATCTAAAGCTTTGTTTATGTTTTTGGGTTCAGCCTGAGATAGAAAACATGAAAACAGGCATATGTTGGCAATATCAAGATTCTTTTCTTCATAAATTAAGGAGATAAACCCTTCTTGGTCTGAAGTCAAGACTTGAGATAAACCAACTTGAGATCTTGTTCTAACACCAGAATCAATGCTACCAATCACATCATCAGTTGAGTGATCTTTGAGGATTCTTGTGTTATGTGTTGTAGGAACTTCATAGGTAAATGGAAGATTGCCAATCCCCACTTCTTCTGGTAAAGAATCATCTATTTGAACATTCAATGGCTCAGCAGTATCAATTTGTGAACTGGCAGTACCATCTGGTGAACTAGTAGTACCATTGTCATTTGTACTACTTTCTTGATTCTCTTGATTCTGAGTTCCATGATCATCTTCATTGCCTTCATTTGTTGTGTTTGAAGGTTCTTCTTGACTTGAAGATAGATCCATTCCTTTCCAAATTGGCATCTAGATGTAATCTTGATCTTTAGGAGTTTCAACATTTTCTTCAAAACCTGCATCATCATTAGTATTTGTACCTGAAACAGGCACATAATTCATAGATTCTGAAAGCCTATCAATATCAAACATCCAATCTGGTCCAATTCCTTTCACATTTGTTAGTTTCTCTTGAAACTCTATGTGAAGATTCTCTTCCACTAGCCTAGTTCAAGTATTGTACACTCTATAGGCCTTACTCTGCAAGGAATACCCTATCAAATAGCCTTCATCTGCTTTTCCATCAAACTTGCCTAAATGATCTTTGGTATTGAGAATAGTGACATGACAACCAAAAGGTCTCATAAAACTTAAAGATGGTGTTCTACTAAAGAAAAGTTCATAAGGTGTCTTTCTATGTGGCTTTATCACAAGAACCCTGTTTTGCACATAACAAGCAGTACCAACTGCTTCAGCCCAAAATGAAATAGGCAACTTAGAGTCTACTAACATAGTTCTAGCAGCCTCTATAAGTGTTTTATTCTTCCTTTCTGCTACTCCATTTTGCTGTGGGTTTCTAGCTACACTAAATTCTCTTTTTATCCCTTTTTCCTTGCAAAAGTCATCCATAACCCTATTCTTGAACTATGTCCCATTGTCACATCTAATGACTTTGAATTTCTTATCAGATTGGTTTTCTACCTCAGTGATATAAGATTTAAGAATCTCACTAGTTTCATGTTTAGATCTTAAAAAGAAAACCCAAGAAAATCTGCTATAGTCATCAGTAACAACAAGACAATATTTCTTTCCATTCAAGCTACTCACATTTGTAGGACCAAAAATATCCATATGTAGCATGTATAAAGCCTGAGAAATAGAGTTATGGGTCTTGGGCTTACAAGAAGCTCTATGTTGTTTGCCTTTTAGACAATCAACACAGGTTTGGTCATTTTGGAAAATCTTTTTGGGTAAACCTCTTACCAAATCATATTTTGCAATAGTGTTGATTGTTTTAAAGTTTACATGACGAAGTCTTCTATGCCAAAGCATAGATTCATCCAATGAGGCTTTTGCTACCAAACAAGTTAAACTCTCCTTAGGATCAATGTTCTTTAAATCAACACTGTACATATTGTTCCTTTTTGGGATTTTAAGAAGGATCTGACTCTCATCAGGCATTTTAAAATCATAAGAAAGAACCATACATTCATTGTCAGTAAATAGAACATTGTTCTTTTTGTCACACATTTGCGAGACACTAAGGAGATTAAACTGAAGTTCTTTCACAAAATACACATTTTCAAAATCTAATTTACTGGTTTTGATAGTACCTTTACCAGTGATCTTTCCTTTTATTCCTCCCCCAAAGGTAACATATCCTCCATCAAATGTTTTGAAGTCTGTGAGGAATGACATGTTGCCTGTCATGTGCCTTGAACATCCACTATCTACATATCCTTGATCACCAATATCAGATGAATGTTCCTGCACATGAATAAACATATTAGTTTCCTTGGGGTACCCAAGCCATGACAGACTTGGGTTTGCCTCTTGCATCAATGAAATCAAACCTTTTCAGGATTGTTGATGCACCTTTTGATTGGATTGGTTTCCAAATCCAACATGATGAGGACTTAAACAGCATTTTCCCTTTTTATCCATTTTGTGGTCTTTGGTCTATCAGTACCAATTTTGGCAGTACCATTTGGTCTACAGACTTGGTTAGCAGGACCTTTTGGTTTTGGTCTCCAAACTTGTGTTTTGACCACAGGTTTCTTTTGAATAGGACTATTCACAACTTTTGGTACATATTTGAAAGTGTTTCTTGTACCCTTATCAGTTGGTTTTGTAATAACAGGCTTATTTTGTCTAACAGTATGTTTAATTTTTGTGGTGTTAGACTTAACAAAACTTTTTCTGGGATGAGTAACATTTGTTTTAGACTTTTATTTACTCCCAGAAATCCAATTATTACAATAAGCATGAAGATGATTAAAGCTACCACAGTAATAACAAGCCTTATTGTACATAACAAAGTCATCACCTAGTTGTTGTGACTTAAGGTTGTTCCAATTTCTTTGGCTTCCTCTAGGTTTGTTATTACATTTTTCACAACTTTCAACTTTTTTCAAAACAGCTTTAGCCTTAGCCTTAATCTCTACTCTTTTAGGACTAATTGGTCCAACTTTGTTTCCTTTTATAGAAACAGTCTCATCTTCATCATCATCAGATACCCATTCTTCAATGATTAGAATATCTGATTTGTTATTAGTGAGCACCTTTTTTTTAGAGAGTGAGGCATTCTTAGCACTCTCAGAAGGTTCACTTTTCTCTACAGGTTTGGCCAATGGTTTGTTAATAAATTCATGTAAACCTGATTCTGCAAGATCAATACCTTGGGGACAAGGAATTCCTCTATAAGGAGGTGGACATTTATTGTATCCTATCCCAGATTTGATTCTTTTATTCATCTGATTTTCAACTATGCTTCTAGTGCAATCAGAAGCAATTTCCAATTTGGTAACAGTCAGTTCAATATTATCTCTAGCCAATGTCACTTTAGTACACTCAGTTCTTAACATTTCTATTTCTGAATCTTTCAAAAATATTTGTCTATTAAGAATAGCTTTTGCATCAGAAAAGGTAAGTTCATTTTCTCTAAAGTGAATGATTTGTTTTTCAAGTTTGGCCATACCACACTTATAATCGACTAAGTTTTGATGTGTTTTTCTTTGTTCTAATGTCAGTTCATCATAACATTTTCTTAAAGTTTGCAATTCTTCAAAAACTTCACATGTATTAGAACATTTAGAAATTTTTACCTCTGGATTGGAGAAAGCCATCAAAGCTAATTCATCTGAAGTAGACTCTTCTTCACCCATGAAACTCTAATCAAAACCCATGCCATCAATAGCAACCATTGCTTTGGGTTCAGCAATTTCCACTGCCTTACTCTTGCTCTCAAAGCTTCCTTTCTTCTCAAAGCTTCCTTTATTCCTGTTGTCAAACCCTCTACCCTTGTCATCCTGCTTTTTTGGTCTTCTACACTCTCTAGAGTAGTGACCCTTCATGTGGCAGTTGTAACACTCCACTTTGGACTTATCATACCCAGCAGGCTCATTTCCATTTATCATTATCTTCTTTCCAGTCCTCATCAGCAACTTCTTAGCCCTGATGCTCAGAAGTGAGAGTTGCCATTTTATGTCCATTTCTTCAAGATCATCTTCATGAATCTCTTGAAGATCTTCAAAAGTTAATATGGACCCATTATGTTGTGATGTCAGGAAGGCACACCCAATTGTTTCATCTAGAATGGTTTTGGTACTGCTGGAAGTACTGGCAGTACCAAAGTTTGTGTTGGCAGTACCTTCTTCTCTGCCATCTTTTTCTTCATCAACAACCTTTGAGGTACTTGGAGATGAAACAAAAGCCATATTTCCTGGGCTTGACCCAGTAGTCTTCTTCACTACATGCTCTACTATTTTGAAATTGTTGTAGAGATCATTGAGACTCATCTGATCAATATCTGGCTTGTTTTTCCAGACAATGACATGCATGGACCATTCAGAAGGTAAACTCCTAAGAAATTTGGAGTTTAAATCTTCTTGAGTTATCATCACTTCATGGATGGCTAACTGGCTTGAAAGCTTTTGAAGTCTATTGAACATGCTATCCAAAGACTCATTTGTTGTGGCTATGAAGTTTTCAAACTGCTGTTTGAGAAGTGTTTTCTGTGTTTTCTTGGTAGCATCATTACCACAAAACCTAGCCATAATAGGTTCAAAAAGGGTTTTGGCATCTTTGTATTTGTTAAAGATCAAAAGCTGATCATTTGGAATAGTCATCAGTAACATACTCCTGGCTTTTAGATCATTTCGCTTCTGAATTCTTTCTTCAGCACTTGATGGGTTTGTTTGTATTTTTGTTACAAGTGCATCGTTTACTGTGGTAGTGGTGATTGAGGGTTTAAATGAGTTGCCTTCTTCAATGATCTCCCAAAGTGCATAGTCTTGCTCTTGAAAGTATTGTTCTACCCTTACTCGCCACATATCAAACTCATTTTGCTTAGTTAATGGAAGTTTAGCTGCAACTTTTGTTTGAATATGTTCAACATCCATTGTTCTTTTAATTTGTAAATATCAGCCTAGCTCTTATACCACTTGTGGAAAGGATTGCGCAAACACTTGGGATGTGAATCTTAGTAACGTGTTTGAGATATTTATGTATGAATGTGTTTAGTATGCGGAATCTACTACAACACACTTAACAGAACACAAAGGTGGTGAGTTATGTAAACGTGAGTTTGTAATGAACAAAGAACACAACTTTAGTTAACACAAAACGATTCAATATTATTGATGAAATAATACGGATGATCTAACTATCACCGGGATTACAAAGTAATCTTGAATCTTAGATTGTAAAAGGATTTGTGAAATGAGTAACTAAGTTACTTGAGAGGTTGTTCAATTTTGGTTTATAGTTGAAGAGATGCATGCATGAGGTGGTGACTTAGGGAACCTTTTATACAATAAGGTACCCTAATTACAAGTTGTCAAGTGGTTGAATATAAAATGATACTTTGACTATTCTAGCCTACAATTAAATACAACTACCAATGTAACAACTCTGTAATATTCTTCTGTGAACCACAGAAGACTAAACTACTTCTACATAACGTATTACAATGTACGAAGACTAATAATTCAACTAAATATCTATTAAAAAATATCTATCAACTTGACATAAAGCTTGGCAGGACCTTTATCAACTAGCAGTACCTTCTACCCAGAAGGTACTGTTAGTACATCTTCATACTCTTCAAAATCAACTAGTAGGCTCTTTGACATATCTGGCAGGCTCTTTGACTTGAACATTTTATTCCCAACAAAGACTATGCTGCTAATGGCAATTCCCAAAGAACATCTGAGAAGGTTTCATGGCATGAATGATACCAAGGAAATCTAGGTGGCTATCAAGAAAAGATTTGGAGGGAATGCTAACTCCAAGAAGATGAAGAAGGCTGTTCTTAAACAGGAATTTGAAGCTTTTACTATATCCAGTTCAGAAGGGTTGGAAAAAGCTTATGATAGGTTTCAACATCTTCTATCACAATTGGAGGTTCATGGTGCAGCTGTTTCAGAAGAAGATGCAAACCAGAAGTTTCTTAGAGCATTACCAAAAGAATGGTCAAGTGTGATATTGACCATGAGGATGAATGGTGAAATTGACACCATGACTACTGATGCCCTGTACAACAACCTCAAGGTGTTTGAACAGGAAATCCAAAGAAAAGCATCTTCAAGTTCTACAAATGTTGCTTTTGTTTCTCAAGGCAAGAGCAACACTAACAAGGTTAAGTCTGGCAGCATTAATTCTAGTGGTTATGGAAATTCTCCTAGCAGCATGAGAAAAGAGAGAGATGTTTCAGTAGGCTTAGCTGATGAAGTAATTTACTCACTTCTTGCTAAGGAACCAGAAGATCAAGATTTCATCAGTGAGGATTTTGAATAGATCAATGATGTTGAAGTTAAAGAAATGGATATCAAATGGCAAATTGCCATGATTGCTTTCAGGGTTAAGAAGTTTTACAAGCAGACTGGAAGGAACATTAAGCTTGATGGGAAGTCACCAGTTGGATACAATAGAAGGACTATTGAGTGCTACAATTGTCACAAGCATGGTCACTTTGCTAGAGATTGCAAGGAACCAGCAACAACTGATAGGTGCAGAAAGAATGATTCTGACTCTAAAGATAAAGACAAGCTGGAGAAGAATCAGACGAGCTTGATGACATTGGAAGCTGGAGCAGTGAATTGGGATGAACACACACCTGCGGATGAAGAGCCAAACCATTCACTTATGGCTATTGGGTCCTATAATGAGGTATCTTTGTGCTCAAAATTATGCATTGATTCATATAATCATCTTAAAGCTTTATGTGATGAACAATTAACACAAATAGGTGATCAGGAAGCAAAAATTCTTTGTTAGGATTCGTCACACAGTTAAGGTGGTTAAACCTTTTGTACTTTGTGTGTATCATATATTGAGTGAATATGATTAAGTATGCGGAATCTACTTAATCACACTTAGAAGGTTATTATGATTATGGAAATGGAATAGATGTGTTTGTTATTGAACAAGGAACAATGAAAGATTTATCACCAAACGATTCAATATTATTAAGAATAATAATACGAGTGATCTTGAATTATCACTAGGGTTACAACCTTGAATCTTAAGTTTTTATGTTCTTGATATTGTTGTGTTTGTTCTAGTCTAACAGTTATGAAAGTTCTAAGTGTTTACAATATCAAAAATAACTTATCGACTTATGCACACATAATATCGAGACTAAGATCTTCTTTTATAGTCCAAGAAGATCTTTACATATTGCTTAAAGTCTAGCTGAACTACTTGTTAACTTATCTTGAGTGTGTTAGTACATAAGATACAACATGTATCTGTGTACACAACTTGTTAACTAAGCACATGGGGTAAGATATTATCTACCGTATATTGTTGACCAAAATACAAATAATATCTTTTCATACTTATCCACTTAGCAGCAGAATGTTAAACCTAGCAGCAGAATCATTTATCGCTAACAGCAGAATCAAATGTTCTAGCAGCAGGAACAAACATTAACAGCAGCAACCAAAAGCATTAGCAGCAGAATCACACTTAACGTATTTCTTTGAATAGAATACGATATTAAACTTCTTGAATATTTAATTTCCAACAATCCTCCCCTAAACATGTGAATCCATTTCAACATGTTTCTGAATTAAATTATGGATTGTGAAGATCTTTCAAACACTTCTGTTCTTCAAGATTGAATATCTTTCTCAGTAATTCATTTGATTTGTTCTTTGACTTTAACAATATCAACACATTGCTCCAATCTTGGACTAAAAGATGTTGCAATTTCCTTGGATGGAGGGATTATAAGAGGCAATGATGTTGTGTATCTTGGATGCTTGTTTCAACAAGTGAAATCATCTATCAGCATGCCTTTGCAAGTGATGAACAAACGTGGTAAACTGAAATTGAAACTTTTCTTCGTTTGACCTAGATAGAACTTTCTCCTTTGGAATGTCCTTTTTATTTTCAACCTCCATGTCATCATCTTGTATGCTCTTGTCTTTTCCTCCCTTACATTGGGTTTTTCTTCCTTTCTTGGGCTTTTATTTCCTCCCCTGAAGCAAATAAAATTTTATCCTCCCCTTGTTTGGAAGATCTCTCACCATCATCCCATCATTATCTGATCTACCAATGTGAACTTGTTTTTCAGACAATGTTGTACATGAAGCCATCAATTCCTTAAGAGTTTAAGTTACTGCCCTCATCACTTCTAGGTGTGTTAACTCCTATGAGAGGTGAATCAGTGGACATTTGACTCATGATCCATCAATGGATGGTTTTGTGAATCCTTTGAAAATCCTTTTAACAAACTTTTGCCTTAGCAGTATGTAATTGATTTTATTATGAAAAACCATACTGCTTTCAACCATTTTGAAGGAATTAAGTGTATAACAGACACTTAATCAAAATTTCGGTTTAATGCAACCTCTGGTTGTGTGAGAACCAATGTTTTCAGTTATCTTGATAACTGCCTGTGTAAAGATAAACCTATTCAAAAGGCTTTCTTGACAGGGTTTCCAGCTCATAGTAATAGTTGCCTCTAACACAAGTGTTAGATTCACTTTCACTACCTATTCTTTCTATCAGATGTCCTTAGACTTGCTCATTATACTTGAAAGTATAAAATGATAGAAAGTGAGTTGCATCAGTTACTATCTGACCGACTAAGTCATCAATTCAATGTGAAATTTCATAATTAGGTTTCAAGAAAGAAGTTTTAAGGAGTTTTAAATTCCCAAACTCAGTCCATCATAAACCTAACATGTAGCAACTAATATCTCAATTCTGCTGCTTCCATTAGACTTGAAACATCCTTTGTGTTCACATGTTCATACCTGAAATTGTTAGTCTAAAACCAAAAGAACAATGTACAAAGTACTTGTCTTGTATTAGAATAATCATAGGACTAACTGTATGAATAACACAAATTAAATTTGTAATAGCAGCACAAACTTTTGTAATAGCAGTAGTAACTTTTAAAGCTAGCAGCACAAACAAAAATTTATTGACAAAAACACAATGTTTAAAAATCATTGAGGATTAAGCATTCCAATACTTACTACCAAGTACTGAAACCTTCCAACATCAAAAGCTTTGGTTAGCAGATCTGCAAAATTAAATTCTGAAGCAATTTTAAGTACTTGAATTAATCTTTTCTCATTGCAGTCTCTTATAAAGTGATGTCTAATTTCAATGTGTTTTGTTTTAGAATGTTGCACTGGATTTTTAATAATACAAATTGTACTACTATTATCAATATGAATAACAGTGTTTAAGAAATTGAACCCATAGTCAAGGAGTTGGTTTTGAAGCCATAGAATTGACTACAGCAACTTGCAGCAGCTATATATTCAGCTTCAGTTGTTGAATTTGCCACACTTGTTTGCTTTTTACACTGCCATGAGATAAGTCTACACCCAAGGAATTGACATCCTCCAGTTGTTGACTTTCTGTCCAAGCTAGCACCAACATAATCACTATCCGAAAATGCTACCAAATCGAAAGGTGATTCTCTTGAATACCATAGACCCAACCTTGGTTGACCCTTGAGATATCTAAAAATTCTCTTGACTGTAGTTAAATGAGAAACCTTTGGAGTAACTTGAAATCTTGCACAAACACAAACAGGGAACATGATATCAGGTCTAGATGATGTAAGGTACATCAAAGATCCTATCATAGATCTGTAAGTGTGTACATCCACATTTTCTCCATCTTCATCTTTCAGAAGGTGCTTCTCAGAGTCCATTGGTGTGCTTGCCATTTTTGAATCGGCAAATTGAAATTTTCTAAGTATCTTTGCAACATACTTATCTTGAGAGATAAAGATTCCTTCATTTGATTGCTTAACTTGCAGACCCAAAAAGAATGTAAGTTCTACCATAGAACTCATCTGAAACTTATCATGCATAAGCTTCTCAAACTCTAAACACATCTCCTTCCTAGTAGATCCAAAGATAATGTCATCCACATACACCTGCACTAACAGAAGATCCTTCTTGTGCTGTTTGATGAAAAGTGTCTGATCAATCTTTCCTCTTTGAAATCCATTTTCTAATAAGTAGGAAGCTAGTGTTGCATACCAAGCTCTTGGTGCCTGATGAAGGCCATAGAGAGCTTTAACTACTCTGTACACTTTGTCTGGATGGTCAGGGTCAATGAAGCCTGGAGGTTGTGTAACATACACCTCTTCTTCAATTGTTCCATATAAAAATGCACTCTTGACATCCATTTGGTAAACTGTGAAGCCTAAAAATGAAGCATAAGCTAAGAAAAGCCTAATTTCCTCAATCCTTGCTACTGGAGCATAAACCTCATCATAGTCTATCCCTTCTTCTTGTGTGTACCCTTGGGCTACTAATCTAGCCTTATTTCGAATCACTATTCCCCTTTCATCCCTTTTATTCTTGAAAACCCATCTAGTGCCAATTACCTTTGCATTCCTAGGTAAATCAACTAGCACCCACACTTTCTGAATCTTTAACTGAAGAAGCTCCTCTTGCATAGCTTCTACCCAGCTTGAATCATCTAAGGCTTTCAGAATGGTCTTTGGTTCAGCTTGTGAGAGAAAACATACAAACAAGAAAGAGTTCAAAAACTCATGCTGCTTTGAAGCATAAAGGGCATCAAGAAGCCCTTGTTGGTCTGAAGACATCAATTGTTGTCTTGTCTTCACACCTGACTGTACATCTCCAATCACATTATCTAGGGATTGGACTTCGTGAATTCTTGTTTGTGGAGTAGAAGGAACTTGTTGATTTGATGGAAGATTGTTGAAATCCACCTCATTATCTGAGAATTCTGCTTCTTTCATTTCTGAAGGGCCAGCAGCAAAATCAGTTGGCCTAACAGCAGAATCAGTAAGCTTAGCAGCAGAATCGTCAGCAGAAACAGATACACTACCAGCAGCAACAGAAATGCTACCAGCAGAAACATTTTGTTGTTCCTGAGTTCCATCTTCTTTGCTTTCATCTTCAACACCTTCTTTAGCCTTGCCAGAAGAAGATTCATCAGTTGTTGAAGTTGATTCCACAATTGTACTTGACCATATTGGCATCCAAACATGATCTTGGTTTGTCTCCTTTTCTAACCTTGCCTCATCTGTTGCTTGTGAACCTGAAAATTCATTAGTTTCTGCAACAACAGGCACATAATTCATTGATTTGGTTAGAGATTCAAGATCAAATAGCCATTTTGGTCCTTGACCTTCTACATTGGATTTATCTTCTAAAAACTCCACATGTAGATTTTCTTCTACAATCATAGTTCTTTTGTTGTATACTCTAAATGCTTTACTATTGAGAGAATATCCAACAAAGAAACCTTCATCTGCTTTACCATCGAATTTTCCTAAATGGTCTAAGGTATTGAGAATTGTCACATGACATCCAAAAGGTCTAAGAAATCCTATTGCAGGAGTTCTACCTCTAAAAAGTTCATATGATGTCTTATTGTGAGGCTGTATAACTAAAACTCTATTTTGAACATAGCAAGCAGTGTTGACTGCTTCAGCCCAAAAAGTTATAGGTAGCTTAGAATCAGCTAACATTGTTCTAGCAGCTACAATTAGTGTTTTATTCTTTCTTTCAACTACTCCATTCTATTGTGGAGTTCTAGCAACACTAAATTCTCTCCTAATACCTTTTTGTTTGCAGAAATCATCCATAACTCTATTCTTAAACTGTGTCCCATTATCACATCTAATGACCTTCACTTTCTTGTCTACTTGGTTTTCTATCTGTGTAATGAATGTCTTAAGGATGCTTGTAGTCTCATCCTTGGTAGATAGAAAGAAAACCCATGTAAATCTAGTATAGTCATCAATTATAACAAGACAATATCTCTTATGCATTATACTACTTACTGAAACAGGTCCAAATAAGTCCATATGTAGCATAAACAATGATTGATTGATAGAGTTAAAAATCATGGGCTTACAAGTGGCTTTGTGTTGTTTGCCTTTAAGACAAGCAATGCATGTTTGATCATTTTCAAATCTTTTATGAGGTAAACCTCTTACCAAACCATTCTTAACAATTTTATTTATGGTTTTGAAGTTAGTATGACCAAGCCTTCTATGCCATTTCATTGATTCATCCAATGTGGCCTTTGCAACAAGACAAGTTAAATTCTTTTTAGGAACAATGTTCTTCATGTCTACACTGTACATATTGCCTTTTCTAGGAATTCTAAGAAGTACTTGACTTTCATCAGGCATCTTAAAATCAGGAGAAAGTACAAGACATTCAGTCTCACAGAAAAGAACATTGTTCTTTTTGTCACACATTTTTGAGACACTAAAAAGATTATAATTTAGCTCTTTTACATAGAACACATCTTCAAAATCTAAATTTCCAGTTTTAATGGTACCTTTACCGGAAATTTTGCCACCAACACCTCCTCCAAAGGTAACATAGCCTCCATCTATTGATTGAAAATCTGAGAGATAAGACTTGTTGCCTGTCATGTGCCTAGAACATCCACTATCTGAGTATCCTTGATCCTCTTGCTGATCATCTAAATGTTCCTGCACATAAATAAGAGTGTTAGTTTCTTTTGGGGATCCAAGCCATTACTGACTTGGATCTGCCTCTTGCATCAATGTAATTTAATATTTTAAGGACAGTTGATGCAACATTGGATTTAAGAATCCTACATGCTGAGGCCTTAACAGCATTTGCCCTGTTTCCCTTAGCAGCAGGAACTACATGCTTAGCAGCAAGAACTGCTAGCTTTGTAGTTGTTCCCTTTGGTATCTAAATTTTTTTGTGGACCACTGCTTTTGTTTGAATGGGCCTCAAAACAATCTTAGATGCATATTTGTGAAAAGTTTTTGCACCCTTAGCTGTTGGTTTTAGGTTAACAGTCATAGAAGGTCGAGCAGCAGGAATAATTAGTCTAGCAGCAGGAACCATTTGTCTACCAGCAGGATCAGTGTTTGAGATAGACTTGTTTGAGACTGTTTTGGGTTTTGTTCTATTAACACTAGAACTAGAGTGAAAGTAAGTTTTAGGTGTTTGCCTTTTGTGGTTCACTCTATTGTTTTCATACCCAGTTACCCAATGGTTGCAGAAAGCTGCAAGATGGTCAAAACTACCACATGTGTAACAAGCTTTGTTATAAAAAGCAAAGTCATCACCTAATTGGTTAGACTTGAGTTTGTTCCAATTCCTTTGGTTACCTCTGGGCTTGTTGGTGGTTCTATATTGTTCACAATATCTAACTGGTTGCCTAACATGCAAAATGTTTTATTTAGGCTTAGCAGTATTGTGTTTGACTATCTTAGGAATACTTGTTCCTACTTTCTTAACCACTTCAGGTTTAGACATAACCTGTTCTTCTTCATCACTATCAGTTGTGCAATCCTCAAAAACTATAGCATCTCCTTTCTTAACAAAGGACACCTTGTCCTGATAAAGTAAAGTTTTATCTAAACTTTCACTTCCTTTTTCTATCTTAGGACCCTCAGTAGACTTAGAACCATATTTCATTATTGGTTCTTGAAACTCAGCAAATCCTGTGTGTGCTAGGTCAACACCTGGAGGTGAATGAACACCTCTATATGGTGGAAGAACATATTTGTATCCTAAACCTGACTTAGCTTTATCAATTACTTGAGCTTCCCAAATCTTATTCATTCCTTCTGAGGCATGAGCTAAAGCATCTATAGTTATCTTAACATTTTCAGTTTTATTATTGGCTTCAGCTAACTGTTTACTTTGACCAGTAAGTAATTCATCTCTAAATGCTATTCCTTTTTTTAAAGCATTTAAGTCATCAGTAAACCTAGATTCATTATCTTGAAAGTGTGCAATTGGTTTCTCAAGCACACCTATAGCTCTTTTATGATTACTTACATTAGCTAAGGCAGTAATTAGTTCTTCTCGCCTATTATTATCTTTTCTTTTAAGTTCTTCATTATCTGTTAGGAATATAAATATTCAGATGAAGGCTCGGTCACCCCGAGCATCTATTTAGCATTTACATAGCTCGTAGTCTTATTAATATTTGTTTAGTACTATTAGTATTATTAGTATTATTAGTGTAGTTACATATATTTGTGGAGTGGGTCGGGGCTTTCCCCACTGTCAGCTCACTCCACAGCCCACTAGGGGCATAAGTATTAGGAACTATAAATAGCCCTCTCCACACAAGGAGAGGGTTGGAACTCTCATTTCACTTCAATCTAATTTTTCACATTTTGCTTTCAAGGTTTCCCTCTCTCTCTCTCTAACATCTCTCTAACTCATCCAAACATGGATCTAATCTTCCATGAACCAAGGCCACCCAAATCATACACATAATCAAGATTTTTATATTTTACAATTGGTATCAGAGCCATGGTTAGGTTCGGTTTGATTGTGTGATGGTTTCATTTTTTTTTGGTTCGAATCATTGAGTGGGTCTTGATTTGTGGTCTCAATGTCTCGCTGTCAATTTTTTGTTGCTTTATATGTTCGAATTGTGGCGATTGGTGGATGTTTTTTTCTTTCTCTTGTGGCAAATCTGTTCGTACAACAAATCTTATTCATTAATACTTACAAGTCTTGCGTGCCTTTTTTGTTTTTGTTTTGGTCTTAAATGAATTCGGGCTTTAGTTGTCCACTGATACAAACGTGTGACTTGTGGTATTCATTTGTGCTTAAATTCATTGATTTAACGGTGTGACTTGTGTTGATTGAGAAATGGTTGTCGTGACTGCTTTGGTCAAATTGATTGTATTGTAAACGAGTGGTTGGTTTTGTTCTTGGTTCACACTCATAGGTTTGTGTCCAGTTGGTTTGTTTTGCTGATTAATGGTGTGTCAAATGGTGATGTTCTTGGTTGCAAGTTTTGATGGGTGTTCTTAGTGGCGTTTTGTGGTTAAGATTGGATGTGATATGTTGCGACTTGTGTATAAGATTGGTGTAGGTTTGGCTGTTTTCCATTAAAGGAAAAAAGTACAACTTTTGTGAAAGTGACTTCTCCACAAAAGTGTTGCGTTTTGTATGGTCTATGCATAGAGTTTTGGTTTTTAACTAAAACCGGAATAAAGACGAAACTGAGATAGTGACAGTCTTGTCTGCTTGTATATGTTTTGTGTGGTTAGCTTTTTGTAGTTAGCGTTTTGTCTAATTACAAAGTTGCGGCTTGTTGAAAGATTGGTATGGCGTTTTGTCTCAAAACGTGTAGCGTTTTGTGTCCTAGTGTTTTGTCTCAGAACATGTAACGTTTTGTGGTTAACGTTTTTGGGGCTTGCGTTTTGTCCTGCTGATGAAGGTTGCATTTTGTGCCTACTCAAGACGAATTATCATACTATGAGAAAGGTGATGCTGCTAAAATTTTTGCATACCATGCGTTTTGTCTGTCACTCAGTCAAATCAGTTGATGACGTATAGTCTATACCCGGGTCATGGACCCGATTAGTAAATAATACTAATATTTAAGCCCACTACGCGTGGGGCGCTATGGCGCTAACTGGACTACCAGTTATACGGCTTGGGCCTACAAGGTCCAAGCCCAAAGTTATTTTCGGATTAGATATGGAGTATCTCCTAATTAAAGGGGATATATACCAAATATCCGAGGTCGGCGAATGCGCCGAGGAGTAGGGGACACGAAACCTACTAGGGTTTCATATGTATATAAAGGGCACCCAAGCCCTCGGTAAAGGTACGACTCACTAAAAACCCTAACTCTTCACTAAACCCTAAATTCGATTACTTACTCTCACGCCGGAGGATAATCGGGGGAGACAATCCCTCGATAAGCCTAACGGTGTTTGTTCTTTTTCTTAGTGCGCAGGTTCCATCAAGCATTAAGATCTGATTGGTACGAGAATAGGAGTCTTAACAAGGAACGCCCAACTTTTGTATCAACAAGTGGCGCCATCCGTGGGACCCTACACTAAGAATTTTACCAAAGAACTAGAATGACGAAACACGGAAGTCACAAGAGTCCGCATGGGAAGAAAGCGCATGATGACTCACTAGGGAAGAAGCATCAAATGGATGCGCCCCCTAAGCAGGCCCCTGGGACAACCAGCACGCCTAGAAGCTTAGGAGCGTATTCAGATCTGGTCTTTCCTACAGTGGAATCACTTACCAAAACTACCCCCGCTATTACAACAAGTACTAGCGCGGTAGAACTGGAGCGCACTCCTCTTACCATGCCAGAGGTGAACTTCACTGAACCTCCCAATGCGCCTATCCGAAACAAGGATCCTGCCTTGGAAACAGACTCCATCGCGCTAGAAGGAGTCACTTCCGAATTGGCGCCAAGCGACTTTGTATCTCAAAACTACGAAGCCTTGGCTGCGCTCATGCGAGAGGAGGCAAAGAAGAGGTCAAGCCAAAGTCTGCACGGCAGACTCAACTTCGACCCGGAGCATGAAGCGTCCCCAACGCGCTACCGAAAGGAAAGACGCGAGAAGGATAGCCGCAAACAACCAGTGTTTACCAGGATTGGAAGGAGGATTATGGATGATGAAGCAGCCGATCTTCAACATCTGGAGGAGCCTGAAGAGGGGGAGCGGCGCGCCAATGTCCACGCTAGGCTTGGCAGTCGCAGGATCCAAGATAGGCTTGGGCGACGATGCTCCCCAAGTGAAAGCCCCTCAAGCTCTGATTCTGAGGATAGTCGGCGCAAGCGCCGCAGAGGAGCAAGCTCAGACTCTGATGATAGTCGACGCAAGCGTTACAAAAGAGTTCGCTCATCTTCAAGAGATTCCTCGGACAGCGAGACTGGACACTGGAAATCAAGAGGAAAATACCGCGACCAGGAAGACGAAGACATGTCCCTTCCCTGGCGTCGCCAAAAGGTTGATGCGTTTACTAGGCGCATCAGCGATTTTTCGGAGAATAAGAAAAGGCGCATGCCTGCTAACGTCAAAACATATGATGGAACAGGTGATCCTGATGATCACCTAAAAATTTTCGAATCAGCGGCCACTATCGAAAATTGGCCACAACCTGTGTGGTGCCATATGTTCAACTCTACATTAGTAGGGAATGCGCGCAACTGGTTTAGCAAGCTTCCACGTAGAAGCATCGATGGGTTTAAGGAGTTGCGCAAGGCGTTTCGCTTAAACTTTACTCAAAGGAAGAAGTGCGCCAAAAACCCTGTCGAACTCGCTAGGGTTAAACAGCGACAAGGGGAACCCACAAGTGCTTTCATGGAACGCTTTAAGGACGAATGCATGAAAGTCAAGGCGTGTCCAGAGATACTAAAAATATCGGGTTTTATGAATGCAATCAATAACCCAGATTTGAGAAAAAAGTTAAACGATAAGGTTCCCTTAACTTTCGACGAACTCATGAAGCGCACGAGGTCTTTCGTCCAAGGAGAAGAAGCCGCTGCGGATAGCAAGAAAGGCTATTCGAACCATAGGCCACAAGAAGAGTCAAGGAGACAATCTAATGACCAGAGCGGCAATCGTAATAGGAGTTATCGCACTCAAGGCGGTGGAAGGGGAAACGACAAGTACACCCCATTAACAAAAACTCCAAAGGAAATATTCGCGACGGAAGGGGCTAACTTCCCGAAACCACCACCAATGCGCACCCCAGAGGATCGGCGCACAGGGAATGGCTATTGCGAATACCATGGACAGAAAGGCCACACAACCAACGAGTGCGTCCAACTGCGCCAATTGATCGACAAATTGGTAAAGGAAGGAAAGATGGACCACCTCGTAAAAAACATCAGAGAAGGGAAAGACAAACCAAAACCAGGGGCCAAGAAAGAGACATCAAAAGAAAAGGCAGATATCATCTACATGATATAGCCATGGCAGCGTACGACAAGATAGAAAGTTAGTCAACGTTTTTCTAAAGGAAATGAAATTTCTTTCCCCTCCCTGACTGCGAACAACGCAGTAGTGGATCCACTTACCATTGAAATACATACGGGGGGTCACGACATCCGTCGCATGTATGTAGATGGAGGTGCATCCGCTGATATCATATATGAACACTGTTTCAAGAAGCTGCGACCTGAGATACAGAGTCAATTGATCCCAGCCACAACGTCGCTCACTGGCTTCACAGGGGAGAAGATATGGCCCATGGGGCAATTACGTCTATTTGTAGAAGTGGGTGACAAACCACACTCTACAGTCACCTGGATGAACTTCATGGTAATCAGATCCCCCTCTCCATACAACGGCATTATCGGGAGACCTGGTATATCATCTATCCGCGCCGTGCCATCCACAGCGCACGGAATGCTCAAGTTCCCAGTGGAAGGAGGCATTGTCACTCTTTACAATACCACCATACCACCCAAAGAATCCAACGCAGTGACAAATGACGTAGGCGTTGTTCCAGAACAGCGCGCCACCAAAGTCCCAAACCTAAAGGTCGCCATTCACCCTGACTACCTGGACCAACAGGTATCTATTGGCGGGTCTCTGACTGACAAAGGCAAATCAGCTATATGCGCACTCCTGCAAAATAACTTAGATATTTTTGCATGGGAACCAAAGCATATGACAGGAGTGCCACGCTCCATCACGGAACACAAACTGCAAATCCGACAAGGATATCCTCCAATACGACAGAAAAAGCGCGGACAAGCTCCAGACCGTGCAAAAGCCATCCTGAAAGAAGTACACAAACTAGTAGACGCAGGCATCATGCGGGAAGTCTACTACCATGACTGGCTCTCTAACCCAGTAATGGTAAAGAAGAGCGATGGCAGTTGGAGAATGTGCGTAGACTTCACAGACCTCAACAAAGCATGTCCACAGGACTGCTACCCGCTACCGGAGATAGACTGGAAGATCGAATCTCTGTGCGGATATCCCTTCAAATGCTTCCTGGACGCATACAAGGGATACCACCAAATTCAAATGGCGGAGGAAGATGAAGAAAAAACGGCCTTCCACACAAGTCAAGGGGTCTACTGCTATACAAAGATGCTCTTTGACCTAAAGAACGCAGGAGCAACATACCAACGATTGGTAGACACCGCGTTCGAGAAACATGTAGGCCGCAACCTGGAAGTATACGTCGATGATCTCGTCATCAAAAGCCATACTGAGGAAGAACTAGTGCGCGACATGGAGGAAACGTTCAAAACACTGAGGAGAATCAACATGAAATTGAACCCCAAGAAGTGTACATTTGGCGCTACAGAAGGCATGTTTCTCGGGTATCTGATAGAACCCGATGGGATCAAGCCTTGCCCAGAAAAGACCCAAGCAGTCATTGACCTTCCCTCACCGCGCACACTGAAGGAGGTTCAGTCACTAAACGGCAAGCTAGCCGGACTGAACCGATTCTTATCCAAATCAGCGGACAAGTCACTTCCCCTATTCAAAACACTCAAGAAGTGCACAAAAAAGGGAGACTTCAGGTGGACCGCGGAAGCAGAAGAAGCCTTCCAACAGCTCAAACAACACATAGCAGCACTCCCAAAGCTTGTCGCGCCCCGACCAGGGGAAGAGCTGATCATGTACCTATCTGCGTCCAGACACCCATCTATTTTGTTAGTAAGGCGCTCAAGAAGACAGAGATTAACTACACTGCAATGGAAAAGTTGGTCCTAGCCTTAGTGTTTGCAGCGAAAAGACTGCGCAGGTATTTCCAGGCGCACCCAATAGCTGTTATCACAGACCAACCCATCAAACAAGTTATCTCGAGACCCGACGCATCGGGACGCCTACAAAAATGGAGTGTGTTACTGGGTGAGCATAACATATCATACAGACCGCGCACTGCAATCAAAGGGCAGATATTGGCCGACTTCATCATTGAGAAGCCAGATACTGACACTACACCTGCGACAAGCAAGGAGGAACTTCAAGAACCATGGATTCTATTCACTGATGGATCCTCATGCGTAGATGGATCAGGAGGTGGTCTTATTCTCACTAACCCAGAAGGAGCTGAATTCACATATGCTCTGCGCTTTGAATTCACAGCCACGAACAACGAGGCAGAATACGAAGCACTCCTGGCTGGGTTACGTATCGCAATTCAAATGGGTGCACGCAACCTAGAAGCGAACGTCGATTCACGGCTAGTTGCTAACCACGTGTTAGGCGAGTATGTAGCAAAGGAGGAACACATGATCCAATACCTCGAAAAAACCAAATCTCTGATCCAGAACTTCGATAGGTTTACCATCAAGCAGGTTCCCAGGGGTGAAAACAGGAAAGCAGATGCGCTGAGCAAGATCGCATCCACCAGTTTTGCACATTTATCAAAACAAGTATTGGTGGAAACCTTGAAAAATAAGTCAATTGAAGAGATGGAAATATCTACAGTCATAGAAGAAGAAGGCCCTACGTGGATGACACCGATCATTGACTTCATTAGCAAGGGCAAACTCCCCCAAGAACAGAAGGAAGCTCGAAGAATCCGGCGCACAGCGCAGCGATTCGAGCTTAGAGATGACGTCTTATATAGACGCTCATTCCTACAACCATGGCTTAGGTGCGTTGGACCTCTCCAGGCAGACTATGTACTTCGAGAAATCCACGCAGGCTCATGCAGCATGCACTCAGGACCACGGTCCATTGTAGCGCGCGCCCTAAGGTCTGGATACTATTGGTCAACTATGCACCGTGACGCGCGAGATTTGGTACGGAGGTACAGTGAACTAACGCCTATTACATCGCCATGGCCATTCTACAAATGGGGTATCGACATCGCTGGACCTTTCCCTATTGCCGCAGGTGGATTGAAATTCCTTATTGTGGCAATAGACTACTTTACTAAGTGGATCGAAGCAAAGGCAGTAGCGACCATAACAGGTAACCAGATAAAACGATTCGTGTGGGACAACATAGTATGTCGCTTTGGATTACCTGGTGAAATTATCTCAGATAACGGAAAACAATTCCGTGATAACCCGTTCAAAGATTGGTGCGAACAGCTGAACATCACGCAACACTTTGCATCAGTAACTCATCCACAAACCAATGGTCTAGTTGAACGCGCAAATAGAAGCCTAGGTGAAGGAATCAAAGCGCGCCTGGACAGACACAAAGGAAGATGGGTAGAAGAACTATCACATGTTCTCTGGGCACACCGAACAACCATCAAGGTTAGCAACGGGGACACTCCCTTCTCTTTGGTCTACGGGACAGAAGCTGTAATACCAGCTGAAATTGGAATGCCAACCATCTGCACTGCGGAAGTTAACGCGGCAACCAACGATGATGAGCGGCGAATAGACTTAGATCTGTTGGAAGAGCGACGTGAACGCGCAGCAATACGCGAAGAGAAAACCAAGTCAAGAATGAAAGGATACTATGATGCCAAAGTACGCAGCACCTCATTCAGACCAGGTGACTTCGTATACCGCGAAAACGACTCAAGCCGCGCAGAAGACACTGGTAAGCTAGGACCAAAATGGGAAGGACCTTACGAGGTCATAGAAGCACTTGGCAATGGAGCGTACAAGCTACGCGACAAGGACGGACATGAGCTACAGCGAACGTGGAACGTCCGCAACCTTAAGCAGTGCTATCTTTAAAGCAGGCTACGGCCCAACATGGACACTCACGCACTTTAGACAGTGCCCCCAATAAAGATCCATGTAATTTTATTTTTTTTAAGAATTATCTAGATAAGTATTCTCTTTTTAAAACTTGCAAGTATTAATAAAACGTTATGGTTTCTAGCTAACTCCATAACACATTTAACTCTATTGTTTGCATCTTTCATTATCGTGTTTCAATATTGTTATAAACTTGCCTACATGGCGTGCATGCACACACTAAGACCCACGATGGCAGATAGGATGAGTAAACCTAATAAACAACTCGTTGAGTAAGAGGGTTGCAAACCCATCAACTTTGGATCACGAATCCTTGTTAAACACCTTGCGCTCAAGACGTTGGCGCAAGTTCCTTACGCATCCCACGACGGATGCGCACTAGGGCACACTGTGCGCGTTTAACAATTCCGGAAATCAAGACCCTTGATTCCTTAAAGTACAATACGACAAGTAAACTTACAAAAATACATAGACGACTATGATTCTCTCCTTTTCATTAAGTGGGAAAAATTTAATACACGACTACGGTCCCTATTTAAGAAAATTCATACATAATGATAATTTTTCTTTTCTAAGTATGCTTAGATACTTAAAGATATATTCACACAAGGATATATAAGAACTACGAGTTCAAAAGCGCAAATATTTGGAAGTTGTAGAAACACCAAGTACAACAGCAAAATTCCAATATATAGAAATACGTTTATACAAAAGACTTGTACAAAAAAGCTAAATCCTATATGCACGCCTTAGCTGGCTAGAGCCCCCACTCATAGCCGCTTCCTTCGCATCCTCGAGCCGCTTTAACAACCCTGCATCATCAAGGGAAACAGTGGCCACGGAAACAGGCACACCGTCGGATCTAGGCTGATGCGCAGCGCCTATGCCGCACAGAATGGCCTTCCCTTTCACGCCTCTCTTTCTTGCGACCCTGGAAACATGAGCATTTAGCGACCTTTGCAAAGAAATCTCTTTCTCAATGCGGAAAGGATTCAGAATGTCACGAGGCTGAGCAAAAATGGGTACCTTCAACTGCGCTACATCAGGCTTCAAGTAGAAGTCCACTTGCTGATCTGCACCATCCTGCAGATTCCTGGGAAGAGTGAGCCCCCCATGATCACGCTGATAGGCTGATCCTGATCACGCTCCAAACGAGCGATATGCGGAAGCTCAAGCTTTTTTAACTCTTCCATAGCAGCAACAAGCTCAGCTCGGGCATCCGCCTTGTACCCAGGGACCTCCGCAAGCGGCACGGTCAACAACTTGGCCTTAGCAAGTTTGTTTGCGGCCAAGGTCTCACCATGTGCAATAGCGCACTCCACAACCTTGCCAAAGGATGTGGTGACCTCGGGATGCTCCAGCGTACACATGGCGGCCAGGCGAAGACCATGACTGATCAACCACCTACGAAATAACACAAGTGTTAATAAGGGTCTCAAATATACACAAGTTATAAAGAGATAGAAGCGGCATGTACCTGCGCTCAGCTACGGACTGAACCATATGAGGGTATAGCTCCTCATCATATTCGATGCTGAGCTTGCGGAGCTTCTCTTCTTGCATCTTCAGCGCAAGCTCCACACGGCTACAGAACTCTTCAATGTTGGCAAAGTGCTTGCTCCTATTCTGTTGCAAGTACTTCAGCGCCCATAAAGAATTACGCTTCTGAAGGTCCGCAACAGCACGCTCCTGCTCTAGCTCAGCCATCACCAAGAGCTTCCCCTCCGCCAACCTTTGCGCAGACGCTTCTGCGCGCTCCAGTTTAGCCTTGGAGCTCAGCTGCTCAGCTTTAGAGCTTGCTAAATCAGCCTGCACAGACGCTAACTGCGCCTGCAGTCGGGAAACCTCCTCAGACTGGCACAACCTGGCTTGCGCCACCAACTCGACTGACGAACAGCGATGGAGGCCAGCTCCTCCATCGTAGAGTCAAACGGACTTGACCCCTCTCCAATACCCCTTGGTGAAGGCACACTAAAGGGACTCACCTTGGGGGGCGCACTCCCATCTGTGACGCCAGCGTCCTCCACAGGCTGCTTACTGCACGAAAGATCAAGAAGCAAGGTTAGCGCACGAATAACGGTCAAGTATACGCAAAATCCTAAGGGATTGCTAAAAAATACTTACATGGGGGGAGGAGACGAAGACACGTCCTTCTCAATCTCAGGCATGGACGTACTCCCACCAGACTTCTCAGCATCCACACTGAGGACACGAAGAATCAAAGTTAGAATAAAGTATAACTTGACAAAAGTTCATAACTAATAATTGAGATACTTACTTCATCTGCACTTCGGTAAAAGATGGGCTCTCCTCAGCCTCAGGTCGCGGCCTCTTGGAAGGCCCTTCGCCATCACCACCACGCACTCTCTTGCGCGTCAGTAGGGAGCGCTCCTCCATTTCACTGTCAGTCTCCTCTAAATCGATCAGCGTCTCATTGGGAAGAGGCTGCGCAATGTCAGGGACCTCCTGCACAAGAGGAGCCACCCCCTGCAGCGGCACAGCTACCACCACATCAGGAGAACCCTCAGACTCTGGAATAACCAAGTCCACGACGCGCCCTGCCGTCCTCTCCAGAATGGTCATCTCTCCATCCCCCAAGGAGGACGCCCCACTGCTACGGAACGCGGTGTCTCCAAGTTAACAACCGCAAACAGATCCATCTCTGCATACAAAGTAGACAAAAAGAAGCAAGTTACATAAAGTATGGAAACAAAGAAATGCTTACATTAATACCGACAGTAAGACGACAGAAGGAGCACCCACCCGTGCCATCCGCATCCAAGAATGTGGGAACCTCTGTCTCATGCTCAAAGTAGTTGCGACTGATGCCCATATGCACCAGGAATGCTTCCGGATATGGCTTGATGGGAAGGCGGTTCTCATCAATGATCGCCGCATGATCCGCGTTATACCACGTCTCGGGGGGGGGGGGGGGGGCTCATCCTTGGGCAGATTGGCACGGGTGTAAAATGGAAAATTGTAAGGAAAGACGGCGACGTCAACCCAAAAGAATTTCTCCCTCCAGTCTGCGAGTTTATCTACCTTCTTCACATAGCATTGTAACTTGCCTACGCGCTTAGAGAAGGTAACCCACCCATTTGACCACGTCGCGTGATAAAACGCGCGAAATAATTAGAGGATCGGATGAATCGCTAACAAGCGACAGTTCACCTCAAAATTGGCAATCTTCCCAGCACCAATACAATGCAACTGGGAGATGTGGAGTTCGTAATAATTAAGTATATCACTTAATAGCACGGATATGGGTACTCGATGATTCGCCCACTCGAAAAAGCGCGTATATAACCCCACCTTCCCTACGGGGAAATCCGCGATGGTGTCATTGGGACCTGGTACCTCTGGGTGCAGACCCAAGGGGATAAAATAATCCGAGGTGAACTGATTTAGTTCATCTTCGGTTATATTAGAAGTGAAATCATGAAGTTGCGCCACCATTTTGTGTTTCAGACTGTGCGCACGCGCTATTACCTTCGAATTATCGTTTTTTGATAGCAGAGTTGAAGATGTAAAAATGGTGGAAATATGCTTTTTTAACTGTGGATATCACAGTAAAGGGAGGCGGTAGTTTATATAGCTTTCCCATCCACCACAGATGACTGACACGTGTATCCCACTAACTCAAATCGTGTGGCTGGGAGCTGAAACAGTACAGGACAAGTGGATAGCATCCCCACTTCCCAAGGTACCCGAATTGCACTTTTTTGGACTAGATACATCATACGTGCGTTTTTGGCGGTACATTTTTGAAATCTTCCCGCGTACGCGTAGGGAATAATTTTGACACGACTTTAGTCTAGCATCCGCATGTTTTACCCTGCGCATACTAGACTGGGGGGACATGATGACGTATAGTCTATACCCGGGTCATGGACCCGATTAGTAAATAATACTAATATTTAAGCCCACTACGCGTGGGGCGCTATGGCGCTAACTGGACTACCAGTTATACGGCTTGGGCCTACAAGGTCCAAGCCCAAAGTTATTTTCGGATTAGATATGGAGTATCTTCTAATTAAAGGGGATATATACCAAATATCCGAGGTCGGCGAATGCGCCGAGGAGTAGGGGACACGAAACCTACTAGGGTTTCATATGTATATAAAGGGCACCCAAGCCCTCGGTAAAGGTATGACTCACTAAAAACCCTAACTCTTCACTAAACCCTAAATTTGATTACCTACTCTCATGTCGGAGGATAATCGGGGGAGACAATCCCTCGATAAGCCTAACAGTGTTTGTTCTTTTTCTTAGTGCGCAGGTTCCATCAAGCATTAAGATCTGATTGGTACGAGAATAGGAGTCTTAACAAGGAACGCCCAACTTTTGTATCAACATCAGTCAACAGTCAAACGGTCATATTTGGTCAACGAGGCACCTAATATCAAAATGAAAGAATAGAATGAAGATGAAGATGAACAGACTATTATGACCACTAAACCAAAATTAACCACAGACTCGTTGAACCTCAGTCTACAACTTCATCGATCCAAGAAAACTTCATAAAACAAAATGACATCTCCAACAACAAATCCAACACTTCATAGCCCCATCATCATCACTATCTAACTACATCATACCTTCGACAAGAGAAATGAAAAAGGCATATCAATCTCAGATTGTTCAACTTTTATCTTCACTAATCTTTTATAGATCTTTTTTGTTGAACATTAATCATCATAGATCGAACAATTTGTGTTAATATCCGAATACATATAAAGAATGACCAAGACTCATGTCTCAATCATTCTTTCCTTTCGGTTACAAACAAACGAATTCACAACAAAAATTAACACCTACCCGAGACCTTTAATGATCTTGTTTCCGTATAAAGATCTTGAAGCCAAAACTGATTTGTGTTATATCCGTGGTTCGGTTTGATTTTTTATTTGATTTAGGATTGGAGATATGATAAAGGAGATGGATATAAAATCAGTAATGTGATGATTTTTTTAAGAAGGCAGATGGGTGTGATGAGTGAAATGGTGAAATAAGGAGGCGGATTAATTTGGGATTAGGGTGAGTGTTAAATACACTAGTTATTAGGGTTAACCAATAGTTGGACGTTTCACTTGTACTCTTGGGCTGGTGTGTTGATTGGATATATCTCATGTGGGCTTATGGTATATACATATAATGTTGGGTTATTGGATGTGGGCTTTATGTTAGCTGCCAAGCCATTAACTGCCAAATAGATACATTGAATGAAAAACTCACCAAGGAGTCGTATGAATTTTTGTTGTGACACAAGAATTTTAGGTTGTTGTGGGTCTCATATTGTATTGGTGAGTCTCTAACTGTTTTGGTGATAAAAGAATGGTGTGATCTACGACATTTTACGAGGAATCACACGTCTAGGCTAGTATTTGGGTTTATGATTATCAACGTAGTTTCAGAGGTGTGGATTTGTCAGCATTGTTCTATTAGTTCCTACGACTTGAGTGAGCCTGCAATTTGATCTTTGCAATTTGAGTTATAGCTGACAAATAACAATTTGTTTAAAGTGCGATTTGTCAAGTTGCGTTTTGACTTGTTGCGACTTGACTAATAGCAATCTGACCAGTTGCGATTTGATGTTGCGAGTTGACACTTGCGATTTGACTAATTGTGATTTGGTTGATTGCAATCTGACTTGTTGCAAGTTGACAACCTGTGACTTGACTTGTTGCGATCTGATCAAGTTGTGTTTTGACTTTCTTGACTTGAATTTTAAAGATTAGTATTGCAATTCACTCTTAGTTGTTCTTGTTGATTTTAAGGTTTATCTTGTAGGTTTTAGAAAATCCCACGAAAGATTCGATTTCTCGGTTTAAATCTCAAGAGCTGTAAAATCCCGTGAAATTAATTTTGGACAAATAGGCTGGTCTTGGATTTAGACTTAATAAAACTTACGGGGTGTGACCAATTTTTCGGGATAAGTTTGTGCTTCGAGATCGGCAGGAACTGGGAAATTATGGTGACTTGGTTGGTTTGTTAATTCACGGGTTGGTGTACTTAGTGTCACAAACATCTCGGGGTGGATGGATGCATGATGTTTGATGACCCTTGCTCGAGCGTATTTAAGGTGATTAGAATTGGATGTTCAAGAAGTGGATATATACAATAAAGGATGGAAGGTTGGGTATATATATATCACTACCTATATTTAAAGGAGTTACGTTGTTGTGCTCAATATAGGTTCTAAATCACAAATTTAGTGCAAGTATAAGTCGCGAACTTGTCCTTTATCAAGCTTCATCAAGTGATTGTTGTTTCTCAAGCTTCTAATGGGATTGTAGTACAAGATCTTCTCAAGAGGTGGTCAGACTTAAAGACGGGAGGTGGTTTGTTCAGAGACTTGCTTTAACCTGTTACACATTCTATAGCTAATCATATTTCATCAAGCGGTTTTGGCATATTATGAGCTTCAGGGAATTTTTAATCTGCTAAACCATTGATGAGGTGACAAACAAGGGGTTACTACAAGAGAGTCTTAATCACCATCTTTGTTGCAGTAGTTTTATTTGTCTCTTTCCATGTATTGTGCCTGAAAAATTCACAAGCATCACGGACTCTCAACTTTGGCAAAAAGGTCATTCCATGCCCTTTTTGAGGGGGAGAATTAGCGCGTGATCTTAGCGGTTCCAGTTACAGCGGGTTAGATCGTATCGTTTCAGTCTCCAGCGGTTTGTATCTTAGCAGTTTCGGTTACAGCGGGTCAGATCGCAACGATTCGGGATTCAGTGGTTCAGTATCCAGAGGTTGGAATATTAGTGGTTCCAGTTTCAGTGGTTTAGCTTTCAGCGGTTTGGGGCTTAGCTATTTGCCTAAGACTTCAGCGGTCTGATACTTACTGTTGTGCAGTTTGTTCTTGAATTTATTTCTCGGTTAAATCTCAAGAACTGTAAAATCCTGTACACAGTACAACAACTATTCCATGCACTGCACCTGATATCATCCAAGCAGCTGGGTCAGACAGCTATGTTTGATAGGACTGACTATGAGTCATGGGCACTGCTAAGAATTAGCACATGTTTCTTCTCCCTTTGACTATTTAACCGCACAAAATGATCACGAAGTTAATTTGGTATTCCTTGCTTGAGAGTGAGGTTGGATTTCACGAAAGAGTCTACCTATTTTATCTTGAAATCGGGGATGGTTGGATGCATGATTTCAATGATAACTTTCTCGTGCTTAAAATGTAAGTTGAAGTCTTGGGTTATCTAGTTTCCAGAAGTCGGGGTGGATGGTTGAAGACCTGGTTAACTATCACTTAAAGGAGATACATTGTAGTACTCAGTGTCACACGTTGAAGACGTTGTGGATAATCGCAAGAGGTGATGAAAGTCTCATACTCTGTCAAGATAAAATTTTATAGAATTAATACCGTTCTTCCAACAACAATGCAAGCTTAGGTAACAAATTTGAGTAATTCTACTTCATTTGCAAGATTGGTATATCGGGTTTCCGTCGTCAAGTGGTCACAAATAGTTGTTTGTGTACGAGGTTGTTTAGTTGGACAAAGGTTTTAAAATTTGTGATGTGATCTGTAATTCTCCCAAGATATTCTTAACCCAAACTGATGCTCACCAAAATCAAATCAGTCATGCCACATTCAATTTGTTCCTGTCTCACGGTTTCTTCTTGGTTCTGTAAAATCCCGCGAAAGAACTTATTTCTCGGTTTAAATCATAGATTTGTAAAATCCCGTGATGATAGACTATGCACTCTTAACCATGATCGGGTTAAAACCATTATCAAAGTTCAGCTATAACTTCACAAATGGCTGGATCGGGGCATTTAATTGACAAGATGTGACTACGGGGATAGTTCAGTATTATTTATTTGAGGCTGAAGTAAAATTTCATGGGTGTGTGTACTTAGTATCTGAAGATATCGGGGAGGTTGAATGAAGATTCTTCGAGATCCTTGTTCGAGCTTTCAACATTTACAATGACGAGGACTTGGATACCTAGTTATTTTTTCTTTCTCTCCATTGCAAAATAACTATCACTTTAAGGAGTCACGTTGTAGTGCTCAGTGTCACACGAAGTTGTGGATATCCAAGAGGTGATGTACGTCTTATACTTGATGGTTGGTTGGTTGAAGAGTATAGAGTACTTAGGGATTCGATGTAGCACGAAGTCTCTACACCGCTCTTTGTCACGCATTAGTACAAGTTTAAGTCACAAGTTCGGGTTATATTACTTCAGTATCAAGTTCGTCATATTGGGTTTTCTACATCAGTGGTCACGACATCAAGCCGACAAAATGATAATGGGGTTAGTAACGAGTTAGATGAGAGAAGTAGTAAAGAGAGAGATTATGACGTCTGTACACATCAGTGCAGGCCTCGCTCTTCATCATAATGACGTCTGTACACATCAGTGCAGGCCTCGCTCTTCATCATGATGACGTCTATACACATCAGTGCAGGCCTCGCTCTTGATCATAATGACGTCTGTACACTTCAGTGCAGGCCTCGCTCTTCATTGGCAATGGCGTCTGCTGACATCTCTTCAGGCCCCGTTCATCAAAGAAAAGAAAAGTGTACGCTTGAGTGCACTTTATCTTCGGAAGAAGAGGAATCTTCTTATTTATGGCCATCTCATCAACAAGTTTCATGCTCTTTCCGTGCTCATTCAGTCTTCAAGTGGATCGACGCATATTGGAGTATATTCTTATTCACTTATTCAACCAAAAATTACAGTTGACAGGGATATGCAATTTTTGAGGGGGGGGGAAAGGGTGAATAAACAACATGTCAATCTTCAAGAACCGTCAAGTGGAGCAACTTGCCGTTGATGCTATTCGTATTCACTCGTTCAATCATCAAAAATTGCAGTTGGCAGGCATATGCAATTTTTGAGGGGGGGGGGGAAAGGGTGAATAACCTACATGTTGATTGATGATTAAGAAATGGTCATACGACTCCTGAATACGTTAGTTCAGGAGTCGTGCAAACCATGCTTCTTTAACACTACATCTTCCTCCGTCTATCAAGGTGTTGAAGAACATGGTCATGGAATGCTAATCGACATCGTCTCACGGGCTGGTACAATCAGTATCAAAGGGTTTCTAGTCAATGCTTCATGTACACGTCATTACGTTGCATGTACACATCATGATGATGATTCTGATTAATCGTAACCATCATGGGGGAGAGAAATGTGTACACCAAAGACGCACAACAGGTTCACGTGATCGGGCTTAATCATTTATTCCGGTGTTGATAACCGCAGAGATGATCAGTGGTTCAACTTGTTACCTTGGTATTAACGTTTCACTGTTACATCATGGGCTGATTAATCGTAACCATCAGGGGAGAGAGAATGTGTACATCAAGGACGCACAACAGGTTCACGTGATCAGGGCTTAATATCCAAGGATGGATACATACTATAGATGATCAGTGGTTCAACTTGTTACTTTGGTGTTATACTAAAGACTGAAGAAGGTCGAGTCGTCAATCTATTCTACATTCTCTGTTGTGTGTTATCATCTCATGTGTATGCTGCGGGCTGATGGGTTATATGTAAGGTTACTGGAAGGCGTTTGGTGAGATGAAGATGGTTGGTATTCTGTTCCTCTATATTGGGCAATCTTGAAGAAGGTCGAGTCTACAGTCTACTCTACATTCTCCGCTATGTGTTAGAAGACTAAAGACGGCATGCATTTGGTTATCAAAAGACTTCTTCATATTATGGGCATTCATCCAAAGTCTTCTTCCTATTATAGGTGTTCATCAGAAAGGTTTTCAGATTGGGGGAGATCACTAATTAAGGAAGAGTGAAAAGCCAGTATTAATCCCTAATTAAATGTGCTCACATTGCTCTTCAGCAAGTAAAGGAATGGCAGCGGAGAAGATTCAGGATGCTGAGGAGTAATGGTTTTCGGTTCGTATCCTTGTATATATTTTGCTTCGTACATTCTTTTTCATATCTTATACCATTTTGTAAATAGATATATAGAAATCTTGCTAATTGTAAATAGAGAAACGTAAAATCTGAAAAACCATAAAAATTAAAAAATTAGAAAAGACCAAAAATAGTTTCACCTAGGCATGTCTTCTGTTTATCGATAACATATACGGACTTAGAAATGTCATTCAACAATGGCACGGGTCTTTAAATGAAGCTCGAGCAGAAGTTAAAATGGATTGGTAAAACATGTCTAAAATGGCTTGCTATTACTTTAGATAGCAACCCGCGCTTCAAATTGGGGAAAGCACGTCGCCAAAAGGACGGATGTTCCTCCAACTGGGTGATGTTCACCTGGGAATGGATTACTTTATATCCATGTTTTCCCGATTTGATGTACGTTTCAGTGCATCATTTCTTGAAAAAGAAGAGAAGTCTTCTTTGCATACAAATAGTTTTCATTCTATGATTCTTTTGAAAATTATTTGTGAGACACTTGGTGAATATGTGTTGTATGAAATTTGTTTAAACTTGGATTATGCATAAAATTTGTCACTCAATCAACGACTACAAATCTTTAACTAGAATACGAGTCATTGATTGAGGGGGAGAGTGAATTCAAATTTTATATCATCAAATGGATTTCTTGGTTAACTCATACTTGTTAGAAATGGTTTTGTAGGTAATGGGGTATTAGTTGAAGAGGATCTTGCAAAAACTTTATATCAAATGGCCAAACGTGTTAGTTGCTAGAAAGTTTAGGACATTATGTGCAACTTGCTTATAGTTTCCTAGCTTTATGTATCTAGAAGGCTCATTTGTGTTACTTTGGAATCATCGTTTAATCCCCTAAGTACTTTAAGACTCAAAACCTAAAAGAAGTTAGAAAACCAGTTGTGCTTGATGTTTTTGAATACTCCAACGACATTTGTATGATCTGAATGAATGAGTTTCAAATGTTGTTTGACTTTTGTTAAGTCAATTGTTGCTTAATTGTTGTTGATATTGTGCATATGTTCTCAGGATTCGCTTAGGTATATAGCTAACATGTTTGAATCATGTTCCTAAGATCCTGAATTGGATATTGAAATATGTGTGAATTGCCATGTTCATGATTCCTAATTGCTCTTCATGATAGATAGTGGTTTGACGTATTTCCTGATTGTGGTTTGATTATAAGATGAACTTGGTATTATAATGTGGCAAGCTGCTGAAGGGTAGCTATTAAGGAATAGTGTATCTGTATGTATGTATATCTGTGTTGATATTCTTATGCAGATTCCATAGCCAAAATGAATGTGCCAGTTCTCATTCTAACCATTTGATCAAACGTTCAAACTCTATTGATTGGCTCGGAATTCACCACAACAACAACGTCGGCAACAACAACAACAACAACAACACTTTCACCACCACCACCGCCATTCATCTATTTTGGTCTCGCCAAGTGGGGATCAACTACATTTGTGAAAGATTTGTTGGTGGATGGATGATTGATGTTGACCACTGATTCACTCAGAAAAGCGGATGATTACATTGTCTTCACAAAAAGGTCAATATCATTTGTGTCATAAAAGTTATCTTGTGCATAAAAAGCAGTGAATCTCCCTCTTAGATTAAGGGGGAGCAGAGTATGTTCCATCATCAGACTACATTAAATCGGATACATTTTCTTCCACATTTTCTAACTTATTTAAATCAATTGGGATCACAAATCTCAAAAGGTTTGAAATTTTTGATCTGGGGAGAGAATGTGATTTAAATATGAAACCTAATGAAAATGTGATGTTTTGGACTTAAATGTAAGCTCTCCCATATGTGCTAAACTCTTTCGTATATCGATGCACATATTGAGGGGGAGCGAATTGACAAAAAGGATTTGGCATGCATCTTATGTGAGCAAGGCTCAGACTTCACCAATGAATTGACGATAGCTAAAGTCAGTAGTCGAAAGGACATGTCCTGGACGGGTAATAATTTTAAGCCAGTTTATCTAGTGATGTAAGCGTGTCTCGCAAAGGACGTGTCTGAGTAGAATGTACCAATTTCGAGCGATCTTCCTTGAATGTGATCTGGACGGGTAATAATTTCAAGCTAGTTTACTAGTGATGTAAGCGTGTCTCGCGATGATCATGTTCTTGGAAAATCAATCAATTCAAAAGTGCGAGCTTCACCTGACATGTGCAAATTTATAAAACAATCATTTGAGCACATGTTGAGGGGGAGCATTTGAAAAATATAAAACTCTCAAGTGTTAGCAAAAATGTGTTTCAGATTCATGAACACTTTAAGAGATTTTTCAAGGATTTGGTTTGCCAATTGTGGATGAATACCAAAGACCAACCATTTTAATTAATGTATGGAGTTATAAGGATGGTTAGATTAGGCTCAAGTTCCCACGATCCCGCCAGAGCCGGAGGGATCTACCCAGGGACAATCCACTAGTTAGTGTAGAAGTCCTTAGGTATGATTAAAAAGGAGAAAAGTGGATAAGGGAAAAGTGCCGACTGAGATGGAGCTAGTACTGGAAAAAACATAACAAGGTGCTAGTTATGAAGTCTCGGTAAGCACTGAAGGGGTTGAAGAATGAAAAAGAATTGTAAAGATAAAGGGTGAAAAGAAAGAAGCCCTCCTTACAACTTAGGCAGAAATCGGGTCAATTCATATGCTGTCAGAATCACTTAGATGATTGCTGGCATTGAAGACAAAGTATCATGGACCCAGTGATACGCTGCACAACCCTCCCTAGCCACTCAAGGTCCCTCAAAGGACTCTTGTTTCAATTGTCACGGAGCTCAATACATTTCTATCGTATCTCTCACTTCAAGTTAGATGATATTGAAAAGGTGGCAGTCCTCTCCAGCCTCCGATCACCAAATCAAAACGCACAATAGATTCTAGAGCCACGAGATGCATAATAAGATCTCATAGGAACACGAATTATTTCTACACTGGTTGTTCAACATTAAGGGCACCCTGTGTAAACTCATGAGTCCTACGCAGATCTTAGCAATCTGCCAAAACATTTATGAGAGAATTTACAAATGTAATTCTCAATGATTAAATGGAAATTCCTGCCAGGGTCAACATCAAGCAGCCCTGAAAGCAGGTCACTTCGGTAATTCCATGTGGATTACGCTTAGTGATCGCGGCGGTTTCAAACGGTCTACAGTCATGGAGTGATCTCCAGCGACTCACCTAATCGTTGATATGCTACGGTACGATCTTAAAAAGACCTCTGTGGGTTTTCGATTAGGAACGGTCTTGGTAAGGATTAGAGAGAGTTTTCACACTATGCTGTTAACAATCTCGAAGTTCGAACCTGTAAGTACCGGACGTTTTATTGCTAACTGTCGTATGCAGGAACTTCTGGCGGTTGTAGTTATTGGATGCTGTAGCTGGTTGCGGTTGTAGCTGGTTGCAGACAAGATGCCAATCCTCTACCACATGTTCACACTACATCATCATTGTAATTCAACAAAGTCATGATCAACCTAAAAGACCTTCAACATTGCTTCTGCAAACTCTGATGCTGAAGATCATGACTCCAAATAGTGTGAGCATGTCGACTCGAAGATTATCACATCACATGGAAACATACTGCTGAAAGATGACTTGAAGACAAATGTTGGATGATAAACTCGAAGAACTCTCAAAGATCATCCAAGACAACAGATCAGTCATCAAAAGATTACTGCTAAATACACAAAGTTTCAAGACATTGAAGAATCAAAGACTACGAGCTATGAAGACATGATCAGAAGATAAAATGCTAGAATTCAAGCTATTATTTCCGGGGTGACCTCCCTTAGGGGGAGATTGTTAGGAATATAAATATTCAGATGAAGGCTCGGTCACCCCGAGCATCTATTTAGCATTTACATAGCTCGTAGTCTTATTAATATTTGTTTAGTACTATTAGTATTATTAGTATTATTAGTGTAGTTACATATATTTGTGGAGTGGGTCGGGGCTTTCCCCACTGTCAGCTCACTCCACAGCCTACTAGGGGCACAAGTATTAGGAACTATAAATAGCCCTCTCCACACAAGGAGAGGGTTGGAACTCTCATTTCACTTCAATCTAATTTTTCACATTTTGCTTTCAAGGGTTCCCCTCTCTCTCTCTAACATCTCTCTAACTCATCCAAACATGGATCTAATCTTCCATGAACCAAGGCCACCCGAATCATACACACAATCAAGATGTTTATATTCTACATTATCTTTAAGAGCAGAACATGATTCAGAACATTTGGATATGGAATTTACCTCTGAATCAGAGAAGGCCATTAGAGCAGTCTCAGTGGCCACAAGAGCAGCATTTGTTGGTGCTTCCTCTTCATCAGCCATGAAGCTCCAGTCATAGTTAACCCCATCTAGGGCTAGCATAGCCCTTGGTTCTTCAACTGTGACTTCCTTCTTCTTCTCTTGCCTATACCATGTGCTTTAATTATCCTGCTTCCTTGGGTTTTTGCATTCTTTAGCAAAGTGTCCTAACCTATGACAGTTGAAACACTCCACTTTCTTCTTATCAAACCCAGCAGTTTCATTACCATCAATGGTAATCTGCTTACCAGTTCTCTGCCAGAACTTCTTAGCCCTCATGCTAAGCAAAGCAACCTGCCATTTGATGTCCATCTCTTCCAAATCATTATCATCCAACTGATCAAGATCTTCATGAGTTAGAGAAGAACCACTAGTTTGACTAGACATGAATACATAAAATGATGGATCTCCAAGTCCAGCAACATTCTTCTGTGAACTAGTAGAAGGACCACCATAAACAGCAGTAGAAACACTTTCAACTTCATCTACCTCTTCTGAGTTACTAATACTAAGAGATGACAAAAGTGCCACATTCCCAGAACTAGGACTATAGATTCCAGACTTCTTTAGACTTTGTTCAACAATTTTGAAGTTATTGAACAAATCATTGAGTTTCATGGTTTCAATATCTGGCTTGTTCATCCAGACAACCACATGAGTATGGAACTCATCAGGTAGACTTCTCAAAAACTTCATGTTGAGATCTTCCTTTGCTATCTCAACACTCAATACACTTAGCTGACTGACAAGCTTGTGTAGTCTAGAAAATAACTTATCAAGAGATTCATTGCTATTTGAACTAAAATTTTCAAATTGTTGTTTCAGCAATGTCTTTTGTGTTTTCTTGGTGGTTTCATTACCACCAAACCATGCACAAATCTCTTCAAAAAGAGTTTTTGCATCTGGATACTTGCTAAAGGATAGCATCTGTTCACCAGGAATGGTCATAAGCAACAAGTTTCTTGCTTTTTGATCATTTCTCTTTTGTATCCTTTCTTCATTTGAAACTGGTCCAATATTTATTTGTCTTGCTGTTTTGCCTTCAACGATAGCATCTGAATAGCCTAGTGAAAAAGAATCACCATACATAATGATATCCCAAAGAGCATAATCTTGAACCATAAAATATTGCTCAATTCTCAACCTCCATAACTCAAACTCATTTTGTTTGATCATGGGCAACTTTGCAGCAACATGTGTAGCAGTATCTTGAACATCCATTTCTCAAGCTTCTTCTTCTAAATCAATAATATCAGCCTAGCTCTGATACCACTTGTTAGGATCTGTCACACGGTTAAGGTGGTTAAACCTTTTGTACTTTGTGTGTATGATATATTGAGTGAATATGATTAAGTATGCGGAATCTACTTAATCATACTTAGAAGGTTATTATGATTATGGAAATGGAACGGATGTGTTTGTTATTGAACAAGGAACAATGAAAGATTTATCACCAAACGATTCAATATAATTAAGAATAATAATACGAGTGATCTTGAATTATCACTAGGGTTACAACCTTGAATCTTAAGTTTTTATGTTCTTGATATTGTTGTGTTTGTTCTAGTCTAACAGTTATGAAAGTTCTAAGTGTTTACAATATCAAAAATAACTTATCAACTTATGCACACATAATATCGAGACTAAGATCTTCTTTTATAGTCCAAGAAGATCTCTACATATTGCTTAAAGTCTAGCCGAACTACTTGTTAACTTATCTTGAGTGTGTCAGTACATAAGATACAACATGTATCTGTGTACACAACTTGTTAACTAAGCACATGGGGTAAGATATTATCTACCGTATATTGTTGACCAAAATACAAATAATATCTTTTCATACTTATCCACTTAGCAGCAGAATGTTAAGCCTAGCAGCAGAATCATTTATCGCTAACAGCAGAATCAAATGTTCTAGCAGCAGGAACAAACATTAACAGCAGCAACCAAAAGCATTAGCAGCAGAATCACACTTAACGTATTTCTTTGAATAGAACACGATTTAAACTTCTTGAATATTTAATTCCCAACATTCTTGCTTATACTAAAGCTGTTAAAACTTTAGAAGCACAAATAGATAACTATCAAAACAAACAAGCTTCCTTAAACGAAAAACTCACCTTTCAAGCTAATGAGATATATGAAAAAGATGAAAAACTTAAGAGATATAGGAAAGCAGGCTTAAAACTGTTAAGGAAAGAGATGAATTGCAAAAGAAATTAGATAAATGGACTCATTCTGCTAAGTTTCAGGATAAGATAATAGCATCTAGTATGAGCTCTACAAGTAAGATTGGCTTAGGTTATGGCATACAGTCAGATAGTGAAGTTCTAAGCTATGAGGAAGAGATGGACAGATCTGTGTTCAAATGTAGAAAAGAGGATTCTATTGGTAAACCATTGTACAATAGGTTTGTTAAATCTGATGACTTTAAAGGGGTGCCACCTCCATTAAGTGGAGATTACACTCCTTTACAAAAGAAAGACCTAGATGACTCCTTGTTTGTATATGGTAAAAAGGGTCCTATCTATCCTGAGACAGGCAACTCAGATGATAAATCTAGTGAATACTCCACTTGTCAAACCAATGACAGTGAAGGATCTACTAGAGATGTCTCTCATCAGTCTGATTCAGAATCAGAGAGTGCACCTAAAAATGTTTCTGAGTCAAAATCAGTCAAAAAGAGTGAACCCAAACCTCATACAGATAAACCTAGTTGTGATACTCACATAAAATCTCCTAGGAAGTCTGTCAGAAATCATGATTCACCAAAACCAGATAGGATGAGAAGAGAGTATAATAGAAACCACAGTTTTGGTCCTAAAAGATGCTTTGTGTGTGGTAGTCTAAGTCATTTGATTAGGGACTGTGATTTTCATGAGGTTAGGATGAAAAGAGAGGCTGATCTAAGAAAGAATAAGAATGTTAATGCTGGCCACATGAATGATAAACAAGTTTGGAATAATGCTAACAGGATTAATCATGCTAATAAGTTTATGACTAGACCAGCACAATTTAATTCTGGTGTGCCTAATGTTAATTCTGTTTGGTCATCTGTTAGTTCTGGTAGACCAAATGTTAATACTGGTAGACCAAATTTTAATTCTGGTAGATCAAATGTTAGTTATGTTGGTCAAAATGTTAATTATGTGAGGCCAAGTGTTAATTCTGGGTGTTTTAATCATTCTGGACCCAGACAACCAGTAAATAGACCACAGGTGAATTCATATAATCAGAGAAACAATTTTTATAAACCTCATTCACCTGTGAGAAGTCCTTTTGTTAATAATACACCGCAAGTTTCAAGTTCAAATGCTGTAAGGGAAAATGGGGAATCTGCTGTTAAGACCCCAGCATATTGGTCTTGGGATCCTTTTAAAAACACACTTACCTATGAATCCAAGACCAAAGGTGGATCAAGCACATATAAGACTTATAAATATGTTGATCCACAGGGCAGACCCAAGTCATCAGAGGCTTGGGTCCTAAAGAGAAACTAATTTCTCTACTTTTGTGCAGGAACATCCACTGAAGAATATGGAAGACAAAGGAATATTTGATAGTGGGTGCTCTGGGCACATGACTGGTAACAAGAATCATCTAAAGGATTTTTAAGAATTCCAAGGAGGTTCTGTTACCTTTGGAGGAAGTAAAGGTCAGATAACTGGTAAAGGTAGAATTGTTGTAGGCAATTTAGAATTTGACAATGTATCTTTTGTAAAAGAACTAGGGCAGTTTAACCTTTTCTCAATATCACAAATTGGTGATAAGCAGCATAAGGTTCTTTTTAGTGAAACTGAATGTTTTGTATTGACTTCGGACTTTAAAATGCCTGATGAAAGTCAGATCCTTCTTAAAGTTCCTACACAATACAACATGTACAGCTTTGATATGAAAGCACCTGAAGTTGCAAAAGGTTCTGCCTGTTTGACCAAAAACTTTTATACCTTTTTCACTTAATTATAGTAATTAGTTTAAAAAAAATAGCTTACATTTAAGGGGAGGATAATGTATAGTTTGTATATTAATTTTTTTTCGAGTAGCTTTAAGTTTTAAATCTGGTAGTTAATTTCTTTGAATTTTCTTGTAAATTTGTTCGTTTCTATGTTTTTCTTCGTGTTGAGACTAACATTTGTAGAAATAATGTGGATTGGTGATGATGTGAAGCCTTGCTAACAATATCAGTAAGTGTTTGTGTGCAAACTTGGTTAAGTCTGGTGAGTCCATGATTAAATCTGGTTGACCAACTTTAAGTCTGGTAGTGTTAAATGTAATTAATTTATTACCGTTAGGTCTGGTCAGTCAAATAAAGATTTTTTATCTTATTCAAAATTTGACCGTTGATATTTTTGAGAAAAGAGATATATATGGATAAGATTTAATTCATTTTTCATCTTTATCCATTATTTACTTCTCATTTTTAAAATCTTTATACACGGCCAAGATTTACTCTGTTTCTACTACCAGTAAAAACCCTAATTTTAAATTTCAACCAGCACTTAGTCATTCTCTCATCTATGGCTTCACTAAAGTTTGTTGACAAGCATAATCAAGTCGGTTTCTTGAAGAAACCACACCAAAATGACGGCTTTGCGCAAATAGTAGATTTCTTGAAAGGTTCTAATCTTCGGTACGCGTTAACTCATAATCCTACTATTTATGCGTCTCTTGTTAGGCAATTTTGGGGGTCTGTGACCTATGAAACCCTTGTTGATGGTACACCACAGTTAAAGGCCACCATTGACACCAATGACTTTACCATTACTGAAGCCTCCATTAGGAGTAGTCTCTAATTGGGTGATGCTTCAAGGGAATACATATTGCCTAATGATGATCTTTTTGAGGGTATGAATACCATAGGATATCCCACTGATGGTACTTTTACATTTTGGAAAAGCTCTTTTACACCACAGTGGAAGTTTTTAATACATCATTTGCACCATTGCCTAAGTCCCAAGAGTGGAGGATGGGATCAGTTTGGAAGCAACATTGCTTCTGCATTGGTCTGTCTTGCACTTGGAAGGAAATTTAATTTTTCAAAAATGATTTTTGATGGCATGGTTGCAAATGTCAAAAATGAAAAACATAAGTTTTTAATGTACCCAAGATTTCTGCAAATGATTTTGAATTTTGAACCTGCAGATAAAATGCAGATATACATAAGTGTGGCCTTTACAACCAAAATTTTTGCAAATATGAAAAGAGGTTTTGATGGGGCCCATTGGCCTTTATTGCCTGCTATGCTTGTTGGTGTTACTAACATTGCATGTACATCTGAGGCTGCACAAGAGCCAACTACTGAAGAGCAAGCACAGGAACAACCTAAGTCACCCACACCACAACCAAGTCCATCACCATCTCCAACCAGGGCAGCTACACCTACACCATCTCCTACACCCTCACCACAACAAACCCAGGTTCCAAGTCCCATTCAGGAGGAGGAATCTACTCTATCTCAAAGGGTGTCAGCATTGGAAAAGTCCAATCAAGCTTTGAGCAATGCTGTCATCACCTTGGTAAAGAAGGTCATAAAATTGGAGAAGCTTTTGAAGGACAAAGGGGTTCAATTTAGTGCTGAAGAAAGGGATGAAAATTCTTCCAAACAGGGGAGGAGTTTTGGTGAAGAACAATGTTTTAAGACACCTTCTCAAGTCAAATCTGCTGGTACTAAGGATGTAAGCCCAGAAACCATGGAAGCAGCAGAGACCCTAGCTCAATCCTTCAGCAAGATTAAACTAAAAAGAAAGAAGCTAAAAAGAAAGTTAAGGATTGAAGAAAGTGAAGATGAAGGAGTTAATTCTGGTAATGAGAAAGATAAGTCTGGTGTTAATAGTGGTGTTTATGCTGGTAATAATACTGGTGCTAATGCTGGTAATGATGGTAATGATATTAATTCTGGTGATAAAGAAAAGTCTGGTGAGGTTGATAAGTCTGTTCAAGAAGAGTCTGTTGGTGTAAAAAGAAAAGGAAAAGAGATTCTCATTGAATCTCCTAAGCCAAAGAAATCCAAAAGACAACAAAGGGAAGAACAAGCAACCTTGGCTACTATTGCAAGGCTACAAGAAGAAGATCAAGCCGAAGCTGCCAGGGAAGAAGAACAGAAAAGACAAGATGAGTTGTACGCAAGGAGATTAGCAGAAGAATCTGATGATCCAGTTATGTCATTGATTGAAGGAGATGATGAGTTAAAAGCAAAGTTTGAGGAGATTAAGTCTATTCCTGGTTTGACTACAGATGAGAAAGCAGCAGAACTAACTAATTTCATGAATGCTAGAAGATCAAATGAAGCCTTAGGGGATTTCTTGTCTAAGTTTAGAGAAGCTCAAAAGCAGAAAACAAAACCAAGGTTTCAAAGAAGATGACCAGGGCTGAACAAATGAACTACATGAAGATTTATTTGAAGCACACAATGTACTCAGACTACAAAAGGATGCAAGGAAGACCATATGAAGACATTTTGGGAATGTTTCAAAGAGCTTATGAGAGAGATCATGGGTACAAGCCCATTGATTATGAAGATACTCTTCCTTTCAAAAGGCAAAAGACACAGTCTGAGCAAATTAAAGAAGCTGAAAAGGAGATTGAGAAAGAACCAAGTGAAATGGCTCAAAGAACCAGAGGTTGAAATGGCTTCAACTGAAGTAAAGAAAGAAGAAGAGGTAAAAAAGCCTATCATTGCATTTACAAGAAGGAAAAGTGTTGCAAGGAAAGGCAAGTATAAGAAGGTAGTACAAGATGAGGAATCAGAAGAAGAACCTTCATATGAGGGTTGTACTATGGGAACAATTCCTGAAAGTTCTAAGGAACCAGCTAAGATTGTCAAGTATCAAATTATTAGGACTGGACAGAGGGCTGCTTATCAAATTATAAGGGAAGACACTGATGTTGTTTATTTTAACTTTCCAGGAATATTGAATGATGTGAGTAGAGAAGATCTCCAAGAGCTTTACAATTTGGTGAATATCAAGTATGGAGATAATCCACCTGAGGAAGAATTTGAGAGAATATTTTGGGGAAATTTGAAAGTGATGTTTGAGCCATCTGCTGAGTCAGATGTAGTATGGAAATTTCCTGAGGAATAAAGGATTGTCAGTTGGAGATATTTTCATAACTGTAGAGTACATTGTCTGTCTTTGCAAAATGCTGATGTTTATATGCTTGCAGAAGTGGAATATCCCATCTCACCTTCAGTTTGCAAAGAAATGATGAAGAAGAAGTTGTATGCAGACAAGAGGGATGAGGTATATGAACAGATTTTGGATTCAATTAAGTTACAGTCTTTGAAGGAAACATTGTTGGATTGAAATGTTTGAAAGAATTTTCATAAGTTAATAAGTAGGACTATTGGAACTTCCTACTTGGTGAAAGTGCATAGCACTAGCACAACAAAAGGTCATCAGTCCACCTTGTCTAATCCACACAAGGACTGTCTAATCCTGAGCAAACGGCTACAGGTAAAGATATTCCAAATCCGTTAATGGTTGGCAATTTACCAAAAATTGTATGGTATTCAACTCACCATATCTGAGATAGTGAAGAGTTGGCTAGCCCACAAGATTATGGCTTGTGGTAAAGGCTATGAAAATCCATAAATGGTAATCAATTCACCATGATGAGGTGCAATTTCATCAAAGAATTGACTAGTCCAAAAGGGTACGGCTTTTGGTAAAAACAAAACAAATCTGTTGATAGTTGATGATTTACTAAAAATCATGTGGTTATCAATGTACCATGGTCTAACACACCAAACATTGGCTACTCCAGTAGTGATGGCTATTGGTAAAGAGACATCAAATCCATTAATTTTCAATGATTCACCTCTCACAGGAGTTAACACACCTGGAAATGATGAGAATAGTATAAAACTTAGAAGTATTGATGTACAAGTAGTCATTGTTGCTGTGAAGATCAAGTGGATTACATATCAGATGGTTGCTGTGAAAGATTATCAAGGTTAAAGTTGCTAAACAAGTTTAAAGTTTGAAGTGTTAGAGATAATTCCAAGTATTGAAGATTAAATCCTCAGAAGCTTATTCAGAAGGAACTTGAAGTTCATGAAGCATGAAGATCAAGTTAGGGGAGGATTGTTGAGAATTATCACAAGATACGTGTGAAGACTTAATATGAAGACCAGAATTAAGTCTGTTAGTATTATTTGTTAAGTCTTGTCAAAGTTAAGTCTGGTCGTTTATTGTTAAGTCTGGTCATGAAGTTTAACAAGTCGGTTAGCTATAAGTTAGGAAAGGATACGAACTTATCTTTGGAGAAGATACGTATATCCTTCAGCAAGTTTTGTATCTAGGGTTTCCTTGGTGTATAAAAGGAACCCTAACACATTAGTTTAGAGATAAAGACGAAGATTGTAATTCATTAAACAATTAGTAATAATACGAAGTTAGTTATTGTTTTATGGGATAATTACCAAAATAGCCCAAACACAAATGGGCGGTTCCCTATCTAACCCGAAATCCGAAAATAATTGTGTTGCCCAGGGCAACCGGCATTTTTTGGGGCAACCGAAGGATTTCCAGTGTATTTTTTGGGCAACAATCGCCCTTTTTTGGGCAACTGGGGGCATTGCCCAGGGCAACCGGGGTAGAAATATCCCATTTGGGTTTTGGGCTATTTTAGTAATTATCCCTTGTTTTATTGTGTTCTTCATAGTTGATTGTTTAGATTCCGCATAAACATTCAATTCGTGTAAGAGTCTCACTTAGATTGATTTGATTTATTCAAGTCGTCTACTAAGTTGTTAAGGCTACTTAGAGATCCATAATTCGTGTGGACCAACACCCTCCCCCCCCCCCCCCCGATCTAGACTTATATGGAGTAACAAATTACGTACATATTGTTAACGTAGAATCTTTGTCCACGTTTTGTCAAATGCAGTGGTCTCTTAAATAGAAATTATTTTTAACGTGTAGACATTATTTTAGAAGCACTTCCTTCTCTCGAGTCAGAGAAGATATTTAACGGGTGTTTGGCATTTCGTTTGCAACTCGATTATTCTGCTTAATGCGTTTCAAAAACGCAATTAATTAATTTTTAGTGTTTGACAACTTTTCCTTCAAAATCAATTATCCGCGTTTGAAGGTCTCAAAACGCAAAAAGTGAAAAGCAGGTACATACATTTACAAAACGCATAAATCTCTCGAGGCCAATATTACAAAAGTGACCTTAGTATTTATTTACCTTTCATTTTGATCTTCTTCATATCTCCATCTTCATGTATTTACCGTCATAGTGATTTGTTGAGGTAAAATCTTACCCCCAGTTCATTAGATCCACTCCTTGACCTTGTATGAACTAGAAACAAAGATAATACACGTTAGCCTCGCCTTGTGTTTTTCCCCAAGACCAAGCTCCGGTGTAAGGATGAGAGTTCGTCTGGATTGGAGTAATAAATGTAGATTATGAATGAGTAGTAGATGAGAGTGAAAGAAGTTAATGTCTGCATTGAATGTGTTGGGGTATTTATAGTACCACAATCACTGTGTACTTACTGTACATGGAGACAAGGAGCCGATCTATGCACAATGACCTATGGACCACTGTGCATGTACTTGAAGAATTGTTCCGTAAAACCTGGGCGGCGTACTTGAAAGACACATCCCGTAAAACCTGGAGACGGCGTACTTGAAAGACATATCCTGTAAAACTTGGAGACGGCGACACTGTGCGCCTTGGTTTTTCCCAATGCATTATTATAATTATTTGTTTATATTTGCAGGATCCGGGTCGGACAACATAATGAAATCCGTCCGTTATGCGTCGTCCGGACACCTACACGAACATGTCCCCCCCCCAAGTATTGTATCTTTGATTTCTAAATCAAAAGGAAAAATATTTGAAAGTTGCTGTGTGGGACGGACAGACATAATAAATACGAGTGGTTAAAAACACGTGTCTCACCCTGTCCTTTTAACGGCTGAGATGTACCCTCTGACACGATTTGATGTTTCGTCTTACTATCCATGCACCTATAAATAGGGGGTGAATCCTCATTTTTTACCACATTCCTTATTTTCACCGTCTGCTTCTGGTCAATTTACGATCTTCCTTTCCGTCTTCAGGTGCGTCCATCTTTCTTCTTATTTTCTAGTTTAAACTTTTCCTTTCATCCTATCCGGCCTTTCAAGACATGTCAGGCGACCACCTTTCTCCGGACAACCAAGAGGGTACGAGAGGTACCTCTTATGTTCCTAAATTTGACATGCACATCCACACTTCCGATTTGGACGAGGCTAGTGTAAGTTGGGCTGCTAAAACCTATGGTATTCCGCTTGATCTACATCCACGTCGTGCTCCGGATGGGATGACCATCCTTAATGTGCCGGACGGTGCGCTTGGTTTGTATCTCCACTTTTTTAAGCAAGGCGGTTTCAGGATCCCGGTCTCTATATTTCTTCTGAGGGTCTTAAAGTACTTTAGGGTCCATATCTCTCAGCTGGTGCCGATTGGTGTAAACCGGACCACTATGTTCGAGATGCACTTCAGGGCTTTAGATATAGATCCTACCGTCCTACTGTTCCGGGTTTTTTATAAGCTCTGTAAGCAAGGCCACTAGTTTTCCTTCCAAGCCCGGACGGGTAAGACGTACAAGCCTTGTTTTAAGGAGATACAGTCTAGTCTTAAGAACTAGAAGAATCAGTTTTTCTTGGTTGATCAGAGGGCTATTCCTATTGCCATGTCGTGGCGTCACGTGGATTCTAACATTTCAGATCCTCCTCCGATCACTGGTTCTTATGATGATGATTCAGTTGCAAGACTCCGGGAAGTAGTCATCCCTCTACACAAGCCGCATCCTAGTTTATTGTATGCCACTGGGCTTAGCTCTGTATGGAAGTATGCCGGACACCATCCTGTCTTGAAGGGTCCGGGGGAAATGGTAATATGATCCTTTTTATGTTTTGCTTGCCGTTTTTATGCCTAACTCTTTTCATCTTACGTTTTGTTCTTTGTTTTTGTGATGCAGTCGTCAGTATGTCTGATTTTCTTCGCTTTTCGACTTTTGAAAGATGCAAGGTTTCGGCCGGGGCGCCTTTAGCCGAGGGAGAGACACATGTGACCCATAGCTCTCCCCCGACCGAGAACAATGAGGCCATTCCTCCCAAATCCAAGTATATGCAGGTGGTGGAGTCACCTAGTGAGGAGGTAGTGGCCGCTAGGAAGAGAAAAGAGGCTCAAGCGGCTGCAAAGGCTGCGGCCGAGGGGGAGGGACATACAAAAAAAAGGCGTGCTGCTGCAGGGGGATCTCGCGCGTCTAGGAAGAAGAGGCACGTTGAGGAGTCCCATGACCACGCATTAAGTTCCACCCATGTCTTTTCTCCCAATCCCATTAGCCAGGCTGTTCTGGCTACTGTTAACGTTCAATCCGACTCCTCTCATCATGAGGAGGAGGAACAGAACGAGCGGTTCAGCTCGCTTCGTCACCATAGTGGCGAATTTGAGTCGCCTCCGCGCGGTCGTCGATCCCCCTCTGTGGAGCATGCTGGCAATGAGGAAGGGAATATTGCCCTGTCTGTTAAGCCACCGAGCCCCTCGTTTGGTCATTCAGGTTTGTTCCGTATGACTTGTTCTATTTATACTAGTCTTGATTCTAACATTTTTGCTATTTTCAGCTCATGCCTCCGGACCTCAACAGCAGTTTCTTACTTTTTCATCTGGTCGTGAGGACAAAGGAGAGGGTAAGTCATTCGGTGTTTTTCTCGTTCGTCTCCCTTTTTTCCTTTATACTTGTCTTACTTTTATTCTGTTCATTACTCCATAGGTACTTTCGGTGGCAATTTCGTCGACCGAGTGTTCACCCCCTAATAGGGTTTGACCGAGAGCTCCCGCATGAACAATGCTGCTAATTGCAGGGATATGTTGAAGAACTTGTTCACCCCGGCTGATTATGAGTTCTATGCTAGTGGGATGTCTGACGAAGTAGCTATCAAGCGGTCATGGCGCTCATTGGGGATGTGTATGCAAAATCAAACAAATGTGTTGCTGCGGTTTGAGGAGTTTTCTGAGCGGTTTACTAATCTTTCTCACAAGCATCAGTCTTGTCAGGATGTTGAGCTCCGATACAAGGAGTGTAAAAAGGATCTGTTGGGGGCCAAAGCCGAAAGGGATGTTGTTGTTGATAAAGCTGGCCGTATTGAGCAAGAAAAAACGACCTTGATCATTGCTGCGGCCGAACAGGCCAACAAGATCAGGGATTTGGAGGCCAAGCTTGCAGCGTCTGAGGCTGAGAGCCAGAAGCTGGCGAAAGAGAGAGAGAACTTTGCTGTGGAGTGTGGGCAGCTATTGGTCGCTAAGCAACGCTTGATTCGGGACTACTTCCCTACTTTTGTCAGGCGTCTTCTCCAGAGTGAAGAGTTAAAGAGGAGTCTGTCTGTGCCTTTTAACCTGGCTATTGCTGCCGGGTGGCTAAAAGGGGTGCAAGAGGGTCGTTCACCTGAGGCCCTTAAGGCTATGCTTGACGCCTCATCTGGTTTTGATTTGGAGGCCGGCCACAAACTCAACTCGGTTTATGATGAACTGTTTGACAAAAGCTACCCTTATGTTGAAATGATTGCTGATGCTTATCTTCAGACCCCAGCGGAGCTACAAAATATGCTGCCGGACGAGACTCCTCCCACTCCCGGCCAAGGCGGTTCCGGCTCTGCGCAGCCTTGACTTTGTAATAGCTTAGTTTATCTTCTTGTTGGATGATTGTATGAAACTTTATGAAATAGACAATATTATCTTGTAATTTTATCTATGTGGAAATAGTTGTTCGTCCGCCTAGTGAGTCGAAAGTGTTTTTTTGCCAATTACTTTGATTACTGTTGTGCCATGTATATGTGCATTTGTGATAAGCGAAAACTTTTATCAAACATTGTCCAGATTTAAGCATAGCATGTTTGTGAAATGTGGCCATTCGGTGAACAGCACCTGGACCCTTCCCATGTGAATAGCACGTTTTGGGGAATGTAACCGTTTGGTGAATAGCACCTAGGTTCTTCACATGTGAATAGCATGTTTTGGGGAATGTAACCGTTCGGTGAATAGCACCTAGGTTCTTCCCATGTGAATAGCACGTTTTTGGGGAATGTAACCGTTCGGTGAAAAGCACCTAGGTTCTTCCCATGTGAATAGCACGTTTTGGGGAATGTAACCGTTCGGTGAATAGCACCTAGGTTCTTCCCATATGAATAGCACATTTTTGGGGAATGTAAACGTTCGGTGAATAGCACCTGGGTTAGAAGTAATAGACATTGACCACACATTCGATCGGAGGTAGCTAGCCGTCCGTCGGAGTCATTAACAACTTATGTCTAACATTAATTTGTCGGAAAATTGCTACCGTTCCAACTTGGAATGTAGCCCATATTTCATTTTATATAGTTCAAGTACATTTAGTAAAGATTACATTTGTTACATATAACATCTTCTTAAATTCACTGCGTTCCAGGTGCGTGGCACTTCTCTGTCTTTCATCGTCATTAGTTTGTAAGAGCCATTTTGAAAAGCTTCTATCACCCGGTAGGGACCTTCCCAAGTGGGGCCTAGCTTTCCTAAATTTTCCACCCTGCTAGCCTCGTTCCTTCGGTAAACAAACTCTCCGACTTTGAAGGACATAGGACGGACTCTCTTATTGTAATATTGCTCTACTTTAACTTGTACTTTGCCTCCCGTATGGCCTCTGCCTCTAGCCTCTCTTGTAACAGATCCAAGTTTAGACGTGTTTCCTCTTCATTCAGTCCTTCCTTAATCATCATGGTTTTGTGTGTTGGCATTCCAATTTCCGCCGGGATCACCGCCTCGCTTCCATAGGTAAGGCTGAAAGGCGTTTCCCCATTGCTTGTCTTTACAGACGTTCGGTGCACCCAGAGGACGTTGGGGAGTTCGTCCACCCATCCGGCCCTCTCTCTTCCGAGGCGTGTTTTTATGCACGTCATCATAATTTTGTTTGCCCTTTCTACCAACCCATTGGCCTGTGCGTGTGCCACCGCTGTGTTTATCTGCCTTATCTTCAATTTTTCGCACCAAGTTTTGAATGGATCTTTGACAAAATTTGTCCCATTATCCGTAACGATGACAGCTAGAAGACCGAAATGGCATACTATGTTATTCCATACGAACTTAATGACTTCCTTCCCCGTAGTTTTGACCAAGGGCTTTGCTTCAATCCATTTTGTAAAGTAGTCGATTGCTACTATGACATATTGAACCTTTCCTGGTTCGGCCGGCAGAGGGCCGAGGACGTCCATCCCCCATTGGTGGAATGGCCATGGTGCCATGATAGATGTCATAGGACATATGGGAAGCTTGGGCACCGGAGCATGTATCTGGGAGTAATCACACTTTTGTATTTCTTAGCTCGCATCCTGATGCATGGTCAGCCAGTAGTATCCCTGCCGGATTGCCTTGGCTACTATCGAGCATGGGCCGGAGTGCATCCCGCATGCCCCCTCGTGTAGTTCCCGAATGACATAGTTTGCTTGCAGCAGACCGACACATCGTAACATAGGCATCAAATAAGACTTCTTGAAAAGTACATCCCCCTCAATAACGTATTGACTGATTTTCATGCGGAGGGACCTGGCCTCATTTTTGTTGTTTGGCCATATCCCTTCCTTGAGACACCTTACGATCAGAGTCATCCAACTGTCCCCCTCTTCTTCTACTATCGTATTAACCTTCGTTGTTTCCACCGACAGCTTGCTTAATACTTCTTGATGCGCGTGTGCGTATGCTCTAATTTATACCCACGGTATGTCGTTGTGGTTTTAGCAGTATTCAAGTTTTAAATTTATATTTAACCGACTTATCAATAACACACACACTTTAACGAGCAGTGTACCCGGTCAGTATGAATATAATGGTAAGTAGAGTGTCGATCACTAAGAGTGGAACGTATTATCTAGTTATCCTAATCAGTATTTTAATATCTTAAGTTAGCTATACAACCTAATCTAACGCAAGGGGGTTTCAGCCTGAGAGACTGGCACGTTTTGGTTGTGATTAATTATAAACTAAACTAATAAGCACGAATCAGCGAGTAGCACACAAGTACACAGATAAATACTTGAGACAATAAGAAGACCTGTCCTGATAGTTAAGTAGCTTGTCACTTGTTTTATTGCTAGTTTTATATGAAGTGTATAGTTCGATGCAACGCACCGAGATTAAGTCCTTTCTCGTTGGTTCTAATCTTATCGGCGAGTAAACCCTTAATGATTACTTATGACTATCCTATTTATCTTTCTTCCTACTTTTCTACAGATGATAGAATGCATAGGCGATCTATTAAACAGGCGAGTAAGAGGCATGGCGACCCAAGCAATGCTCAGCTAGACACAGAGGTTATCAATGCACTAATAAAAGTCACCAAAGACATCAACATATAAACTTTAATTAATGGGAAAGCAATTTTAAGGGGAGTCGAAGTGCATGGTTAAATCCATGATCACAAGCCCATCAATCCTGACCAATTAAAGTGTACTAATACAATAAAACAAAACTACTTATTGAATTAAATACATGCAGGACCTTCTTACAGCTCTTGTATCTTCGTTCAAGGTGTGTCTTGTGCTGCTACTTCGACTGAATTCGGCCTAGGGTTTTTGTGGTCTTCGGTCTTCTAAAACTAGGGCTCTCGAAATTCGTCTGGTCTTGGGGTATTTATAGTTTCTGTCTGAGGGTAAGATGCGGCGCATTGAAAGTGATGCGGCGCATTGACTTAACTTCGCGTGGGGTCCAAGATTAATATATTCAGGAATATTCGTACACCGCCAGAAGATGCGGCGTAACTCCATTATTAAATGCGGCGCATGTCCTTGCTGTCTTGGATCGTATCTTGTGAAATCTTGATAGTGATGCGCCGTATGTAATAAGTAAGATGCGGCGTATCTGGAGCAGAATGTCTTGATCTTGTACATTTCAGCAGACTCTTAACTTCTTGCTTGTTTTGCTCCATAATTAGTCCAAAATCGCCAAGTTTCACATAATACTTGTTTTTACCTGAGAATTACAAAAGTAAACATTAACGTATCAATTCTCACAGATAATATAATAAAACAAGTCAAATAAATAGGATAAATGACGGTAATAAAATGTACTTATTTGAGTTCATCACTTCTACTAGAATTTCCTTAGTCAGATGGTTGAATGCCACTGAAGCTAGCTCACTAAGGATGTCCGCCTTCTGATTTTGGCCGCGAGGGATGTTTGTTATCCGGAACTTCTGAAAGTAGCTTATGTTGCTTTTCGCCTCGGCTAAGTACTTGATCATATTATCACTGCAGGCTACGAATTCGCCGTTGATCTACCGGGCGACCAACTGGGAGTTAACTCTTACGGATAGTGCAGACACCTTCATTTCTTTGACCATTCTTAGTCCGGCGAGCAACGCCTCATACTCTGCCTGATTTTTTATGCTTTTAAAATCCAACCTAAGAGCATATGTGTATTCAGTCTTCGTTGGGCTAATTAGAACCAGGCCTGCTCCCGATCCACTTTTCCCTGACGCTCCGTCCGTGTAGAGCGTCCACTCATTCTCTTCGTCAGGATCCTTTGGACTAGTCGTCACTTGCTCCACCATCCTTCCGTTATTGTCCACGGGGACTTCGTTTATGAAATCTGCCAATACCTGGCCTTTGATCGCGTTCCTGGGTTCATACACTATGTCATATGTTCCTAGCTCGACCGAATATTTTGCCAATTTTCTGGAGGATTCCGCTTAGTTCAAGATCTGCTTGATTGGCTGATCGGTGATGAGCTTGATTGGGTGTGCCTCGAAATATCTCCAGAGTCGTCTGGATGCGTGAAGTAGTGATAAAGCCAGTGTCTCTAGGGGGCATAATTACACTCGGCCTCATGCAGAGTCCGGCTGACATAATGTACCAGGAGCTGTTTTTCATTTTGTTCGACCAATAGGACAGCACTGACCGCCTCTTTTGCAGCGGCCAAGTAGATGCAAAGCGCTTCCTTCAGCTTGGGGGAGGCTAATGATGAAAGGTTGACAATGACTTTCTTAAATTCTTGGAAAGCTTTCTCTGCATCCTTCGTCCAGCGATATTCGTCCTTGTTGATCTTCGTGATATTCTTCAAAGTTTCGAAGAAGGGCAGGGCTCTTTCAGCTGACCTAGCGAGAAATCGGTTCAGAGCGGCTAATTTTCCTGATAAGCTTTGCATTTCTCTTAATGTCCGGGGAGACTGCATATCTGCGATCGCCTTTGTCTTTTCTGGGTTTGCTCGTATCCCCTCGGATGTCACCATGTATCCCAAGAACTTTCCTTACTCTACACCGAATGAGCATTTCTTTGGGTTGAGCTTCATGTTGATCCTCCTGAGGTTATCAAATGTTTCTGCCACATCGGCCAATAGTGCCTTCTCCGTCGAACTTTTAATCACCATGTCATCGACATATGCTTCTAGGTTCAAGCCGATCTGAGATTGGAAAGCCAAATCTACCAATCGCTGGTACATAGCTCCTGCATTCTTTAGGCTGAACGGCATCTTAGTGTAGCAGTAAGTTCCTTGGTCCGTATAGAAGGCTGTTTTTTCCTCGTCCTCTTCGGCCATTTGCACTTGATGATACCCTTTGTACGCGTCCAAGAAGCACTTATATCTGGAGTCTATTATTAATTCCACTTTTAAGTCAATCTCTGGAAGTGGGTAGTAATCCTTTGGGCATGCGGAGTTGATGTTTTTGAAATCAATGCACATCCTCCAACTTCCATCTCCTTTTTCACTAATACTGGATTGGATATCCAGGTTGGATATTTGACCGGTCTCACTATGCCTGCCTTTAACCACTCGGCTACTTCTTTTGCTACCGCCTGATTTTTTTCCACTGACAGGGTCCTTTTTTTTTGGCTTACGGGAGTGATCGATGGGTTAGCGTTCAATGTGTACTCTATGATTCATCGGGGAACACCTGTCATGTCAGTCGGTTCCCACGCGAAGACATCTAGATTCCGTTTGAGGAGAGCCTTTAGACTTTCTGAGCCGGATGAGGATAGGTTTCACCCTATAGTTACGAGCTGGTCCGGGTATGTCGGATTTACCAGGACCTCTTCGGTTAGGCCGATGGGAGCGGCTGGGGTAGCTTCCTTTTGCTCTTTTTTTCTCTACTTCCTCTATCAGCCTTCTTTTGTCTGAACCTCGACACTCATATACCAAAGCCGTTTGTGTGACCAATGTAGCTATTCCGCTAGGAGTGGGGAATTTTGATCATTGAGTGAATTGTTGAAGGGATAGCTCGCTGCTTTTTTAATCCCGTCCGTCCAATAATTATATTGAAGGGAGAGGACGCGGATTCCACGACGAACTTCATGGTTGTCCGGCTGCACAATCCGTCACTCCCAAATCATACATCCAGCTCTATTTTTCCTAACGGCTTCACTTGTTCTCCCGAAAAACTAGCCAGGGTAGTTGCGGTTTCCACTATCTTTGCCCTGATGGACGGATGTAAATTTTTTAAGCAATGCTTGAACATGATTCCATACGAAGCGCCTTCGTCGATATGAACTCTTTTTACTAAGTACCCAGCGACTTCAGCTTCCACCACTATAGCTTCTTCGGACAGGTCATCCGTCGATATCGGCGGGAAGGTTATAGGCACATTCATCCAGCTTTCGGTGGTGGTCATCGTTTTTTGATGAGTGTGTAAATACTCATCATTTTACACCCATTTAAGACACCAAAATGACCAAAAACACCCAAATATATTGCAGATATCCTTGGTTTTGTGTTTTTATTTGTTTCAGGTACAAAGGATTGAAAACAGAGCAAAAACGGGTATTTTTGGATCGATTCGACAACAAGTGAGCATTTGATCAAGAAAAGTCAAAGTCAAAGTCAAAGTCAACCCACAAAATACCAAAACAACACAAATGATCATTGGAAATTATTTTGTGACTTTGGCAGCCTTGGTCCCTAGGATTTTCAGTATTTACAAGATTGGTCCTCAAAGTTTAAATAACACTTCAATACTAAATCCTTTTAACTTAACCCTTAAACCAGGCAACAAATAAATCCAACCCAAACTAATTCCTTTACCCAGCCACAAACCCCAGCCCATTTTAGCCAAAGGCCCAACCCACCAAAAAAACCCTACCCGCTTATATTTAGTTAACTTGATCAGTTGACTAAGTCAAGCGGTCAACCCCTCTTCCTTTTTTCCCTATCCCACCAAAACGACCACTTCCCCATAACCAGTACCATCACCATCACCTTTCACCCCATCCCATGCCTCCCCCTACCACTGCCCCAGCCACCCTACACTATTGTACCTTCTTCTTCACAAGATGCCAATCCACGCTGGCAATCCACAACCTAATTGGGCGCCAAAACAAATTGAAGGGCTGAGATGATGATAAAACCTATCCAATGGGTGGGATTTGCTCCCAAGAAGCACAAAATGGTTCTGAGGCTGTTTTCCCTCAGGAAACAAGCATAAAGAGTTGAAAACCTTAGCTTAGAATTTAGTATAAATAGGAAGTCATTTGTAGCCTTTGAAGGCAGTCCTTTTTTTATGTAACTTAGTTTTAAATTTGTAATATGTGTTTTAAGTTTAATATAAGCATCTCAGTTCAGAATTTCAAGTTGTAACAATTTTCAGTTTTATTAAAGGTCAAGTTTTGTTATAATTCGTATTAAGTGTTTTAATTGTTAAGAGTCTATCCTAAGTTCTAAAATCCACTCATATAAGCTCACACAAGCCCTCAGAAGCTTTTTGAAAGTTTGTATCAGTTTAAACAGTTTTTATTTCAAAAATACAAAAAAAAAAAAGCCAAACTTGGTCAAAGTTACTGTAGTAGTACTTATTATCAGCTTATTGCTTCCTGTTTGGTCCTTTGTCCCATTTTAAGTCACCCTAGTCTAATTTCTTAGTTAGTAAAAGCTTGAGTCTCATTTTCACTTGATTGCTTCAAAACAGTCAAAAAGTCAAACATTCAGTCAAGAGCTTATTAGGGCTTATTTTAAATTGGAATTTTCTTTTCTAAGCTTAAACAAGTTACTTAGTCATTAATAAGTCAAGTCTATAGGTTAAATCAGTATTTCCAAGTTTTATTTTCAAAACAGTCTAAATTAAGGTGTGTTTGGTTTTAAGGTCAAAGTGGGTCAAAACAGCTTTATACTGTTCATGTGCACTTTCATCAGATTTGATTGAGCTAATCACAGCCTAATTAAGTTTTTCTCAGTTTTATTTTGCTTGTTTTGAGCTTTTTGTAGGTATTGACTTGGAAAATTGCAGGCACTAGCTGTGGACTGTCCTAATAAGCTCAGCTTATTTTGGAGGCCTAATTTGTATTCTCAGGTTCTCAATATTCCATCTCAAGTTTTGCACTAAACCTCATTAGCCTTAGTTTTAGAATCTTCCATTTCAGCCATAGTTTAAGTGTTGCAGCCTCATTTTCTGTTTTTGTGGTTTTTAGCAGTTATTTGTAGAATTTTAACTCAGTCAGATTTAGTTGTCATAAGCTAATCTTTGGGGATATTAAACTTGGCCTGCTTGTTAATTGATCCCCCATTTTTATTGATTTTTAAGATTTTTCCTTAGTAGCTTTTCAGCCCTTGAAAGAGCTTAAATTGCCCTGCACCCAAGGCAGATCAGCAGGCTTTTGTGGTTCTTAGGCTTATTTCATTGCTTATTTGGTCTTCCCTTGCTTAATCTGTGTCCTTTTAGCTCACTAAGATTCCATTAGTTAGACATTAGCTTATCCCTAGTCCCCATTAGCTTATTTGCATTTTAGAATAACTTTTAGCCATTTAGTCCAACTGCCTTAGCTTATTTCATAAAAATGGGTCCAACTGGTCAGTCAATAAGGTGTTTCTGAGCTTATTTTGTTAGTTTCAATAAGGTTTTCAGTTTTCAAAATTAGCTTATTTCACTTATTTAATCAGTTTGTTAAAAGAAAAAAGGTAAAAAAATAGTTGGTAAAAAAAGTTGTGTGTGGGATTCGAACCTGGGACCTTTCATACAATCATACACACCCTTACCAGTGCACTAAGTTCTGCTTTGTGTTACATATTCTCATTTTTATTTTAGTGTAATTTATTTACTGGAAATTTTTCATAATTTTTACTGTTGATTTAGTATTTTTCCGAATTTAATTTAGTTTAATTAGTTTTTAATTCGTAATAAAAAAAATAGAAAAGTCAAAAAAATAAATTTTTCTTTTTTCCAAAATTTTCTTTTGTCATTTAGGACTTTGGAAAAATAATTTGGCATTTGTAGGATTAGTTTTTAAAAGATTTTACTTTTAGGCTCGTTTTTAGAATTCCCGATTCTCGTTTTTAGTATAAATTGCTTGTGTCTTAATTTTTCTTTGTAAATTTGTTTTTCTCATCCTTATTAGAAGTTAAAACACCAAAAATCCAAATCCAATTATCAAGAACTTTAATTCCGAACCTTACACAATATCTTCCATTCACACCTCGTTGGGACACGACCCGGGTGATCACTTGCCCGGTATCACACACATCACATTCACGGGTTTTGAAAGTTTGACTTTTCCTAAGGTTTGACTTGTCATTTCCTACGTATCACGTGTGCACGATACTATATTTATTTATATATACTCACACACGGATCAAATTTTGGCGCCGCTGCCGGGGAGGTTGTGTTGCGACAATATTGTTAAAGGTTTTAACGATTAGTGACTTGAGATCCTTCCTTGTGAAGTTCCCGTTTTCCATAAACCCCATAAAAAACAAAAATATTTTCTTTTTCTTTTGTATATATATTATCATATAAAAAACAAAAACCCAAAAACATTCGTCGTTTTCTTGTGTTAAATAAAAGATAAAAGCAATCTCAATATAATATTCCTCAACTTGGAGTATTATCATATTAAGTTCCCAAACAAAAGATATAAAACTTGCCTTTATGTCGCTTGCGAATTCGGCTCACCTTTGATTGATTAACAAACTATAAAGGAGGTTCTAGGATGGTCTTGACATTAAATTGCAGACCGAAAGGAGCGGGTTTTTAAGGACATTTATTGCCCACCTTTGCTCCTCCGCCACCCTGTGTGTTTTTCTTTCAAAGAGCTACCGTACGCTTGTTTGATTTAAGGTTTAAGTTCACTTGTGTTTTGCCTCGTTCTTGTTTTAATTGAATTGTTTTTGTTAGTTCATGCGCACTCGTTCTTCTCCGTCAACAAGTCCTTTACGTGAACTCGTACATACTACGGGAAGACGTAATCGGAGACGTAATCGTAGGCATTCCGCCTCAATAGCCGAACCCGAAGTTCGTGCTATTCCTAACCCCGTTCCTCCCATTGTCACAATGGCGGAGGAACGTACTATGTGTGAGCTTCTCCAAGCACCCACCGAGGGTTACGGAGATGCTATTGTTGTTCCGGAAATCGTTGCCGATAGCTTTGAGCTTAAGACCGGGTTGCTATCCTTAGTAACCGCGAGTCAATATTTCGGATTTGAGAGGGACGATCCTCATTCCCACATTCGATGGTTTAACAAGATCACCTCTACCATCAAATACCGAAATGTCCATCAAGAGGCAATCAAATTGCTTCTTTTCCCTTTTTCTCTCGAGGGGGCCGCCCGAATTTGGCTCGAAAAACAACCCCCTCGTTCTATTGAAACATGGGAAGATTTGGTGTCAAAATTTGTGAAAGAATTCTTTCCCCCTTCTAAAACCACAAGCCTTAAAAATGAAATCACCAAATTCACTCAAAAATTTGATGAATCCTTTAGTGAAGCGTGGGACCGTTTTAAAGAATTACTTCGCAAATGTCCTCACCATGGTTTCTCCGAGTTACATCAACTCGATACCTTCTATAATGGTTTGAAACATTCCGATCAAGACTCTCTAACTGCCGCCGCCGATGGTAATCTCTTGTATCGGACGACTAAAGATGCTTTAGCCATCATTGAAAATAAGTCTAAGGTTCGTACTTCACGAAGCAAGCAAGTTGTTTCTCAAGTGAATGCTTCACCTTCTACTTCATCTCCCGTGAGTTCTTCTAGCACCGATGCTAAGATTGACAAACTCACGGAGGCTATTCAAGCTTTGGTTCTTTCCACGCAAAAGAAACAATCTTCCCCACAAACTTCTTCACCCACTCAAGTCAAAGCAGTAGAAGAAACTTGTGTCACTTGTGGTGGTCCTCATGCATACTACAATTGTACTGCCACCGATGGTAGTCGTTGTGATGTTAATGCGGTAGCCGGGTCTTTCAACCAAGGAGGTAATCAATACCGTCCTCAAGTTGACCCGAACTATCGTGTTAGCAATCAAAATGGACCACCCGGATTTTCTCAACCCAACAATCCAAATAGATTCAATCAAAACCAACCAAGAGGGCAAAATGTTCAAAATCAATTTCAAGCCCCGATCAATCAATACCCAAGTCAAGGTGGTAATTTCAATCAAGGCTTTCAAGCTTCGAATTACCAAGCCCCAATTGCTTCCTCAAACGAACTTGCTAATTACATCAAAGCAAATGAAGCAAATATGAGGTCAATGCAAAATCAAATCACCACCTTGAAAAATGATTTTCAAACTTCAATTTCAAAAAAAGGTCATGAACTTAAAATGAGCTTAAGAATACAAATCAAAAGATTGACCAATCTCAAAGCAAAATTGAGAACATGTTTGCTAGTCTCATGTGCCAATTGAATCAACCTTCAACTTCGGGAACCCTCCCGGGAAATACCATTCCAAACCCGAAGGGTGAGTTGAAAGCTATTACCACTCGTAGTGGTAAGACAATTGATGGACCCTCGATTCGTACTCCTTCTCCGGTGAAGGAAGTGGAACGAGAACCCAAGGTGACAAAGGACAAAGTGCAAATTACTAGCCCTCAAAGTACCACAAACGTCCAACCTTCGGTCGTCCAAACTCCAATTCCGAAACCCGATGTTCCGAAGACAAATTCTAAGCCCTCGATTCCTTATCCGTCGAGGCTTAATGAACAAAAGCTCCGTGATAAAACTAATAGTCAAATGATGAAGTTTCTTGAAATCTTTCAAAAGATACACTTCGATATTAGTTTTGCGGATGCTCATCTCTACATGCCAAAGTTTGCTTCAACATTCAAGAGTCTCCTTAGCAATAAAGAAAAATTGTTGGAATTGGCAAAGACTCCATTGAATGAGAATTGTTCGGCGGTGATTCTTAAGAAGTTACCCGAAAAACTAGGAGACCCCGGCAAATTTCTCATTCCTTGTGACTTCCAAAAGCTTGATGAATGCTTAGCATTGGCCGATCTTGGCGCAAGCATCAATCTAATGCCTCTTTCCGTATGGGCAAAGCTTTCTCTACCAGAACTTACTGATACACGAATGACTCTCGAGCTTGCAAACCGATCGGTTACTGTTCCGAAAGGTATTGCCGAAGATGTCTTCGTGAAGGTTGGCAAGTTCCATTTTCCTGCTGACTTCGTAGTAGTCGATTTTGATGCCGATCCCCGTGTCCCCCTTATTTTGGGAAGACCATTCTTGAAAACGGCTCGTGCATTAATCGACGTCTACGAAGGTGAAATGACTCTTAGAGTCGGTGATGAAAAATTGGTCTTAAATATTGAGAGTACTTCAAAATATCCTCTCAAGCATGATAGCGAGTCAATTAACCAAATTGATATCATTGATACTACATGCGAGGAATATTTTCATGAAGTGCTAAGTGGCAATCCCACTTCTTCAGACCATACCAATGCTCTCTCTTCCCCTTCTCTCACTCCATTTGAGGGAAGTGACTTCATTTTGGAAGAGATTGAAGCTTTTTTAGCTTGTGATGCAACTCAATCGGAAATTGATGAAGGTGTGTTTGACATGGAGGGAGACCTTCGTCTGATTGAGAAGTTACTTAATGAAGATCCATCATCTCTCCCTCCGAAAGAACTTCATAATGAGGAAATCACATCTAGTGAAAATCCTATTGATCCACCGGAGGTCGAACTTAAGGACTTACCGCCTCATCTCGAATATGCATTTTTGGAGGGTACCGATAAATTACCTGTCATAATTGCTAAAGATTTAAATGATGAGGAGAAAACCGCTCTCATAAAGGTTTTAAAGTCACACAAGCGAGCCATCGCTTGGAAACTTTCCGACATTAAGGGTATTAACCCGGAATTTTGTACACACAAGATTTTAATGGAAGATGACTTTAAACCGGCGGTTCAACATCAAAGAAGGGTTAATCCAAAATTTCAAGAGGTTATCAAAAAGGAAGTTCTTAAACTCCTTGATGCCGACTTGATTTACCCTATCTCGGATAGTCCTTGGGTGAGCCCCATTCATTGCGTGCCTAAAAAAGGTGGCATTACCGTTGTTACAAATGATGAGAACAAGTTGATTCCTACTCGATTTGTGGAAAACTAGAAGGGGGGGTTGAATAGTTTTATGTCCTTTTAATAATTTATTTTGAAAACTTTATTTTCTTTTTAAAACTTAGATTCGAATTTATGTGATCTCAATTCTTGAACAATATGAACAATACGTATATAAGAAAATATAACTAAGTAATGCAAGTAAGGTAATAAAATGAAATGAAAGCTAGAGATGGAAAGATCTAACCGAGAGACAAGAGATTTATAGTGGTTCGGCTACAAGGACACCTTCCTTGCCCTACTCCACTCCCCGAGCACCTAACTCGAGAGTTTTCTTCACTATGTCAACAAGCTCCCTTATGGCGGAGAAAACCTTTACACAACTTTAGCTTACACCGGCTTAACGACACAAAGCTAGATGTCGAGTTCTAATCGTAGCTAGAACCAATCTCACACCTTAAACACGACTTAATCACACCTTCTTCTTCACGACTAGTTCACGACTTTCTTCACGACTTCTTCACAACTTCTTCACGACTTCTTCACAACTTCTTCACGACACTTCACGATAACCACAACCTATGTTCACTACTACTTCTTCACACCTTCACTACTTACACACCTTAACAACACAACTTCTCTACTTACACACTAACCTATCCCAAATAATTAAACACACAACTATCTAATAACAATACACAACTTATATACAAATATATGTGATGACACAAACAACTTAGGTATCTAAGTTGCAATACTTCTTCTTTAGTTATTGAAGGAGTATTCTTCTTTTGCACTTGAATGGAGGAAGCTTGGATCACTTAGAAACCAAAGCTTAAGATTATATGATCAAAGGATTTTGAAGATATGAAATGTGATTTAAAACAGAAAGTTTTAGTGTGCAAAAGGTGAGTAAAAGTCCAGGAGAAGACTGGTATTTATAGGAGAAAAATTGGACAGCTGGAAGTCTACTGGAGCGGGGGCGGTCCCCTTAAATAGGGGGCGGCCCCTTAATAATTAAGGGGGCCGCCTAGTAAAATTAAGGGGGCCGCCCCTTCTGTCCGTTGGCCAATTTTGTCCTTTTGTGGGGAAGGTTTTTCTGGAACATTTTAACTGATTTTGGTTAAAAATTTGAATTCATATTTTTATAAAAGATTAAACATTTTTATTTAATGCCAAAAATGTTTTTCAAAAATATATAAAATGTTTTTGATGTTTTATAAAAAATCTAGTTATTAAGAAAATATTCCTTTGATCATATAATGCATTAAGCATTAGTTCATTCATACCTTAAGTGATTTGAGTTGTAGAAATAGATATTTACAACTAAATACTTGTTTACGTCATAATTTTCCGATTAATGATTTTACATTTTGTGATTATCAAAACGTAGAGATATCGAAAAATATTAATAACGTGTTTAGGCATTATTTATATCAACAATCTCCCCCTTTTTGATGATTACAAAATCTAAACTCATTAAATCTAAAAATTAGTTTTTAGACAAGTATTTAGTGAGTTTACATCTATTTCTCCCTCTTTTTGTAGAATAAAAAAGGTTAAGCCGACAAGTTTTAGTAACTAAATTTGTCGGGACGAAAACTCCCCCTTGATGGTTACTCCCCCTCGTTCGAGGGCACCAAGGAGACGAGCTATGGAAATCTTGGCTGCAAAAACAAGTTAGGAGACACAAGATACATATACATAGCAAAAATATTTAGAACAACCAACTAAAACATTCAAGATGATCATATAAAATATGAATCATCATTACATTACATAAAATACTTGAAACATAATGATTACAACAAAACTAGAAATACTAATGCTTCTCATATTGCCAAAGAGAGTGATTGGACTTGCTTGCAACAAAAGGGTGAGGGATTTTATTTTGAGGCGGAAAGCATGTGGATGGGTTTTAGTTATGTGATGGTGAGGGAAATGGAGCGGATCCATTTATGTTATATCGTTGTAGAGGAGGAATGGGATAGGGACGAGTGAGTAGATATTCGATCCAAGAAATATCTTCACTTAGGTGGAGGATTTGTTTTTGAAGGAAGATGCAACAAGGGCAATAGTGTGTGTGATTTGTAACTTGATCCAAGTTAAGAGAGTGGGGTAGGCAATTTGAGTAAGGTGAGGATGGAGGTTGTCCCTTGTTGCGTTGTGTGAGGTGCATAGCAAGGAGATCATTAAGATCATGGATTTGGTTAATTTCTTCATGAAGCTTTTGTCTTTCATGAATGGGGATTTGGTTATTTGGTGGAAATTGATGGTATTGGGGTGAAAGGTTTGATGTTTGACCAAGGTGATGAGGGTTTTCAAGTATTCCATTGAAGTTGGTTTGAGGTTTAGGGGAGTAGTTTGGAATGAATGTGGATGTTTGGCCAAAATGGTGGGGTTTGTGAAATGGTTCAATGGAGTGAGGTTGTGATCTTGGAGAGTAGTTGGGGATGAATGGAGGTGTTGGTTGTCTAGTTGTGATGGGCTTGTGGTGAGGATTAGGTTTTCTTTTCCACCCGGGTTTTAAGGTCATCCTTGCTAGCTTAGAGGTTTTTGGTTTTGGGTTGATTGAAGAAGACATGATGGGATGATTGAATGTGGTGAGATATGGGGTTATTTATAGTGGAGGATTTGTGTTGTTTAGGAATGAAAATGCTTGTTAGGTGATTAGGACAAAATGTGTTTGTGAATTTGGGGAAGTATAGGATCAAATGGGCTAAAAAGCAGAAAAAGATTCTCTGAACCCGTTCAGCAGATGGCCGGTCCCCTTAATTATGGGCGGTCCCCTTAATAATTAAGGGGGCCGCCTTATGAATTAAGGGGGCCGCCCATCTGGTATCTTTCTGGGTTCCAGAAATGGGTTTTTCTGCAGAAATAGGTGAGGATGGCTATGTTTTGAGCTTTTGGTTTTAGTCAAGTCCCACTCTTTGAGGCAATAGAAAAACATATTAAGCATACATGGCATATAAGACAAATGAATAAGCAAACAATAATTAATGTCTAGCAATTAAGAGAATTAAGGAACCTAATTATCTAAGGCAAGGGTAATGAAGCAAAGGCACTAGAAACTAAATGGGGAATAGATGATGGAACAATTGTGAGGATGTGATTAATAAGCTTGTTCTAGTGTGTGCCTATATGCAACAAATGTGGAGATGTGATTGTTTCGACTCCTAAATGCAAAAATTTCCTAAGAAACAATCCAAGGTCTCCTTGATTTGATTTTGCTCAATATATGAATATCAAAGATGTATATATTAGATTATATACTTTGACAATTCATGTGAGATCTTTATGCATGAAAAGAAAATGTTTTTAGCATTATTCAACAATGTAGGAAAAATAGTTTTCATGTGTTTTCTTAGATGTGAGAATGATTTGTAGAAAATGGATTGGGTTTTGTTTAAATATGTTTATGCAAAAAAATATCCCAATCTTTTATTTTGTGCAAAACAGATTCCTAGACTCAGATGGGAGGAAACAGGAAAAAAATGTTACAGTCAGATGGCCGGTCCCCTTAATGACAAGCCGGTCCCCTTAATAATTAAGGGGATCGCCTTTATAACTTTAAGGGGTCCGCCCATCTGGAAAAAAAATTTACCAAAAATGCAGAAAATTCAGTCAATTTGTTCCATCATTCCTAGACCTAAACGTAAGTGGTTAAAGAGTTCACGCTTAAGGGGCTTAGTGAATATGTCTGCTAAGTTATCTTCTGATGCAACCTTTTCTATTGATATGTTTCCTTTTTGAACGTTATCGCGGAGGAAGTGGTGGCGTATTTCTATTGTTTAGTCCTAGAGTGTTGAACGGGATTCTTACTTAAATCTATAGCACCTTTATTATCACACATAATTGGGACGTCATCTAACCTAATGCCATAGTCTACGAGAGCTTGTTTCATCCATAGTGCTTGTTGACATGCCTTTCCAGCGCTTACATATTCGGCTTCTGTGGTAGAAATAGCAAGAGTGGTTTGCTTCTTCGAGAACCAAGATGTTAGACAACATCCCATTAACGTGCAAATTCCGCTAGTACTTTTTCTATCCACGTTGTCTCCCGCATGATCCGAATCCGCATAGACGATGGTTTCTATGCCCGATCCCTTAGGATACCATAATCCTAAGTGTATAGTGCCTTTAATGTATCAGAAGATACGCTTAACCGCTTCTAGGTGAGAGGTTTTGGGATCCTCTAGAAAGCGAGCACAAAGGCAGACACTAAACATGATATCCGGTCTACTTGCCGTTAAGTATAGTAAACTACCTATCATTCCTCTATATTTAGTGTTTTCTACAGACTCACCCTCTTCATCTCTTGTGAGTTTTACTTCCGTAGACATTGGTGTCTTCATGGGCTTAGCATCTTCTAATCCAAATTTCTTAAGCATTTCCTTAATGTACTTAGATTGATTAAAAAATATTCCATCTTCTAATTGTTTTATTTGTAATCCTAGGAAGAAATTAAGTTCACCCATCATACTCATCTCAAACTCATCATGCATGATTTTGGCGAATTCATCACACATATCCTGACAAGTCGATCCGATTATAATGTCGTCGACATATATTTGAACAATGATGAGATTTGGGCTTTTCTTTTTTGTGAAAAGAGTGTTATCTACCATTCCCATGGAATAATCATGTTTAATAAGAAATGCCTTTAATCGATCATACCAAGCCTTGGGAGCTTGTTTGAGTCCATATAAAGCATTCTTGAGTTTATAAACATAATCAGGTTTTGCGAAGTCAATGAATCCTGGAGGTTGTGCCACGTACACCGCCTCATTGATAAAACCGTTAAGGAATGCACTTTTCACGTCTATTTGAAATAACTTAAAATCTAAGGTGCATGCATAGGCAAGTAGTATTCTTATAGATTCTAATCTAGCTACGGGGGCATAAGTTTCGTCATAATCTATTCCTTCTTGTTGATTATATCCTTGGGCAACTAACCTAGCCTTGTTCCTAGTAACTATTCCATTTTCATCTAACTTATTTCTATAAACCCACTTAGTTCCTATGATGGTCATGTTCATGGGATTTGGGACTAGTTCCCAAACGTCATTAGTCTTAAATTGATTTAGTTCTTCTTGCATAGCCATAATCCAACTTTCATCTTTTAATGCCTCATTTATATTTTTAGGTTATATAGTTGATAGGAAACAAAAGAAGTTATTTTTATCTTGAGCTTGTGATCTAAGAGTTCTTTGATTTAAGTTTCCTATTATATTATCTAACGGGTGTGATTTAGATTCCTTAACATTTACTATTTCGTCTTCACCTAATATTATATCTTCATTATCATCACCTAAGGGTTTAATTTTACTAACCTCAATAGCTTCTTCTTCAACAAGATCATCATCTTCTAAGGGCACTGTCTTAGGTGGTGGTGGAGTTTCATCAAATGTTACATTTAAGGACTCTTCTACTTTCATAGTGTGTTTATTAAGTATTATGTATGTTTTACTATTTTGTGAATACCCTAGAAAGATTCCTTCGTACGACTTAGGATCAAACTTAGTAAGGTAATCCTTTGTATTGAGAACAAAACATTTGCTCCCAAATACCCTAAAGTAATTTAGATTAGGTTTTCTACCTCTCAATAACTCATATGGGGTTTTTCCTAATATTCTCCTAATTGAGACTCTATTTATTATATATGTTGATGTATCTACAGCATGGCACCAAACTTTTTGTGGGATAGATTGTTCATTTAGCATTGTTCTACTCATTTCTTGTAAGGTTCGATTCTTTCTTTCTACTACCCCATTTGTTTGTGGAGTGCGAGGAGCGGAGAAATTGTGAGATATCCCATTTAAATCACAATATTTTCCGAATTGCACTTCATTATCAAATTCCCGACCATGGTCCGTCCTAATTGCTACTATAGAACATCCAAATTTATTTTGAATCATTTTACTAAATATTTCAAATTTATTAAAGGCTTCGGTTTTATCACTTAAAAAGCTAGTCCACGTGTATCGTGAATAGTCATCTACAATTACTAAGGTATAACGATTACCTCCGTAACTCCGCACAACGGTTGGACCAAAAAGGTCCATGTGTAATAATTCTAGGCATCTAGTGGTGGAGACTATATTCTTAGCTTTGTGACTAGCATGTGCTTGCTTTCCTATTTTGCATGCATCACAAAAGTGTTGGTCATATCTTAGGTTAGGCAAGTTTCTAACTAATTCTTTAGAGGCTAGGGATTGTATTTGTTGCATATTTGCGTGACCTAATCTTCTATGCCACAATGTAGAGTTTTCATCTAAGGTTGCTAGACATATTTTATCTTCCGGTTTATTTCCTAGCTTCATAACATATACGCCACCTTTCCTAACTCCTCTACCTATGACCTTTCCGTCCTTAACTATTTCGCTATCTTTACTTGTAAAAGTAACCCTACACTTATTATCGCATATTTGTCCTATACTAAGCAAGTTATATGTTAAGTTATCTACATGCTCAACATTTTCAATAGTTAGGGAGTCTTGAGAGATTGTACCTTTGCCAATGATTTTTCCACGAAAATCACTACCGAAAATAACGTTACCTCCGTTGTATGCCTTGTAGGAGGAGAATAGCTTCCGGTTTCCCGTCATGTGCTTCGAGCAACCGCTATCCTTAATCCATTCGTCGGGCTCCAAATTTATTCCTAGACATATTTCATCGGTGGCTTGAGCTACAAGGCACTTTTCGTCTTTTGCTTTGTCCACTTCATCTTTGTCGCTATCGCTCCATGTTCCACTAACAAATGCGCTTTCGTAATCGTAACCCGGTGGCTTTGGACATTCGCCAATGAGATGGTTTTGACTTCCACATCTAAAGCACTTTCTTTTCCCGTAGTTATCATTTCTATTTCTTTGTAGCGATCTTCTTTCATCTCGCGGTTGTCTCGTGAATCTTCCTCGTTTCTTGAAGAATTTTTTGAATTCTCTAACGGCCATTGCATATTCTTCGTCTTCACTATCATCACTTGAATCATCGTCATCACTAAGTTCCTTTTTGGCTTTTAGCGCGAGAGACTTGAATTGATCTTTCTTGCTCTTAACCGTTTCCGAGTCCCTTTTTATAATTTCTTCATGAACCTTCAAGTTGCCAATAAGCTCGTCAAGTGATAACGTTATCAAGTTCTTTGACTCTTCAATCGCCGTGACCTTTGCGCGCCATTTCGAATGTAATGCCCTAAGAAATTTCCTTACACAATTTTTGCTAGAAAAAGTCTCATCAAGTGCTTTTAAACTTGTGATGATTGTGTTAAATTTAGCAAATGCATTATCAATAGATTCCTCTTCAGGAATTGTAAATTGTTCATATTGTTGTACAAGAAGATCTATTTTATTATCTTTGACTTGACTATTACCTTGGTGAGTGATTAGTAAAGAATCCCAAATATCTTTTGCGGTTTGACACATAAAAATTCTTTCATATTCTTTGCGTGGTAACGCATTATAAATAACCATTTTAGCTTCATTATTTTTCGCTAGTTTCCTTTTTAAATCATCATTTTGTTTTTCAAAAGGTATAATTTCATCTAATTTAGTTAGAATATTATATTGAATAGGGGGAAAATCACCATAGGTAATAATATGCCAAAGATCAAGATCCTTTGATTTCACATAAGTTTCGAATCTATTTTTCCAATAAAGAAAACCATCACTTTCAAATAGTGTGGTCTTTGCATAGATTGCCCTTCTAAATATTTTAAGGATTCCATAGATCGTTTCAAGTTTTAAAATACAATTAATTTTAAAAATCTTGTTTGACGTGGCTCTTGATACCAATTGTGGAAAACTAGAAGGGGGGGGGGTTGAATAGTTTTATGTCCTTTTAATAATTTATTTTGAAAACTTTATTTTCTTTTTAAAACTTAGATTCGAATTTATGTGATCTCAATTCTTGAACAATATGAACAATACGTATATAAGAAAATATAACTAAGTAATGCAAGTAAGGTAATAAAATGAAATGAAAGCTAGAGATGGAAAGATCTAACCGAGAGACAAGAGATTTATAGTGGTTCGGCTACAAGGACACCTTCCTTGCCCTACTCCACTCCCCGAGCACCTAACTCGAGAGTTTTCTTCACTATGTCAACAAGCTCCCTTATGGCGGAGAAAACCTTTACACAACTTTAGCTTACACCGGCTTAACGACACAAAGCTAGATGTCGAGTTCTAATCGTAGCTAGAACCAATCTCACACCTTAAACACGACTTAATCACACCTTCTTCTTCACGACTAGTTCACGACTTCTTCACAACTTCTTCATGACTTCTTCACAACTTCTTCACGACACTTCACGACTAACCACAACCTATGTTCACTACTACTTCTTCACACCTTCACTACTTACACACCTTAACAACACAACTTCTCTACTTACACACTAACCTATCCCAAATAATTATACACACAACTATCTAATAACAATACACAACTTATATACAAATATATGTGATGACACAAACAACTTAGTTATCTAAGTTGCAATACTTCTTCTTTAGTTATTGAAGGAGTATTCTTCTTTTGCACTTGAATGGAGGAAGCTTGGATCACTTAGAAACCAAAGCTTAAGATTATATGATCAAAGGATTTTGAAGATATGAAATGTGATTTAAAACAGAAAGTTTTAGTGCGCAAAAGGTGAGTAAAAGTCCAGGAGAAGACTGGTATTTATAGGAGAAAAATTGGACAGCTGGAAGTCTACTGGAGCGGGGGCGGTCCCCTTAAATAGGGGGCGGTCCCCTTAATAATTAAGGGGGCCGCCTAGTAAAATTAAGGGGGCCGCCCCTTCTGTCCGTTGGCCAATTTTGTCCTTTTGTGGGGAAGGTTTTTCTGGAACATTTTAACTGATTTTGGTTAAAAATTTGAATTCATATTTTTATAAAAGATTAAAAAATTTTATTTAATGCCAAAAATGTTTTTCAAAAATATATAAAATGTTTTTGATGTTTTATAAAAAATCTAATTATTAAGAAAATGTTCCTTTGATCATATAATGCATTAAGCATTAGTTCATTCATACCTTAAGTGATTTGAGTTGTAGAAATAGATATTTACAACTAAATACTTGTTTACGTCATAATTTTCCGATTAATGATTTTACATTTTGTGATTATCAAAACGTAGAGATATCGAAAAATATTAATAACGTGTTTAGGCATTATTTATATCAACACGATTGGTGACGGGATGGCGTGTATGCGTTGACTACCGAAAGTTAAATAACGCCACCCGTAAAGACCACTTTCCTCTTCCATTCATGGATCAAATGCTCGAAAGACTAGCGGGAAACGAGTACTATTGTTTCCTCGACGGTTTCTCGGGTTACTTCCAAATTCCCATTGACCCGCAAGATCAAGAAAAGACCACTTTCACATGCCCTTATGGAACGTTTGCCTACCAACGCATGCCTTTTGGCTTATGTAATGCTCCGGGCACGTTCCAAAGGTGTATGTTGGCCATTTTTCACGACATGATCGAGAAAACTATGGAGGTCTTTATGGATGATTTCTCGGTCTTTGGGGATTCTTTCACCACATGTCTCTCCCATTTGGACAAAATGCTTCAACGTTGTGAAGATACTAATCTTTGTCTAAATTGGGAGAAGAGTCATTTCATGGTCAAAGAGGGCATTGTCCTCGGCCATAAGATTTCCAAGAGTGGGATTGAGGTCGATAAGGCCAAAGTTGATGTTATCGCTAAGCTACCTCATCCCACTACCGTCAAGGGTATTCGGAGTTTCCTTGGTCACGCCGGTTTCTATCGTAGATTCATTCAAGATTTCTCCAAAATCGCCCGGCCGATGACTCATCTCCTTGAAAAGGAAACTCCGTTCATTTTCTCACAAGAGTGCATTAAAGCTTTTCAAACTCTAAAGAAAAAGCTTACTGAAGCACCGATCTTGGTTGCCCCGATTGGGACCTACCTTTTAAGCTTATGTGTGATGCAAGTGATTTTGCCATAGGTGCGGTCTTGGGCAACGAAAAGCAAAACATTTTCAGCCTATACACTATGCTAGCAAAACTATGACCGAAGCTCAAGCACATTACACCACGACGGAAAAAGAATTATTAGCCGTGGTGTATGCTTTCGAAAAGTTTCGGCCATACTTAATCTTATCTAAAAGCATAGTGTATACGGACCACTCGGCTCTCAAATATCTCTTTGCAAAACAAGATTTAAAGCCGAGATTGCTCCGTTGGGTTCTCCTCCTCCAAGAATTTGATATCACCATCCGTGATAAAAAAAAAAGCCGAGAACCTTGCTGCTGATCAGTTTGTCCCGATTAGAGAATCCTCACCAAAGTGTACTCGAGAAAAAGGAAATAAATGAAACATTTCCTCTCGAGACACTTAACGTGGTATCTTCTCGTGGTGATTCTAGTACCCCATGGTTTGCCGATTTTGCAAATTACCATGCGGGTAACTTTGTTGTGAAAGGGATGTCGTCCCAACAAAAGAACAAATTCTTCAAAGATGTGAAGCATTACTTTTGGGACGACCCCTACTTATTTAAAGTGTGTGCGGATCAAGTCATCTGGCGGTGTGTTCACGGCCAAGAAGCCGTTGAAATTCTTAAGGCTTGCCACAATGGACCCACGGGGGGAGATCATGATGCCAACTACACCGCCAAGAAGGTGTTTGATTCCAGGATCTATTGGCCCACAATCTACCATGATGCCCATGACTTAGTCAAATCTTGTGACTCTTGTCAACGTCACGGGAAGATCTCTCAAAAAGATGAAATGCCACAAAACGTCGTTCAAGTTTGTGAAATCTTCGACGTTTGGGGCATTGACTTTATGGGCCCGTTCCCTCTTCACGAGGGAACAAGTATATACTCGTGGCTGTCGATTACTTGTCTAAATGGGTTGAGGCGAAAGCACTCCCCACCAACGACGCCCGAGTAGTGTGCAAATTTTTGAAAACTCTCTTTGCTCGGTTTGGAACTCCACGTGCTATCATTAGTGATCGCGGTACGCACTTTTGCAATGACCAATTTGCAAAAGTCATGCTTAAGTACGGTATTACTCACCGTCTTTCTACCGCTATACCATCCACAAACAAGTGGACAAGTGGAAGTTTCAAACCGTGGTTTAAAAAGAATCTTGGAAAGGACCGTAGGTGAAAACCGTGCGTCTTGGTCGGATAAACTAGATGATGCACTTTAGGGCCTTCCGTATAGCTTATAAAACACCCATCGGGTGTACTCCTTACAAGCTTGTGTATGGAAAGGCGTGCCATCTACCGATCGAGCTCGAGCACAAAGCTTATTGGGCCTTGAAGCATGCAAACTTCGACCTAAAGTCCGCGGGTGATCACCGCAAAGTTCAACTCAATGAATTAAATGAACTTCGTGATCATGCCTACGAGAATTCTTTGATCTACAAAGAAAAGACAAAGAAGATCCATGACTCCAAAATCAAGAACCGCGTTTTTAACGTTGGTGATCGAGTCCTTCTTTTCAATTCTAGATTAAAAATATTCTCGGGTAAGCTCAAAACCCGTTGGACTGGACCATTCACCGTTGCCAAAGTTTTTCCTTATGGTACCGTCGAGTTATCTCAAAATGACGGACCAAACTTCAAGGTGAACGGTCATAGGTTGAAGCATTACTTTGGAGGGGACATACCATCCATGGTTGTCCCGGATCTCCAAACTTTCCCCATGGACCAATGAATTCGGGGTCGAGTCAAGCTAGTAACTCGGTTAACAAAAACATTAGCACCACATGGGTGACAACCCATGTTTCTGACTTCTTTCTTCTTTCTAAAAACTAAGTGTGGGGGAGTCCCACTGTGCTTGGCTTTTGTGTTGTTTGCTCTGATTTTCAGGTTTCCCTTGGATAGTGTTGATTGACGCGCCTGTTTTCAATCCAGCCGCCCAATATCCTATCCTTTTGCTAACGATTATCTAGGGATATCTTTTCAACCTTTTTTTTTTTGTGAAAAATGGAGATTTTGTTCCACACTTGGCTAGTGGTATTACCTTTTTACGTTCTAAGTGTCGGCATAGTAACCAGTACTTTGAATATTGAGGGCAATATTCAATTCTAAGTGTGGGGGGGGGGGGGAATTCTCTCGAATTTTGTCACATGTGTACCTTCTAGTCCCTAGTACCCCCGTTTTTGACCAAAATTTTAAAATTTTTTTCGTTTTTAGATAAGAAATTGCAATAAAAAAAAGTAGTGTTTAGTCTTGATTAGGTTAGAACAAGGGGAATCCCGACTCTGCCAGAGTGTTGATCTGGCTGCTTCCTTAACTTTTAACTAAGGTTTTACGATTTGTGCAAATGAAAATGCTAAGCATAGAGTAGTTGGTTCTCTTTAGAGCTTATACAAGTAATCTATGGCTTTTCCTCCCAGAAGCTCCTAATCTGCTTAAATACGTGCTGTTTTCAAACGTTTGAACGTTAAAATCATGTTGTTATGCAAAACAAATTTTTATACAATTTTGATATAGAGCCCGAGTTCAACTTTTTATTTTAATTTTTGAGAAAGCATATAAGTCCTAAGCTACGGTTCGAAATCGGCCCTTGGATCCTTTATTCCGAAAGGCGTTTAGGTCTTGGTTCCCGTAAAGCTCCGTTAGTGTATATTGCACAAAGTTAAGTTAAAAAAAAAAAAAAAAAAAAAAAAAAAAAAAAAAAAAAAAAAAAAAAAAATGATGAAAAAATGGAAAAAATATAATAAAATAAAATGGAATGATATTGCAAAATGCAATAAATTTTGATGTTGCAAAAATAAAGATATATATGTTAATAAATGTAGAAATTGCTTTCTTTTAAATTTAAATCGGAACTTGAACTTGGATTCGTCGATTTTGTATAAAGGTTAAACGGTAATTTAGTAGATTGTTGATTTCAAAGGGCTTCGAAAATCTCCGGTATTATTCTCTGTGGGGTGTCAAAAGCCTGGTCACCTAAAACCAACTGGTTTGGGATGTGCCGAGAAGAAAGCCGTTACATGGAGTGATCTCGTCTTTGAGTCTCTAATCTCTAAATGATCGTTTGTTGTTATTTATTTAAGTATTTAATACTAGCTTAGTGGGAATATCCTAAATCTTTGAAATCGAAATTCCGCTTATTCTGATACTATTCTCTGTGGGTGTCAAAAGCCTGGTCACCTAAAACCAACTGGTTTGGGATGTGCCGAGAAGAAAGCCGCTACATGGAAAAGGCCCTTTTGATCCTTAGATTTTCGAGGTTCCCGGTAAATTAGTATTTGACTTAAACAAGTAACAACCATAATAAACGTCGATTTTTGCGGTCAAAATTTTGAAAATAGCACAGTCACCTAAATTGAATAAATTGTGGGAGTGAAAAGTTAAGTTTCGGCTTACATAGATTATTAATATAAGTAGTGTTAGCATTTTACAAAAACGTTTGCACAATGAGTTTAAGCTTAGTTGGGAGTATAAAAAGAGGATGACGATTTCAATTCCCTGGAGACACCCATTTTGTCTGAATCCCGTTCCATGATACCATTTTTTGAAAATCAAGCATGTTATTTATTTTTGTTCTAGTTTAAATTTCTCGCATTGAATAAAAAGTCGAAACGGGGTATACTTCATATGATCGGATTGCTAGGGACTAGCAATAGTTTAGTGTGGGGGATTGATGAGTGTGTAAATACTCATCATTTTACACCCATTTAAGACACAAAAATGACCAGAAACACCCAAATATATTGCAGATATCCTTGGTTTTGTGTTTTTATTTGTTTCAGGTACAAAGGATTGAAAACGGAGCGAAAATGGGTATTTTTGGATCGATTCGACAACAAGTGTGCATTTGATCAAGAAAAGTCAAAGTCAACCCCCAAAATACCAAAACAACACAAATGATCATTGGAAATTATTTTGTGACTTTGGCAGCCTTGGTCCCTGGGATTTTCAGTATTTACAAGATTGGTCCTCAAAGTTTAAATAACACTTCAATACTAAATCCTTTTAACTTAACCCTTAAACCCGGCAACAAATAAATCCAACCCAAACTAATTCCTTTACCCAGCCACAAACCCCAGCCCATTTTAGCCAAAGGCCCAACCCACCAAAAAAACCCTACCCGTTTATATTTAGTTAACTTGATCAGTTGACTAAGTCAAGCGGTCAACCCCTCTTCCTTTTTTCCCTATCCCGCCAAAATGACTACTTCCCCATAACCAGTACCATCACCATCACCTTTCACCCCATCCCATGCCTCCCCCTACCACTGCCCCAGCCACCCTACACTATTGTACCTTCTTCTTCACAAGATGCCAATCCACGCTGGCAATCCACAACCTAATTGGGCGCCAAAACAAATTGAAGGGCTGAGATGATGATAAAACCTATCCAACGGGTGGGATTTACTCCCAAGAAGCACAAAATGGTTCTGAGGCTGTTTTCCCTCACAAAACAAGCACAGATAGTTGAAAACCTTAGCTTAGAATTTAGTATAAATAGGAAGTCATTTGTAGCCTTTGAAGGCAGTCCTTTTTTTATGTAACTTAGTTTTAAATTTGTAATCTGTGTTTTAAGTTTAATATAAGCATCTCAGTTCAGAATTTCAAGTTGTAATAATTTTCAGTTTTATTAAAGTTCAAGTTTTGTTATAATTCGTATTAAGTGTTTTAATTGTTAAGAGTCAATCCTAAGTTCTAAAATCCACTCATATAAGCTCACACAAGCCCTCAGAAGCTTTTTGAAAGTTTGTATCAGTTTAAACAGTTTTTATTTCAAAAATACAAAAAAAAGAAGCCAAACTTGGTCAAAGTTACTGTAGTAGTACTTATTATCAGCTTATTGCTTCCTGTTTGGTCCTTTGTCCCATTTTAAGTCACCCTAGTCTAATTTCTTAGTTAGTAAAAGCTTGAGTCTCATTTTCACTTGATAGCTTCAAAACAGTCAAAAAGTCAAACATTCAGTCAAGAGCTTATTAGGGCTTATTTTAAATTGGAATTTGCTTTTCTAAGCTTAAACAAGTTACTTAGTCATTAATAAGTCAAGTCTATAGGTTAAATCAGTATTTCCAAGTTTTATTTTCAAAACAGTCTAAATTAAGGTGTGTTTGGTTTTAAGGTCAAAGTGGGTCAAAACAGCTTTATACTGTTCATGTGCACTTTCATCATATTTGATTGAGCTAATCACAGCCTAATTAAGTTGTTCTCAGTTTTATTTTGCTTGTTTTGAGCTTTTTGCAGGTATTGACTTGGAAAATTGCAGGCACTAGCTGTGGACTGTCCTAATAAGCTCAGCTTATTTTGGAGGCCTAATTTGTATTCTCAGGTTCTCAATATTCCATCTCAAGTTTGCACTAAACCTCATTAGCCTTAGTTTTAGAATCTTCCATTTCAGCCATAGTTTAAATGTTGCAGCCTCATTTTCTGTTTTTGTGGTTTTTAGCAGTTATTTGTAGAATTTTAACTCAGTCAGATTTAGTTATCATAAGCTAATCTTTGGGGATATTAAACTTGGCCTGCTTGTTAATTGATCCCCCATTTTTATTGATTTTTAAGTTTTTTCCTTAGTAGCTTTTTCAGCCCTTGAAAGAGCTTAAATTGCCCTGCACCCAAGGCAGATCAGCAGGCTTTTGTGGTTCTTAGGCTTATTTCATTGCTTATTTGGTCTTCCCTTGCTTAATCTGTGTCCTTTTAGCTCACTAAGATTCCATTAGTTAGACATTAGCTTATCCCTAGTCCCCATTAGCTTATTTGCATTTTAGAATAGCTTTTAGCCATTTAGTCCAACTGCCTTAGCTTATTTCATAAAAATGGGTCCAACTGGTCAGTCAATAAGGTGTTTCTGAGCTTATTTTGTTAGTTTCAATAAGGTTTTCAGTTTTCAAAATTAGCTTATTTCACTTATTTAATCAGTTTGTTAAAAGAAAAAAGGTAAAAAAATAGTTGGTAAAAAAAGTTGTATGTGGGATTCGAACCTGGGACCTTTCATACAATCACACACACCCTTACCAGTGCACTAAGTTCTGCTTTCTGTTACATATTCTCATTTTTATTTTTATAAAGAAAACCATCACTTTCAAATAGTGTGGTCTTTGCATAGATTGCCCTTCTAAATATTTTAAAGATTCCATAGATCGTTTCAAGTTTTAAAATACAATTAATTTTAAAAATCTTGTTTGACGTGGCTCTTGATACCAATTGTGGAAAACTAGAAGGGGGGGGGTTGAATAGTTTTATGTCCTTTTAATAATTTATTTTGAAAACTTTATTTTCTTTTTAAAACTTAGATTCGAATTTATGTGATCTCAATTCTTGAACAATATGAACAATACGTATATAAGAAAATATAACTAAGTAATGCAAGTAAGGTAATAAAATGAAATGAAAGCTAGAGATGGAAAGATCTAACCGAGAGACAAGAGATTTATAGTGGTTCGGCTACAAGGACACCTTCCTTGCCCTACTCCACTCCCCGAGCACCTAACTCGAGAGTTTTCTTCACTATGTCAACAAGCTCCCTTATGGCGGAGAAAACATTTACACAACTTTAGCTTACACCGGCTTAACGACACAAAGCTAGATGTCGAGTTCTAATCGTAGCTAGAACCAATCTCACACCTTAAACACGACTTAATCACACCTTCTTCTTCACGACTAGTTCACGACTTCTTCACGACTTCTTCACAACTTCTTCACGACTTCTTCACAACTTCTTCACGACACTTCACGACTAACCACAACCTATGTTCACTACTACTTCTTCACACCTTCACTACTTACACACCTTAACAACACAACTTCTCTACTTACACACTAACCTATCCCAAATAATTATACACACAACTATCTAATAACAATACACAACTTATATACAAATATATGTGATGACACAAACAACTTAGGTATCTAAGTTGCAATACTTCTTCTTTAGTTATTGAAGGAGTATTCTTCTTTTGCACTTGAATGGAGGAAGCTTGGATCACTTAGAAACCAAAGCTTAAGATTATATGATCAAAGGATTTTGAAGATATGAAATGTGATTTAAAACAGAAAGTTTTAGTGCGCAAAAGGTGAGTAAAAGTCCAGGAGAAGACTGGTATTTATAGGAGAAAAATTGGACAGCTGGAAGTCTACTGGAGCGGGGGCGGTCCCCTTAATAATTAAGGGGGCCGCCTAGTAAAATTAAGGGGGCCGCCCCTTCTGTCCGTTGGCTAATTTTGTCCTTTTGTGGGGAAGGTTTTTCTGGAACATTTTAACTGATTTTGGTTAAAAATTTGAATTCATATTTTTATAAAAGATTAAAAAATTTTATTTAATGCCAAAAATGTTTTTCAAAAATATATAAAATGTTTTTGATGTTTTATAAAAAATCTAGTTATTAAGAAAATGTTCCTTTGATCATATAATGCATTAAGCATTAGTTCATTCATACCTTAAGTGATTTGAGTTGTAGAAATAGATATTTACAACTAAATACTTGTTTACGTCATAATTTTCCGATTAATGATTTTACATTTTGTGATTATCAAAACGTAGAGATATCGAAAAATATTAATAACGTGTTTAGGCATTATTTATATCAACACGATTGGTGACGGGATGGCGTGTATGCGTTGACTACCGAAAGTTAAATAACGCCACCCGTAAAGACCACTTTCCTCTTCCATTCATGGATCAAATGCTCGAAAGACTAGCGGGAAACGAGTACTATTGTTTCCTCGACGGTTTCTCGGGTTACTTCCAAATTCCCATTGACCCGCAAGATCAAGAAAAGACCACTTTCACATGCCCTTATGGAACGTTTGCCTACCAACGCATGCCTTTTGGCTTATGTAATGCTCCGGGCACGTTCCAAAGGTGTATGTTGGCCATTTTTCACGACATGATCGAGAAAACTATGGAGGTCTTTATGGATGATTTCTCGGTCTTTGGGGATTCTTTCACCACATGTCTCTCCCATTTGGACAAAATGCTTCAACGTTGTGAAGATACTAATCTTTGTCCAAATTGGGAGAAGAGTCATTTCATGGTCAAAGAGGGCATTGTCCTCGGCCATAAGATTTTCAAGTGTGGGATTGAGGTCGATAAGGCTAAAGTTGATGTTATCACTAAGCTACCTCATCCCACTACCGTCAAGGGTATTCGGAGTTTCCTTGGTCACGCCGGTTTCTATCGTAGATTCATTCAAGATTTCTCCAAAATCGCCCGGCCGATGACTCATCTCCTTGAAAAGGAAACTCCGTTCATTTTCTCACAAGAGTGCATTAAAGCTTTTCAAACTCTAAAGAAAAAGCTTACTGAAGCACCGATCTTGGTTGCCCCGATTGGGACCTACCTTTTAAGCTTATGTGTGATGCAAGTGATTTTGCCATAGGTGCGGTCTTGGGCAACGAAAAGCAAAACATTTTCAGCCTATACACTATGCTAGCAAAACTATGACCGAAGCTCAAGCACATTACACCACGACGGAAAAAGAATTATTAGCCGTGGTGTATGCTTTCGAAAAGTTTCGGCCATACTTAATCTTATCTAAAAGCATAGTGTATACGGACCACTCGGCTCTCAAATATCTCTTTGCAAAACAAGATTTAAAGCCGAGATTGCTCCGTTGGGTTCTCCTCCTCCAAGAATTTGATATCACCATCCGTGATAAAAAAAAGAGCCGAGAACCTTGCTGCTGATCAGTTGTCCCGATTAGAGAATCCTCACCAAAGTGTACTCGAGAAAAAGGAAATAAATGAAACATTTCCTCTCTAGACACTTAACGTGGTATCTTCTCGTGGTGATTCTAGTACCCCATGGTTTGCCGATTTTGCAAATTACCATGCGGGTAACTTTGTTGTGAAAGGGATGTCGTCCCAACAAAAGAACAAATTCTTCAAAGATGTGAAGCATTACTTTTGGGACGACCCCTACTTATTTAAAGTGTGTGCGGATCAAGTCATCTGGCGATGTGTTCACGGCCAAGAAGCCGTTGAAATTCTTAAGGCTTGCCACAATGGACCCACGGGGGGAGATCATGATGCCAACTACACCGCCAAGAAGGTGTTTGATTCCGGGATCTATTGGCCCACAATCTACCGTGATTCCCATGACTTAGTCAAATCTTGTGACTCTTGTCAACGTCACGGGAAGATCTCTCAAAAAGATGAAATGCCACAAAACGTCGTTCAAGTTTGTGAAATCTTCGACGTTTGGGGCATTGACTTTATGGGCCCGTTCCCATCTTCACGAGGGAACAAGTATATACTCGTGGCTGTCGATTACTTGTCTAAATGGGTTGAGGCGAAAGCACTCCCCACCAACGACGCCCAAGTAGTGTGCAAATTTTTGAAAACTCTCTTTGCTCGGTTTGGAACTCCACGTGCTATCATTAGTGATCGCGGTACGCACTTTTGCAATGACCAATTTGCAAAAGTCATGCTTAAGTACGGTATTACTCACCGTCTTTCTACCGCATACCATCCACAAACAAGTGGACAAGTGGAAGTTTCAAACCGTGGTTTAAAAAGAATCTTGGAAAGGACCGTAGGTGAAAACCGTGCGTCTTGGTCGGATAAACTAGATGATGCACTTTGGGCCTTCCGTATAGCTTATAAAACACCCATCGGGTGTACTCCTTACAAGCTTGTGTATGGAAAGGCGTGCCATCTACCGATCGAGCTCGAGCACAAAGCTTATTGGGCCTTGAAGCATGCAAACTTCGACCTAAAGTCCGCGGGTGATCACCGCAAAGTTCAACTCAATGAATTAAATGAACTTCGTGATCATGCCTACGAGAATTCTTTGATCTACAAAGAAAAGACAAAGAAGATCCATGACTCCAAAATCAAGAACCGCGTTTTTAACGTTGGTGATCGAGTCCTTCTTTTCAATTCTAGATTAAAAATATTCTCGGGTAAGCTCAAAACCCGTTGGACTGGACCATTCACCGTTGCCAAAGTTTTTCCTTATGGTACCGTCGAGTTATCTCAAAATGACGGACCAAACTTCAAGGTGAACGGTCATAGGTTGAAGCATTACTTTGGAGGGGACATACCATCCATGGTTGTCCCGGATATCCAAACTTTCCCCATGGACCAATGAATTCGGGGTCGAGTCAAGCTAGTAACTCGGTTAACAAAAACATTAGCACCACATGGGTGACAACCCATGTTTCTGACTTCTTTCTTCTTTCTAACAACTAAGTGTGGGGGAGTCCCACTGTGCTTGGCTTTTGTGTTGTTTGCTCTGATTTTCAGGTTTCCCTTGGATAGTGTTGATTGACGCGCCTGTTTTCAATCCAGCCGCCCAATATCCTATCCTTTTGCTAACGATTATCTAGGGATATCTTTTCAACCTTTTTTTTTGTGAAAAATGGAGATTTCTGTTCCACACTTGGCTGGTGGTATTACCTTTTTACGTTCTAAGTGTCGGCATAGTAACCAGTACTTTGAATATTGAAGGCAATATTCAATTCTAAGTGTGGGGGGGGGGGGGGAATTCTCTCGAATTTTGTCACATGTGTACCTTCTAGTCCCTAGTACCCCCGTTTTTGACCAAAATTTTAAAATTTTTTTCGTTTTTAGATAAGAAATTGCAATAAAAAAAAGTAGTGTTTAGTCTTGATTAGGTTAGAACAAGGGGAATCTTGACTCTGCCAGAGTGTTGATCTGGCTGCTTCCTTAACTTTTAGACTAAGGTTTTACGATTTGTGCAAATGAAAATGCTAAGCATAGAGTAGTTGGTTCTCTTTAGAGCTTATACAAGTAATCTATGGCTTTTCCTCCCAGAAGCTCCTAATCTGCTTAAATACGTGCTGTTTTCAAACGTTTGAACGTTAAAATCATGTTGTTATGCAAAACAAATTTTTATACAATTTTGATATAGAGCCCGAGTTCAACTTTTTATTTTAATTTTTGAGAAAGCATATAAGTCCTAAGCTACGGTTCGAAATCGGCCCTTGGATCCTTTATTCCGAAAGGCGTTTAGGTCTTGGTTCCCGTAAAGCTCCGTTAGTGTATATTGCACAAAGTTAAGTTAAAAAAAAAAAAAAAAAAAAAAAAAAAAAAAAAAAAAATGATGAAAAAATGGAAAAAATATAATAAAATAAAATGGAATGATATTGCAAAATGCAATAAATTTTGATGTTGCAAAAATAAAGATATATATGTTAATAAATGTAGAAATTGCTTTCTTTTAAATTTAAATCGGAACTTGAACTTGGATTCGTCGATTTTGTATAAAGGTTAAACGGTAATTTAGTAGATTGTTGATTTCAAAGGGCTTCGAAATCTCCGGTATTATTCTCTGTGGGGTGTCAAAAGCCTGGTCACCTAAAACCAACTGGTTTGGGATGTGTCGAGAAGAAAGCCGTTACATGGAGTGATCTCGTCTTTGAGTCTCTAATCTCTAAATGATCGTTTGTTGTTATTTATTTAAGTATTTAATACTAGCTTAGTGGGAATATCCTAAATCTTTGAAATCGAAATTCCGCTTATTCTGATACTATTCTCTGTGAGGTGTCAAAAGCCTGGTCACCTAAAACCAACTGGTTTGGGATGTGCCGAGAAGAAAGCCGCTACATGGAAAAGGCCCTTTTGATCCTTAGATTTTCGAGGTTCCCGGTAAATTAGTATTTGACTTAAACAAGTAACAACCATAATAAACGTCGATTTTTGCGGTCAAAATTTTGAAAATAGCACAGTCACCTAAATTGAATAAATTGTGGGAGTGAAAAGTTAAGTTTCGGCTTACATAGATTATTGATATAAGTAGTGTTGGCATTTTACAAAAACGTTTGCACAATGAGTTTAAGCTTAGTTGGGAGTATAAAAAGAGGATGACGATTTCAATTCCCTGGAGACACCCATTTTGTCTGAATCCCGTTCCATGATACCATTTTTTGAAAATCAAGCATGTTATTTATTTTTGTTCTAGTTTAAATTTCTCGCATTGAATAAAAAGTCGAAACGGGGTATACTTCATATGATCGGATTGCTAGGGACTAGCAATAGTTTAGTGTGGGGGATTGATGAGTGTGTAAATACTCATCATTTTACACCCATTTAAGACACAAAAATGACCAGAAACACCCAAATATATTGCAGATATCCTTGGTTTTGTGTTTTTATTTGTTTCAGGTACAAAGGATTGAAAACGGAGCGAAAATGGGTATTTTTGGATCGATTCGACAACAAGTGTGCATTTGATCAAGAAAAGTCAAAGTCAACCCCCAAAATACCAAAACAACACAAATGATCATTGGAAATTATTTTGTGACTTTGGCAGCCTTGGTCCTTGGGATTTTCAGTATTTACAAGATTGGTCCTCAAAGTTTAAATAACACTTCAATACTAAATCCTTTTAACTTAACCCTTAAACCCGGCAACAAATAAATCCAACCCAAACTAATTCCTTTACCCAGCCACAAACCCCAGCCCATTTTAGCCAAAGGCCCAACCCACCAAAAAAACCCTACCCGTTTATATTTAGTTAACTTGATCAGTTGACTAAGTCAAGCGGTCAACCCCTCTTCCTTTTTTCCCTATCCCGCCAAAATGACTACTTCCCCATAACCAGTACCATCACCATCACCTTTCACCCCATCCCATGCCTCCCCCTACCACTGCCCCAGCCACCCTACACTATTGTACCTTCTTCTTCACAAGATGCCAATCCACGCTGGCAATCCACAACCTAATTGGGCGCCAAAACAAATTGAAGGGCTGAGATGATGATAAAACCTATCCAACGGGTGGGATTTACTCCCAAGAAGCACAAAATGGTTCTGAGGCTGTTTTCCCTCACAAAACAAGCACAAATAGTTGAAAACCTTAGCTTAGAATTTAGTATAAATAGGAAGTCATTTGTAGCCTTTGAAGGCAGTCCTTTTTTTATGTAACTTAGTTTTAAATTTGTAATCTGTGTTTTAAGTTTAATATAAGCATCTCAGTTCAGAATTTCAAGTTGTAACAATTTTCAGTTTTATTAAAGTTCAAGTTTTGTTATAATTCGTATTAAGTGTTTTAATTGTTAAGAGTCAATCCTAAGTTCTAAAATCCACTCATATAAGCTCACACAAGCCCTCAGAAGCTTTTTGAAAGTTTGTATCAGTTTAAACAGTTTTTATTTCAAAAATACAAAAAAAAAGAAGCCAAACTTGGTCAAAGTTACTGTAGTAGTACTTATTATCAGCTTATTGCTTCCTGTTTGGTCCTTTGTCCCATTTTAAGTCACCCTAGTCTAATTTCTTAGTTAGTAAAAGCTTGAGTCTCATTTTCACTTGATTGCTTCAAAACAGTCAAAAAGTCAAACATTCAGTCAAGAGCTTATTAGGGCTTATTTTAAATTGGAATTTGCTTTTCTAAGCTTAAACAAGTTACTTAGTCATTAATAAGTCAAGTCTATAGGTTAAATCAGTATTTCCAAGTTTTATTTTCAAAACAGTCTAAATTAAGGTGTGTTTGGTTTTAAGGTCAAAGTGGGTCAAAACAGCTTTATACTGTTCATGTGCACTTTCATCAGATTTGATTGAGCTAATCACAGCCTAATTAAGTTGTTCTCAGTTTTATTTTGCTTGTTTTGAGCTTTTTGCAGGTATTGACTTGGAAAATTGTAGGCACTAGCTGTGGACTGTCCTAATAAGCTCAGCTTATTTTGGAGGCCTAATTTGTATTCTCAGGTTCTCAATATTCCATCTCAAGTTTGCACTAAACCTCATTAGCCTTAGTTTTAGAATCTTCCATTTCAGCCATAGTTTAAATGTTGCAGCCTCATTTTCTGTTTTTGTGGTTTTTAGCAGTTATTTGTAGAATTTTAACTCAGTCAGATTTAGTTATCATAAGCTAATCTTTGGGGATATTAAACTTGGCCTGCTTGTTAATTGATCCCCCATTTTTATTGATTTTTAAGTTTTTTCCTTAGTAGCTTTTTCAGCCCTTGAAAGAGCTTAAATTGCCCTGCACCCAAGGCAGATCAGCAGGCTTTTGTGGTTCTTAGGCTTATTTCATTGCTTATTTGGTCTTCCCTTGCTTAATCTGTGTCCTTTTAGCTCACTAAGATTCCATTAGTTAGACATTAGCTTATCCCTAGTCCCCATTAGCTTATTTGCATTTTAGAATAGCTTTTAGCCATTTAGTCCAACTGCCTTAGCTTATTTCATAAAAATGGGTCCAACTGGTCAGTCAATAAGGTGTTTCTGAGCTTATTTTGTTAGTTTCAATAAGGTTTTCAGTTTTCAAAATTAGCTTATTTCACTTATTTAATCAGTTTGTTAAAAGAAAAAAGGTAAAAAAATAGTTGGTAAAAAAAGTTGTGTGTGGAATTCGAACCTGGGACCTTTCATACAATCACACACACCCTTACCAGTGCACTAAGTTCTGCTTTCTGTTACATATTCTCATTTTTATTTTTATAGTAGTCTTGGTCTTTTAGCTTATAACTGCTTAACTGCTTGTTTCATGGCTTAATCTAGTGTTTTTTAGGTTCCCATATTTTTCATTGGATAGTTTTAGTGTAATTTATTTACTGGAAATTTTTCATAATTTTTACTGTTGATTTAGTATTTTTCCGAATTTAATTTAGTTTAATTAGTTTTTAATTCGTAATAAAAAAATAGAAAAGTCAAAAAAAATAAATTTTTCTTTTTTCCAAAATTTTCTTTTGTCATTTAGGACTTAGGAAAAATAATTTGGCATTTGTAGGATTAGTTTTTAAAAGATTTTACTTTTAGGCTCGTTTTTAGAATTCCCGATTCTCGTTTTTAGTATAAATTGCTTGTGTCTTAATTTTTCTTTGTAAATTTGTTTTTCTCATCCTTATTAGAAGTTAAAATACCAAAAATCCAAATCCAATTATCAAGAACTTTAATTCCGAACCTTACACAATATCTTCCATTCACACCTCGTTGGGACACGACCCGGGTGATCACTTGCTCGGTATCACACACATCACATTCACGGGTTTTGAAAGTTTGACTTTTCCTAAGGTTTGACTTGTCATTTCCTACGTATCACGTGTGCACGATACTATATTTATTTATATATACTCACACACGGATCATTTTTCTTTTCCGATCTTCCCCTCGGCTGCTTACCATGTTGATTATTTTTCCCTTCTACGGATCATCTTTTTTCTGCTGAGCCTTCCCCCTTTGTCGCACGTCTTTGACTAGATGGTTCAATTTATCAGATTCTAGAGCTAGCTCTAGCTGCTTTTTCAACTGATAGCAGTCGTTGGTGTAATGTCCTTTCTCTCCGTGATAATCACAATACCGATCCAAGTTTTCTTTTCGAGGAGTGTCGGGCAATGGAGGTGGTTGGGGTAGCTGAAGGTGGTGCTCAGTTTCCAGGATTTCCTTAGGCGTACGTATTAGTGACTCCCGGGTCGGTCTGTTTTTATCGTCTCGGACCCCGTATTTGATGTTCCGATTAGGCTCTTGTTTCGGCGTCACGTATGGGGTGTGATGATCTTTCGGCCGGTATGGGGGTTTTTGCCCCCATCGTCTCCTGTCCTCAGAGTTTTTATGAAACCGATCATTTCTTATGGGTTGTGATCCCCCCGCGTCCTTCCGAGCGTATTCTCCTTTTGGCAGTTCAGTGCTCCGAAAGGCTTCTTCCGAACGGATGAAGTCTTCGAACCTCTCCAGCATTTCGTCAACCGTCTTGGGAATTTTGTCTAAGAACTTCTTTGCCAGCTCCGGACAGTGATGTCCATTCATGAACGAAGAGATCTGCATTACCTCCGGGGCGTCAGGGAAATAGTTCGCCTCGCTTGCCCATCGTTCCTTGAAGTCTGGAAGGCTTTCGTTGGCTTTCCTATGAATTTTGTTGATTTCTGTAATGTCCTTGACACACGCCCTTAGTATGCTGAATCTGTTTAGGAATTTCTTCTGAAGATCGTTCCAACTATCAATACTTCCGGTCGGCAGCTTATCGAACCACCCTCTTGCCTTTCCGTCTAAAGTCTGTTGGAACATTCGGCACCACACGGGCATCGGCCATTCTTCCTGATTTCCCACTCCTGTGAAACGGTTGATGTGGTCGTCCGGATCAGTCGTTCCGTCGTATAACTTGAGGTTTGTCGGTATCTTATGTTTTGGGGCGGAGAACTCTATGATCCTCCTTGTAAACGGACACTTTATCACTTCTTTGAATGGCTTGCTCAAATCATCATTTGCTACCTGCTTTCCTTTATTGTTCCCCCTTCCTCTGACATCTTCTTCCTCATTATCCATGAAATCATCTTCGAAGTTTAAGAGCATCGGTTTTATCAGGTCACGATTGGCTTGCTGCTTAAATAATTCTTTGAGGGCTGATATGTGGCCTTCCATGATGGCTCGCGTATCCTAACGTACAAAGGGAGGGGACTAGGGTTGGGACCGCTCATTCTAGGCTTTTCGGTAGATTGAATTTGGGTCCCACGGATGGCGCCAGTTTGTTGAGGTAAAATCTTACCCCCGGTTCGTTAGATCCACTCCTTGACCTTGTATGAACCTGAAACAAAGATAATACACGTTAGCCTCGCCTTGGGTTTTTTCCCAAGACCAAGCTCTGGTGTAAGGATGAGAGTTCGTCCGGATTGGAGTAATAAATGTAGATTATGAGTGAGTAGTAGATGAGAGTGAAAGAAGTTAATGCCTGCATTGAATGTGTTGGGGTATTTATATTACCCCAATCACTGTGTACTTACTGTACCTGGAGACAAGGAGCCGATCTATGCACAGTGACCTATGGACCACTGTGCATGTACTTGAAGAACTGTTCCGTAAAACCTGGGCGGCGTACTTGAAAGACATATCCCGTAAAACCTGGAGACGGCGTACTTAAAAGACATATCCCGTAAAACCTTGAGACGGCGGCACTGTGCGCCTTGGTCTTTCCCAATTCATTATTATAATTATTTGTTTATATTTGCAGGATCCGGGCCGGACGACATAATGAAATCCGTCCGGTATGCGTCGTCCGGCGTTAGCCGTCCGGACACCTACACGAACTTTAATATATTAATTATTTTTATAAACTCCATTTTCCGGGCCGGACTTCAATATATTAATTATTTTTATAAATTCCATTTTCCTTTCTTCCAAACAAATACGCATAAGTTTTTTTTATTTTTATTTTTTTTATTTTTTATTTTTTCAAATATCAAATCTTACGGTTTCTAATTCCTTAACATTTCAATTCCTAAGTCAGATCAATTTCGCTAAAATCATTTTGCGAACTAAACGGGCCCTCAATTGTAGCAGCAATGAGGATTTCACATGGCTATCACTATCATGTGATCAAATCCCTTTATCCTGTATATTTTTTAAAATGGATATGGATAAATAGTAATGAATTGTATGTAGGAGATCATTGCGCGGGGCTTTCTTTTTGGTAATAGTCAGGTCGGCATTCTGATATTGCTGAGGTAAGGGCCCGTAAAACCTGGAGACGGCGTACTTGAAAGACATATCCCGTAAAACCTGGAGACGGCGTACTTGAAAGACATATCCCGTAAAACCTGGAGACGGCGGCACTGTACGCCTTGGTCTTTCTCAATGCATTATTATAATTATTTGTTTATATTTGCAGGATCCGGGCCGGACGACATAATGAAATCCGTCCGGTATGCGTCGTCCGGCGTTAGCCATCCGGACACCTACACGAACTTCAATATATTAATTATTTTTATAAACTCCATTTTCCGGGCCGGACTTCAATATATTAATTATTTTTATAAATTCCATTTTCCTTTCTTCCAAACAAATACGCATAAGGTTATTTTTTATTTTTTTTATTTTTTTTTTATTATTTTTTTTTTCAAATTCAAATTGTTTCAAATTTCAAATCTTACGGTTTCTAATTCCTTAACATTTCAATTCCTATGTCAGATCAATTTCGCTAAAATCATTTTGCGAACTAAACGGGCCCTCAATTGTAGCAGCAATGAGGATTTCACATGGCTATCACTATCGTGTGATCAAATCCCTTTATCCTGTATATTTTTAAAAATGGATATGGATAAATAGTAATGAATTGTATATAGGAGATCATTGCGCGGGGCTTGCTTTTTGGTAATAGTCAGGTCGGCACTCTGATAGTGCTGAGGTAAGGGCCCGTAAAACCTGGAGACGGCGTACTTGAAAGACATATCCCGTAAAACCTGGAGACGGCGTACTTGAAAGACATATCCCGTAAAACCTGGAGACGGTAGCACTGTGCGCCTTGGTCTTTCATAATGCATTATTATAATTATTTGTTTATATTTGAAGGATCCGGGCCGGACGACATAATGAAATCCGTCCGGTATGCGTCGTCCGGCGTTAGCCATCCGGACACCTACACGAACTTCAATATATTAATTATTTTTATAAATTCCATTTTCCTTTCTTCCAAACAAATACACATAAGGGTTTTTTTTTTTTTTTTTTTTTTTTTTTTTTCAAATTCAAATTGTTTCAAATTTCAAATCTTAAGGTTTTTAATTCCTTAACATTTCAATTCCTATGTCAGATCAATTTCGCTAAAATCATTTTGCGAACTAAACGGGCCCTCAATTGTAGCAGCAATGAGGATTTCACATGGCTATCACTATCGTGTGATCAAATCCCTTTATCCTGTCTATTTTTTAAAATGGATATGGATAAATAGTAATGAATTGTATATTGGAGATCATTGCGCGGGGCTTGCTTTTTGGTAATAGTCAGGTCGGCACTCTGATAGTGCTGAGGTAAGGGCCTGTAAAACCTGGAGACGGCGTACTTGAAAGACATATCCCGTAAAACCTGGAGACGGCGTACTTGAAAGACATATCCCGTAAAACATGGAGACGGCAGCACTGTGCGCCTTGGTCTTTCCCAATGCATTATTATAATTATTTGTTTATATTTGCAGGATCCGGGCCGGACGACATAATGAAATCCGTCCGGTATGCGTCGTTCGGCGTTAGCCATCCGGACACCTACACGAACTTCAATATATTAATTATTTTTATAAACTCCATTTTCCGCGCCGGACTTCAATATATTAATTATTTTTATAAATTCCATTTTCCTTTCCTCCAAACAAATACGCATAATTTTTTTTTTCAAATTCAGATTGTTTCAAATTTCAAATCTTACGGTTTCTAATTCCTTAACATTTCAATTCCTAAGTCAGATCAATTTCGCTAAAATCATTTTGCGAACTAAACGGGCCCTCAATTGTAGCAGCAATGAGGATTTCACATGGCTATCACTATCGTGTGATCAAATCCCTTTATCTTGTCTATTTTTTAAAATGGATATGGATAAATAGTAATGAATTGTATATAGGAGATCATTGCGCGGGGCTTGCTTTTTGGTAATAGTCAGGTCGGCACTCTGATAGTGCTGAGGTAAGCCCCCCGGATCTAGACTTATATGGAGTAACGAATTACGTACATATTATACCTATTATACATTTATGGCGCGACCCGCCCGACATTTTGTTTCTACCCGTTTGAGCCCGGGTTTGGGTTAGCCATTGGGTTGCTCTTGGGTCGTGGAACTGTTGCCCTTCACTCACATGCTCTTCTTTTCCTTGAGATCCGGTATCTATTATACATTTATGGCGCGACCCGCCTGACATTTTGTTTCTACCCGTTTGAGCCCGGGTTTGGGTTAGCCATTGGGTTGCTCTTGGATCGTGGAACTGTTTCCCTTCACTCACATGCTCTTTTTTTCCTTGAGATCCGGGATGATTAATTCTGGTATCTTTACCCGACGGTTATTTTGCGTTTTCCGATCCGACTTTGTGGGTTATTTTGTAACTACAGTGCTTTGTGAGGGGAGCTACAGTGGTATGAATAGTGTGTTTATTAATTTTTTATATTTGTGGTTGTTTTGAGGCCATTTGTTTTTGCCACAGTCATTAGGTCGCTTATATCCACACTTTTGGATCTGATTTAGATGTTTGGCTTTTTTTCCCGATAAAAAAAAAAAAAAAAAAAAAGGTGGTTTCATCGTGTGTGAAGGATCTATTGAGGTTGTTTCTATTCTTTAGGCCCTATCGCTTCTGCTTTCATAGTATTTATTGTGGTTTTATGATTGTGTATTTTGTTTAGGGTTTTATGCGATATATTGTTGCCTGTTTTGGATGTAAATAACTATTTCTGTGTAAGTAAGCATGTTTTACCTTTTATAGTCATCTCTAGGTTATTTTGGCCTTCTTTTGGTGACATTGGATGCATACGTTTGTTGATGATTCTTTAAAAACGTTGTTGTTCGGCATACTGATTAGTTATAAAGTTTTTGTAATTGTTTTTTGGTTATCTATTTTTTTCCTGGGTCTTCCATGTCTGCGTTGATGTTTTTAGGTGTCAAACCAAATGCTAGAATGAAACCAATTGCTACATGTCTTGCCCAAAATATGAGAAAGCTACTTTTGCGAAACCCAATAATGAATGACGAGGCAGGTATAGATGATTGTGGCAACTCCCCGTTGCAAAGTCAAACTAAACACAATGTCATACCTTCCTTCACGTTGACTGTTGCTGTTTGTGAATATTAGTTTCTTTTATATAGTTGGTAGAACTTGTAGTATTATTTTTTATGCAATATAGAGTTTATGTTTATGTTTTTGTCTTTTCAATTCTCGCCAGATGATATTTTCCTACCAAATATGCGCCTAATAGCCTCGCAAGTTCCACTAAACCGTCGTTCTGATGCAACCGCCGTAGATGTGCCACCGAAAAACAGCTTATTTGGCAGCCATCGACTGAAACGATCTAATGTGAATATCCATATTGGTTAGTGATTGTTTACTTCTGTTGACTCTGTTCACAGGGTCCTAATTTTAAATATTTTCCTGAATGGCAAAAGCAAACATCCATGTTTGCGTATGTGTTAAAAAAATGCAGCCACACCTGTGTGTAAACACGCTAGGGGGGGAACATATGTGCCAACGGATGCGGCTCCCATTTCGGCACATTCTGTTGATGGTACTGCTCTACCAGCAAGTTCATTGCCTTGTCCAGCTGCAGATGTAGATCATCCCGTTAGTGTTGATTTTCAAGGTTGATAAAATTAGTCTTTTATCCTTTATAGTTTCTGCACCAATTACTTTATTAGGTGTTGCTTTGTCTTTTGTACAAAATGCGTGGCTGACAGCCCTGCAACTTCGGCTGAAAGATCATTGTGGTGCAGCTGCTAATACAACAACCCTTGGTGTTTCCAAAGGTTATTTTGTTTTCTACAGTTGCTACAATTTTCTATGGTCTTTTTTTTATGCAATGTAGAATTTATCTTTATCTTTTTGGTGTTTTCAATTCTCAGCAGCTGATATTTCGGTACGACAGACGTGTCTAACAGCCCGCCAATTTCGCCTCGAGTGTCATTGTGTTACAACCGACTTACATATGCCGCTCAGCAACACTTTCTTCAGCAGCCATCGACTAAAACGGTCTAATATGAATATCCAGATTGGTTAGTGGTTGTTTACTTCTGTTAATTCTATTCAGAGTCGAATGTGGCCCTTATTTTCTAGAATCCTGTTGATAATGCTGCTTTAGCAATAACTTCATTGGGCCATCCAACTGTAGGTACAAATTATTACATTAGTCTTGCTTTTGAAGGTTGGTTAAATGAGCCTTTTGTGGTTTATACAAAAATGTGACTATGGTGTATGTGGTCAAAGCATTTCCTTTGCTCAGGTGATACAACGATCATTGGCTAGCTTATTCATAGGAAATTTATAATCAAAAGTATAATACAGTGCCTTAAAGTGTGCTGGACAAAGACTTTCTGATGTTTGTGCATTATTTTACTGCAGATTTTTTTTAAATGCTTGCATCAAACAAACGCCTATATTCAAAATCACTCCAAATAAGAAAGGTCATCACTTATCTCAGCTCTTATTGTTGTCGCAGTTTCTTCATGGCCGGGATAACAATTCACCAGACAGGTATTAACGACAGACCCGCCTCAAGCATTATGGCATTTCTTACAAGTGCTAAAGGTCATTATTAATACTTTGCGCCTTTTACCATTATTTGCTTTCAAAATGTTTTATCCCTGCATTTCTATGCATTTTAGGGGCCGAAATTTAGCAGTTACCTCAAACAGATGTTTACTGATGACTTTATTTTCTTGCCAGCCGAGGCATATCAACTACAGAAAGTCACTTTCTGTTCACGGTTCTTGAGTAGATTTCTATGCCGGAAGAAACATGTGCCTCGAATCCAACTAATGTAATTTGGGGATACAAATACGCTGGCTTTGCAGAATCTGGCTTCACCAGGTCTTCATGCGGAACTTTATACAACAGCACGCATAAGCGTGTGGATACTAACACCCATCGTTGTTTGAAACTCAGGTGAGAATTCTAAGTATGTTGAAAATCAAACAGGTTTGCACAATCTCGCTTAACCAGCTCTTCATGTGTACCTTTACACAACAACACGCATAAGCGTGTGGATACTAAAACCCATCGTTGTTTGAAACTCAGGTGACAATTCTAAGTATGTTGAAAACCAAGCAGTTGATGATACAAGTGTTTGCGAAGCACCCATCTCACCTATTAAGCCATGCTAAAGGTCAATACTAATAGTTTATGGTTTCTTGCCTTTATTTTATTCGCATTGCAGCCATACCGAATGCAAAAAAAGTGCCTTTCTATGCATTCCTTTTCACCAGATTCCTTTGCAAACAGAAACAACTACCTCCAATCCAGCTAACGCATAGTCAGAGATCCAAATTACCTGACTTTCCAGGCTTTCCCTCTACCAAATCTTTATACGTACCTCAATTCAACAGCATGCATAAGCGTTTGGGTTTTGTAGTTGATTAATACAGTTTATGCCCAAAAGGTAATCTAAAACTTTGTATCTATATATATAATTATGACAATATGCATCTGTTTTTTTAGCAGTTACCTCTTCACGTAGGTTCGATCTATTTGAGTAAAAAATAAATGAAAGTTTTTTTTTTATGTATGGCAAAGGCAACTGATATCATTTTTCCATTCAAATATGGTATAAGAGATCACAAAAAACCTAAAAGGTTTGCTAGAAAAACAAAACGTTACCATAACAGCAACAAAGAATGTCTGATATTTTTGGTTTTCACAATACTCATAGTTAGCATCCTATTGCGATTATAATTATCCTATTTTTTTGGGCGTTCTCATAATTACACTTCTATAAAAGATTATACTGAATAGCACAATAGAATTGCTGCAAAAAAACTCCCAAACCAAAGAGAATGCTGTCATGACTGGTTTGAGGCAAATCACTTCCTTGCAGTATCCTGTCCCGTTTCCCAGCTTTTGTTTGTTACTGCATGATACTGTTGATTTGTAGCTTCTATATATCTGTATTTACGAATATGCAAAAAACAAAGCAAGTTTTAAAAGTGTAAGGCACAAGCTTTTGCCCCAGACAGATAAAGAAAAAACAATTAATATTTGGGCACCCTTGAGGCTCAAAATTTGTATTTTTATCACACGCCTTAGGTTTTTTGTTATCTCTTCTGCCATCTTTGAATGCAAAAAAATTATCGCATGCCTTTACTGCAGCACTCATCACCAATAGAATAAAACTCTTAACAGTTAGTGCGAAACCAAAAAAATCAGTGTCACAGGTGATTTTGGAATTTCGGTGTATACTATTCAGCATGTTATCTGCATTAAATATATGTGTATGCACGAAGAAACAAACATTTCCTTTTAGAATAACGAGGTATGCATCCTGTTGATTATTTTACTTTTTTATGCAATATCATTGTAAATTACTCTTTTTAATCAAATAGGAGGTACGCTACTATGGTTTGTAAATATGTTTGGAAGCTAATAACGATTCCCATTGTAGATATGTAATTATACCCGTTTCACCCGTTAGGTTTTTTTTTTGGTATTCCCTGCACCTATTCTTTAAAAGTCTATTTTCTCAAATCAACAAATAAAGGAGTTTTGTTGTTGGTATAGATTGATTCGTCTTAATATTTCGCGTGTAGGTTTTTCTCACTTTTCTTGATTATCTGCTTTGAGACTTGCCGGTTTATTCCTGCTATAGCCTCATTTATTAAAGTTGTTTCTTTGTCGCTGGTATTCGTTAATTTAGGTTTTAAATAATTATTTTGTTTGGCTGATAGAATCTATGCCCATCATTTGCTGCTTGTCATTTTAACATGCACGTGCCAAAAAAGAAAAGGACATCCAGAAGGTGCAGCCACGGTAGAAAGTGCAATCACAATACAACAATATACAAGTTACACCAACTCTGTATCAAAGGACAATAAGAGTATTAAAAAAAGGATTTCCTAAAGATCTAAAACCACAATCCCTTTTGCACACCTCCGCTCTGTACCGTAGGTGTGAAATAAGCTGTTCATGTTCTCAGTGCAGTCAAGATCACAAATGCAATATAAACATGTCTGTCAGGCATTCAAATACACTTATAAATGAATGAAACCAGTTGCAGCAGCAACCAGCAACAAAAAAGTTTTACTGCATGACTTGAAGAGAGGTGCACAAGACAGAAGAGCATCGCCGGCACAAGTTTAATTAATTTTCCCTCCTCTTTCAGTAACGATGTTGTCCACATTCTATTAGCTTAGCAAATAATGATGTATAAAGTAGACCCACTATAGCACATTAAAACCGTAGAAGTCATTAATGTTTGTTAACATTTTCTTTATGTAACTTTTCCTTATGTAAATAAAAATCCATTCATTTATTTGGTTGGTTTAAAATCATTTGTTTCTTCAAAACTTTGGAACTTCATCCAGAAACAAAAACGTATAAACATTGCTGCTGCACAAAACACAGGAAACCACTAACACTGCTGTCGCACAAAACACAGGAAAGCCTACTAATGCAGGTCATATGATGAACACACCTGGGCACAACAGAACATCTAAAAATGTAGTTTAAAGATACTCCAAGCATAAATTGATCTTCGTTACGCTATCAACCAATGATATAATTTGGATTATTTCCTAAAATTTAAATTCCAATTATACAACAAAAGTATGCAGCATGTTACATCTCACAATTTCCAGCTTCAAGACTAACTCTAAATATAAAATCAATGAACAATGAAACATCTAGAAAAGAAAATTACATGAACATAAGCGTATGAACCAAACAAAGAATGCTAACTTACTCAACACCAACAGTTAAACACATCATCAAATCGATGAACCAACTATCGCATAACATCTAATACAAACACATCTGTGTATATTAATAACGAGAATATAAAATTCACCTACACCAAAACCATCCCAGACTTGGCAACTCTTAAAAAAATATTCTTAACATCAACAAAACTCAGCTCTGCCAACAAACTAATTAGCCTACCATTATCCTTAAATAACACACACCTTATGCTTTGCATACCTGTGGCCTCATTGTACTAAAAAAAAACCAGCAACAAACCATTACCTATTAATACATCTGTAGTTCACCTTAATACCAAAATAGCGCTATCATCTAAACAGCAACACAATCATCACATGATACATTGCAACAACCATAAATACAAAACTTGATTAAATCCAAAGCAACAAACACCTAAACACCAGCCAATATTTCTTGCAGACAATCATATACTATATAATTCACACAAAATCTGTCTGCAAGAAGCAACACTTTCTTTTTCTCCTTTCATTTATACTTCAGCAACATCTTCACATTAATTAGCGAACAAATCTTTAACAAAATGAAAATCAGATACGACAGTAACAACAACTACTTAGTGACAAAAGTTCATAACATAGTAAACAAATTATGTAATAAAACACAAACTTAGATTATAGATACGTGTTCATCATTACAAACCAGTTCCATATACAAAAAAAATAATAACCAAACCATATTAAAACCCACCAAAAGAGACTGTGCAACCACAAGCTAATCATAAATATCCATAATATCCATATGCTACTGATTCTCCCTCAGACCATCACGAACTTCAATCTGCAAACCCATAAACACCTCCAACCTCTTACGATCCCTCACTTGCTTTTGACGGAGACACTCATAGGTGTCACCACCTGCCTCTTCCACATCGTGATCTAATGACAAGACTTCTTCCATTCGCTGTTGGCGCTTTGCAATCTTTGCTTCTAACTGATCACACTTTTCACGAACCCACAACAGGGATGCTTCTTCTTCCATGTGTTCCTGCATAAAAAGAAACTTAAAGCATTGATGCAACTTTTGTGATCCAGAAACATCTTTCAGTTCATTGATTAGAGGAGTGTTTTCAGCCATTGAATAGATTTTTTTGTTAGGTAGATGCTTCGGGTTTTAAAAACTTATTAACAATTACTCTATATATAATTAGTGATGCACTCTTTCTAATATATTTCGGGTCTAATACAACCGGGTTAATCATTACAAAACTTAAATGAGGCATTGATTCTACCAGCAATGGTTTAGTTTCCCATGCGGAAATATGGAGTTTAGGTGCTAGAACAGCAATTATAAATTTCTCAATGTAACATAAGTGCCCCATAAATTTTGACAACTATCATAGCATTCATCAAATATAAAAACATACATACACATATGTATTGTTGTACTAAAACAGCTTAGTTTTTAGTTTATCACGGGACCCGGAACTGTTTCTTTGCAACCCGGCAACTCCTTTTTTATAACTTATATGAGAGGTTTGGTATAAAAAAATTGCTATTGTCACACTCTTCAAATACAGCAACTTTATACCACAACCTGGCCCCCTTTTTCCTACAATGCTCAAAATGCTATTTCCACACTCTTATACTACTTCCACATTAGGGGATTAAGTACCAGGATGAACGCTGTTTTCCTTTCGACACTTTTTTTTTGCCGCGTATTTTTTCTTCTGATATACATTTGTTCCCAAATCTTCCATTCACACAAGGTTGCAGCTACAGGAATTTGTTAGATGAGCTACAATACGATGGACAATTTGTTTCTTATTTTTTTAGGTTTGTCGTTGTTTTTACAGCATGCTTTGTATCTACAGTATGAAAGTTTGTTATATCCACACTTTTGGATCTATATGTAAGGTTTTTTTTTTAATATTAATTTGTAGTTCTCATGATTTACTTATTTAGTGTTGTTGATTATCGTTATTTATAAAAAATTTAAGTAAATTATAGATTCCTATCAATTTTTCCTTCAACTACTTATATTGGTTTTCCAAAACAGTGATGATCGTTTAAAGTTTGTAGTTATACCTTGGTTGGATTGATTGACATGGGATGATGTAGTCAAATAGTGGGTTTTGTGTAGAAAAAATATGAATAAGTCAAAGGGATCTGCTAACAAAATAATAGAAGTTCTGATGGGTTTTACCGTTTTACATTATGGGGAGTATTTGTAATTATCAACATAAAATCTGTAAAGAATTTATTTTAAAAGCTATAAAATGTTTGACATTTTTAGGTTGTTTAATATACGTCGTTTAAAAAATGTGTTTATATGTTAAATTTGGCAATATAAAAGGATGTTATTTATGGTATTTTTATATGTAATGCTTTTTAAGAATCTGATTTGCGAAACACACAAAAAAACTGATTATCTGATTATTTCGATATCAAACAATAGAATCAAAACGCATAATCTATTTTATAAGATAAGCAATCCCAAACACCCTTTTAATAGAAAGGCTAGATAGAAGCCAAATTATTTACTTCCTTCAACACACGAAATCAGAAAACTATGTAGAAACACGCCCCCTTCTTCCAGGCTCCAGCCCCTACAATCGACACAATTTTAACGTGTGGCATCCTTCAATACTCAATTATTGGTGCCGAATACACTAACTCATTAAATGTCTCAAATAACTATATACTTTAATAGTCGTACAACATTGATGATATTAACTTATAGCGTATTAAATACTCGAGTTATTGTATTTGTTATTAGTTATTACTGTCTAGTGGCTAATAATATTTGAGTTATTACATTTTTTATTATTCAAGAAACATTATTGATAATTAAGTGACTATATATGTGGGACATGTTTTTTTCAAGGAAAATGATGCTTCCTTTTACTAGTACTATATATGCCACATACCTTCTCAGTTGTATCAATGTGATAAGTAGAGTGATCAATAAATCAAGGTTGTCAAAATCGCGATCCTGATCGTAGGATCGTACGATCCTACGATCCTACATATAAAAAACGAGCAGGATCTTAGTAGGATCTTAATTTAATCAGGATCGGTCTAGGATCGTAGGATCGCACGCAGGATCGTAGGATCGTAAACGATCCGATCCTACTATAATCCCATGTTTTTAATTTTTTATCTTAAGTGGAGCAAGATCGGTGTAGGATCGTAGGATCGCACACAGGATCGTAGGATCGTAAACGATCCGATTCTACTAGAAGTTCATGTTTCTTATTGTTTTTTGCTTTTATCATCCATTTAGATTCGTTTATCATATAAAATATTATATAGAAATATAAAACTACAACCCTTATACAAAAATATATACATTTTCATAGGATCTTACGATCCCGATCCGATCCTACGATTACGATCTTATGAAGCCGAAAACGATCATAGGTAGGATCCCGATCCTGACAACCTTGCAATAAATCAAATTAAAAGAAAGAAATAATGCATGGCACATGAGGTATGTTTGGCCAAATGTGCCCGAGTTTGGTCTGGAGTTGAAATTGAGGCTAAGTTAAAACAGATTTGTGTAGATAAGAAGATGAGTAAAAACACATTGTAAGAAGATATAGCACTACTCTTTAGATATCTATGCGGAAAACTATTTTGAAAGAAACTTAAGATACAAAGGAACAGAAAAAGCAAAATACATTAAAAGTTTGCCTTATTTGTTTGATTTAGAAAAAGAAAATATTTTGCTTTAAATGAATTAGGAAATAAAAACAAAAAGAGAATTCGAATGGAAGGATTTTCTTATTTTTTATTTTGTTTGTGAAAGAAATCAAACTTATTTGGCAGTAGATTGGTAGCTGTAATGCATAAATAATAATAATAATAATAATAATACTACTATTCTGCAGGTGATTGGCAATGAAGATTGGCCACGCTTCCGTTTGAGTTTGGGGGGCTTGCGTATATTCTGCAGGTAATGTCTTGAATTATGCTTTCCAACGCGAAAATGGAGTTCGACCTTTTAAGTAACCCGATTGAAATCCCTGCCCCCAAACTTATGAAGAAATTGGCGGATATATATTTCACACGTGTTACCAAAACGGTTGAATCCACTCTTTGTCTATCCGCTCGACAGATGGCACTTTGGAGATCGCAACGGGAAGACTACTGTAACACCCCAACCCGATAAGGGTAGAAGTATTACGTTATTGTGACACATCAAAGCAAACACAAGCATATGACTTAAATAATACAAATGAATTTCAAAGGTTACAAAGGGAAAATCTGAATTACAAGGTTACAAATGAGAATTACAATAAATACTAAGTCTAAAAATATAATCACTTCTAGTCATCTCTAATCCAGAATAGCTATCAAGGTATAGTCTTCTAAGTCCAAAGTACTCTCCACTCCTAACCCAGCTTCCAACTAAAACCAGCCACAGGAAAAGAAATGCGGCTGAGCTTAAAAAACCCAGTGAACAGATATATATATACGAAATGAAAGGTAAGGGACAAGAATATAATATGGTGCATTGCGGAAGAACATAAGGTATAAATAAATGGATATCAAGAGTAAAAAAAAAAAAAAAAAAAAAAAAAAAAAAAAAAAAAAGTCAGTAATCTACCACGAGCCCAAACAAATTAAATCTAATCTCATAGTAACTATAGAGGAGCGACCTCTCACATATGTGAAGGACGTGTATTGCACACAACATCAATCACCAAATCAAGTTATATCATATCATATACAAAGCAAACCTAGGATGCGTCCATACGCCCCTGCAAAGATGTTAGTGGCCAAACATATATATAATAATTGAGCTCATAATAAATAACCGAAAAGGGACGGGAACCCCCATGACTAGGAAACAAAATGGAACCCCCATGACTAGGAAACAAAGTGGCTCGGGTATCAAACTGTAAGGTTTAAAAATCATATTATATCAACGGTCCATAATTTTCATAGCAAAGGTTCAATTCAAATGTTCATTTAAAGAAATCTTTTAATAATGGTTTTCAATAAAAGTATTCTTTAAAAGTAGTTTTCGGAAAAGATAGTTCATAATTCTAGGGAAGCATGGCAAAGGCATAGATCATACAGGAAAGCCATAATAAGAAGGCTCAGATCAAAATCAAACTAATATAGACGGATATAGATGAATCACGAGAAACCTTAAGAGATAAGGTCAGAATATCTGTACCTTAGACCGCAAGTGAAGACACAAATAGAAACATAAAGATCGGAAGCAAACTCCTTCTCTAGCGAATCTACACGAATTTATGATCGTCTGATTAATAACTTATTTTAAATCGGATTACTCATTTTAGTCGGCTCTTCCATTTTAAGTAACTTTCCTTTTATAGCAGCTTTCCAAAAATAGTAACTTTCCAAAAATAGTAAGTTTTCTCTTTAAGTAGTTTAACCATTTTAAGTAACTTTCTATTTTTAGCAGGTTTCCTTAATTAGTAAGTTTCTATAATTAATAGGTTTCCATATTAAGAAGATTAGTCATTAATATCCAAGGTTATCATTTAATCAATTTAAGGTATCAAACGTGACTATATAATAGTTTAAGGTTCATAATGATAATTATATAAGTTTAGGGTTAATAATATAGGTTTCACAAGTTTTAGGGTTTATTATGCAAATATAACAAGTTTAGGGATTATAGTGCAATTATTGTAAGATTAGGGTATGAAATATAAATATCATAAAGTTACATGGTTTCACAAGTTAAGTCTTTTAGTTTAGAAAATGACAAGTTCAACCCATAAGTTTAAGAATACACAAATAACCCCTTTTTAGCCTTTTAAACTTTTTATCAGCTTTTACCCATAAACAGATCACAACTTTTCGAATTTTTCTACCACATCCGAACAAAAAGATAAATTCCACAAAAATTCTCACATGTACTTTCATATATTTAGAACCCACACAAATTTTCCCAGAATTTATTAGTTAGTTTAACCGCACACGAAAAATACTCCAACTCAGACTACTCAGAAAACGTATCTGCTGTGGTACCCAGAAAGTATCCACTTGGTTGACCCACCAAAACATCCAGGAAAAATCCCCGAAAATTCATAACATTACTAGGAATATAGAAGTTAAATACTGGAAAGTTTTATGACCCAATTCCTCATGGTTTGAAAATGAAAAATCTTAAACATCGACTGATTTCCAGACACACAAAACACAGTTTGACACTTGAACTTGTAAAATCTGAAAAGGTATCTTCCCTACCTCCAAAAATTACAGGGTTTACATATTCAGAAAGCTCTTTTCCTGAACTTGATTTTAGACCCAAGAATCACTCAAAAATACGTTGATATCATCAAGATCTACCCCTTTCAATTCGACTTAAAATTTTGGACAGTAACTTAGGGTTTTTATAATTTCATGTGATCGGTTTTAGGTTTACTTATTTCAACGATAATTTCTTGATACAAAACGATTTTGAATGACCCCAAAACAGATATAGGTCGACTTATAAATGGTGATGACATGTACAAACAACTCGAAGCAAAGAAAATACATTAAGCCGATTATATAAGGGTTTCAATTCATGATTTTACGTAGGTATGTATTATGATTTTATGTAACTTTTTCTATGATCTTATGTTGAACAAATCGACAAAACAAACAAGGATCAAAGTCGTATGAACAAGAGAGATACTAGTTACCCTTGATGCGTGATAAGGAGAAGAAAGTACAAGATCGAATCACCACAAAATTCCCAGCCGAAACTAGCCAAGAATTCCCTTCGACAAGCTTCTATAACCCACAATCAATCACCACCTCGTACCTACTGAAGTACCACGATAGGACCACCAAAAGAAGCACAAAAGACCCTCCTTGCTGCTGTGTTTTGGATCGAACAAGAACAAAAAAAAAATAGCAGCCGAGCTTTGTAGTTTGTAGGGTTTTAGGGTTTGTAAAAAAAATAAAAAAAAATCTTCGGTATAAAAGTTGTGGGAAGACCGAACCTAGGGAGGAGGTAATGGGCCATGGTTTGCAATGTTATCTGTAACCACTATGAAAAATCCCTTATTTAAATAAACTATCTCTCGGAATATTTATCCTTTTCTACGTGTAAATTTTTTTTTTCTTATTTATTTTGATTGTGACTATTATCTTATGTGACGGAGATCACATCTCGAATAACCGTGCTTGCAACCCAACCTTAATTAATTTAGTATTTACCTATGAAAACATCATTGACCTAAAACGTTATAAGATCCCACTTACCACTTTACGTTATTTCGCTAATATACATTTAAAACTGAATAATCCTTAACTAATGATAACTTTATAAAACCCTAAAATACCATAACAACATTTATGAACAATAAAACCCTAAAAATACTAAAGTACAAATCATATAATTAATGTACAAGTCCCTAAAGCATAAAAGCCTTAATTTTACTTTAACTCCCGATAAAACCTTAATCTCACATAACTATGAATTTATACATACATTTTACAAACCCTAATTTATTTATACAATATTTTTACAAGATAATATTTTTACAAGTTATTTAAACTAGTTTACAAGTCATTTATGCACAAAACCATTTATTTACAAAAACCTTATAAAAATCCCTTTTATATTTATTTTCAAGTATAAAATACAAACCATTCATGCATAACTTTTACAGATTATAATTTCTAAACTCCTTAATTATTTTTACAAGTCTTTTAGCTTAAAGTACAAGTACCTAATGCATATAAACTAAAAATTTCATTTATTTACTTTTAACTTAACAAAACTTAGCATATAATTTTCATAACTTAATAAATTATAAAAATTACATTTTCTTATATGTTAAAATATAAGTACAACCTTACTAAAGCTGAGGTACAAGTCTTTAAAGCATAAAACTTAATTACTTATAAAACTTTATATAAAACTTGATAATAAATGTTTTAAAGATATAAGATGTAATAATTTTACATATTAATTTTTGAAATGAGTATATTTATTTATAAAATAAATGTACAAGTCCTTAGACTTAATGTACAACCCACTAATGCACAAAAACATAAAAACTCATTTATTTGTATTTAAACCTTAATAAAAATTACATAAAAATTATAGAAAATTAAGAAATAATTAAAAATATATTTTTCTTATTTTTCTTACATAAGTACAAGTCTTCTAAGCCTAGAGTACAACCACCTAAAGCACAAAATTTATTTTCTCACCAATATATAGAATTCGATATACATTATGTTATGCCATACAAATCTAAAAATAATTTTTAGCCAAACCTTAGAGTTAGAAACCCTAGAGTAACCCTAAACCTTAGTTTACAAGATCACAAGGCATTAGTACAAATCCTCTAAGCATAAAGTCGAACACTAAATAGCCAATTACCCATTCTAGTTCCAATCTAACCACGACCTAACTAGTAATTAGAAACCTTAAACCTTAAGAAGTCCATTTGGATGGAGAAGAAGGTTACACATAGCCCTCTTCTAGAATTAAACCCTAGGTGTATGAATATGAACCTTCCACATCACCCAATTCATTTCCCCCTCATGTGGCACCTCCCCCAGCCTTACACATCATCTCAAATCTGACATAGAAGTCCCAGGAAACCCTAGCTTAACCTTCTATAAATAGCCACACAAATGAAACCCTAGAACCATCACCAACCATTCGAACTACCACAAACAGCCACTACCCTTTCACACCAATGATCCCTTAGTCCCACATAAGCTAAAATAAGCCTAGAGAAGCAGTAGGAGCAAGCCAAGTCCAGTAGGAACCAAGTTCGAACCATACCTCATCCAATATAACCCTAGTCGACCATTTCAAGAAAGGTATGTCCCAGCCCTTTTTACTTGATTTCATATAGATAAATTATGTTCAAATGAAGTTTAAAACATGTGTCATAGCCCAGAAATAACTAAAACACTTCTTGCTAATTTTTTTTATATATCGAGCAACATATATATATAAATTTCGAAATAATGAACCAATGAATCTAGGATGTTAAAAGTAGTTTAGAAATACTTTAAACATGTTATAATAACATACTATAATATAAAAACATAGTGCCTAAAAATCGGATTTAGAGAAACACAAGTTTTCTTTTCTTTTTCAAAACTGTCGAGACCAACAGCAGGTCTGCTGCTTTGGTGCTCGTTTTACCCTATCAAACGACCACTAAAAATTATGGCCTTCGACAGGCTTAAAGTACTTTAAAAGGGCTAAAAGTAGGAAAAATAATCAAGGTTTTTCATCGAGAAACGAGGGAGAACGGGGCGTGACAAGTTGGGTGTTTTTCTGTGACGAGTAAAAACGAAATACGAGTTTCTGTTTTGATTTTCAAATTCTTGGGTTCGAGTCAGCCATTAAAACTTTACAAAAATACTTTTAAAATAATTATAAACATTTTAGAAAAGGTTTAGCAAAAGGTCTCGGATTGAATCGCTAAAAATAAATTGTTTTTGATATAAGGGATGTCGAATGAAAGCCCTTAGAGACATAGGGACCATTTTTGCCAAAACTCCATAATACTTTCTGTTTTGGACTTGATTTGCGATCGGGAAATCCCTAAGGGGGTAAAAGTGTCAATTTTGAAACTTGAGGGTATAAAATGTTAATTAACTAAAGTCCGGGGGTAAAAGTTGTCATTTTTATATAGTTTAAGGGTAAAATTTGCCAAACCTAGGAACTTAAGGGTCTAAAGTGAAAATAAACTATAAACCCTAATTATTATTTAATATTATTATAATTTTATTATTATTAATATTATTATTATTAAGTTTATTTAGAAACTTAATATACGTTTTGTGCCATAAATAACAAATGAAATATCCTTTTAACGAACAGTCGGAACCGAATCTTACAGATAAGAAAATATAATAACATATTACTTTTAAAACTACATATTGGCTCAATTAAGTATTTAATCAACAAACCAAATAACGAAACGAATAATAAAACTTATATATTAAGAGACAATTACTGAGAAACTTGACATAACCAATTCAGGTTGCAAGCCGGAGACGTTTATCAACTTTGTTTAGCTTTTGTTTTCCATCCAGATTGTTCAGGTGAGTTTATAGTCCCACTTTTTATTTACGAGTTTTCCAAATATGTGGGGAGATACATGCTATTAAACCGAACACAAGTATTTTCCTGATTGTTATTGCACTAGGCTAACTGTTCGTTATTATTGAGATTGAATTATTTATTTAAAAGACCCTCATATCATGCACCATTAGTCACCTGCTGGGTGAGCGCGAATATGTGAATAGATCTATTGGCCTGACGACCCATTTGTTCTAACCGGATGGATATCTTCGTGGTAGCCGGTTAGGCAGATGCATTATATTTGATATCTTTAACTCGGGGGCGAGACCACTCTCAT